>OY720344.1:65490374-65882926 GCA_963082975.1 Labia minor | reverse complement strand
GGTCACTTATAGTTTCCGAGATAAAAATTATTAAAATTTGCATATAAATCCATTTACATTCAATTTAGCAACCATATTTTATTTATTTGTCTACTAGAGAGCTTCGCTAATTTTCGAAGGTTTTTTTCAGTTCGGTTTGGATATCTGAAAATTAATTAATTAAATAATTTTTCAATATCCAATACTTATCAAAATAAGCGGGAGTGTCCTCCCCTAGACTTTCCCGCATATAAATAGGTATAAAGAGTTGTGAATGAATATTTAGAATGTGTAAACTTGGGATTGATAAAGAGCCAGTTCGTGTTAGTTTATTGGTGTCAAATTTGATATTTGGTAACATTTATATATATATAGAATAAAGTGCTACTTCCGGTTAACTGATATTTTAAATGTAAAAAAACAGATATGGATATAATATAAATATTTTTAATTTTATTTGATTTATAATATATAAGGGCTGGCTGTGATGTCATGAAGTGCTGGGTGACGTCATATAATTTTAAAATAAGAAAAAACTAATGAAGATGATTTTTCTCGAGGATAAAACCAATACAAAGTGCATAACACGTGCAGATATGTCCTCACGTGAAATTTGATATGAAAATAACCCTTCACTTCCTCTCTTCGATCGGCAATACTAGCACTTCCGGTTTCCGGATTTGCACCAAAAGTTGATCAATTCATCATACTGATACATTAAGTAAATATACCAAATTTCATCAAAATCCGTTTAGCCGTTCAAGCTGTACACATCTATACGGAAGGAAGGACGGACGGACGGACACACATCATGCTAAAAATACTTTTTTCTGTTAAGAAAATGCATGATTCATGGAGATATGTACCTAAAAATATCCACAGGTGAAATTTGGTGTGAAAACAATACCTCCCTTACTATCGTCGGTCGGTAAAAAGGAAACGCTACTTGTATAGGTAAAATGTCACTTCCGGTAGTCAGATCTTGATGAAATTTGGTATCTGAATTTTTTTTATATTTTTAAATCTATATACAAAATATGAAGCAAATATCTCGAAGCAAACTGGTACTTTACTTGAAAGGTAAACGCAACCACTGTAGGTAAAGTACCACTTCCGGTTAACCGATTTTGACGAAATTTTGGAAATCTACAAACTGTGAATAATATCGGTGTACCAAATTTCGAAGTCCTAGCTTGATTAGTTTTTGAGTAAATTTGCTTACAGACATTACATACATACATACATACATACACACAGACATAATTCGAAAAATGGTATTTTCCGACTCAGGGAGGTCTAAAACGTCAAGATCTATCGAAATCTCGAAGTCGAAATTTTTGACGATTCCAATACTTCCCTTATACGAAGTATGCGGGAAAGTAAAAATAAACCGAAATTAGTGAATAAGTGAATAATTAGTGAATTAGTCAATACAACATTACTAAATAGCTGCTCATTTGGACATTCATAACTAGTTTATCTGTCAAACTTTAATAATTTTTACCTCGGAAATTAGAAGCGACCGAGAAATATTGCATAAGGAAATTTTCTTTGGAATTAAAAAAGGAATTAAACTAGTAAAGTTTTATCCGAATCCCTGAAGCTTCCATATTAGTAAACAATTGCCTCTTATTTTTATAAGAAATTAATAATTTAGTTATATTATATTGAAATTTTATAATTTTAGTTTAGAATAATTAACAAAAATATGTATATCATTATTTATTTGTTTTATGGTAACTTTGCATACCTTTATAGAAATACAAGATTATTTAGATTTTCTTTATTATTTAATTAGATAAATTGATGTCATTTATAAAAAATTCATATATAAACCTCCAATAGATCAATATTATTAGATAATAATTTTTAATCGCCGAATAGTTTTACTAATTAATTGATTATAATGAATATATTTTATATATTAATTACGGTTAATATTAATTCATTTTTATCGACTATTTTCTATTTTACTATTTATTATGCCCCTGAATTATGACACTGGGTTAATGACGAAGTAATAGAATTATTTGCCTAATTTCTTCTATTTTATCAGTTAAATTTACATTTTTGGTGTATGTATAGCAAAGGACACTAGTAAAGAAATTTGCAAATAAATAAATAAAATTTGCGATAAGATTAGTATAATTTAATATTTTTCTATCTAGATGGATTTTTTAATAATATATTTTATAGATGTATTTATAGATCTAGCATTATAACTTATTAAAAGTTTCGTTATTGATTATTATTTTTTTTCAAATCGATTGAATTCTATTATTGAAATTTGTTTATTTTCAATGTATAAATTCATTTTAAGATAAAGTCAAGGCTAAATCATAATGAGGATGCGATTGAAGGTGACCTATATTTACTGTCATTACAAATTTTAAATTCTTAAGGATTTAAATGAAAAATATTTCATTTAGAATCAATTAGAAAGTCGTCATTTTCTCTCTAATCCACAGATACCTAATTTTTTTATCATTATCTTCTTTTATATTTAGAAAATATTTTATTTTTATCAATTTTTCTTTACTTACCATTTACAATCGATTTTTCATTAATTAATGTTTCGATCACATCATTTCATTACGCTCTAAAATTCGTCTCTCGGAATAAACAAGCCGTTTCAAATCCATTAAGAGGACCATAACCCATAAAACTGATCCAAATAGACCCATTCATTTCATTCGTTATGATAAACTTTTATGGGATCATCGCTCTCGGCTACTTGAACCTGTACGTCCCTCTTCCTATTCCACTTAAATCAATGCAGTTATATAATGCATGCAATAAATATAAAGACTAATACTAAAATGTAATCTTCATCTTAGTAGGCATTTTAAATTTCATTCAATTCCTTTAAGAATTCAGCTAAGATTCTAAAAATAAAATTATTTCCAATTTTAA
Organism: Labia minor; assembly: GCA_963082975.1. Lineage (NCBI taxonomy): Eukaryota > Metazoa > Arthropoda > Insecta > Dermaptera > Spongiphoridae > Labia > Labia minor. Next base: position 65,880,034 of record OY720344.1, on the reverse strand, counting down.
ATTTAAACTAAAACATAATACAAAGAATAAGCATTAAATTTCAATTTCTTTAGAATGAAAGATGGTGAAATTTTATAATTAAAGTAAAATAACCCTCGATTTGAAACTTCCTGCGGGAATTAGCGAACTAAATAATTAGGGGGCGGAGCCTTCTAGTAGGCACTACTAAAATATTAGGCACGATTAATGGAAAAATCTCCTTCTCCTTCCAATACCAATCTCCAATTTCAAGATGAGGAATTATAAATATTCTATTGTTTAGTAAGCAATTTTAAGGCAATTATCAAACAAGCAGGTATTAAATAAAATAATTACTTGGTTGCTATTAGCCCTCATCTTGAAATTAATTATTATTATTATTATTATTATTATTATTTAGGGATTCTAAGGTACTTCAGCAACAAAATTCTTGGCCTATTTATAAGCACCTACTTAAATTAAATAAAATATTTTCATTCCAGATTGTATTTTGAATTTAAAATATATCCTTTATAATAAGTATAAAAAAAAATGTAAAATCAAAAAATCAAAAGAGATATTCATTTTAAATAACATTTTTTAATATTCTATTATAACGTTTTTTTTAATTTATATTTTTAAAATTGAAACATAAAAACAAAAAAATATCAAATTTACTTACTATTTGGTCGATACATATGTAGGTACATATACTCTACTTCATTTTATATCTATGACTACCCAAAAGGAATATAAAATGTATTTAAAAAAAAAAATAAAAGAAGGTTCTAGATTTGTCTTTGAGCACTTTTTTAAATAACCAGGACAAATTAGTATACTTCATAAATATAGATATATTTTTTGAAAATTTTTAAATTTTTAAAGTAAAAATTTTTGGCATTAATTTACAATTAAAATAATGTAACATTTAATAGTAAAATTTCAATTTCTTTTATTTTTTATTAATATTAATAATCATGATAATAACTTTTCTTTTAATTTATCATAATTAGTTGTATCATTTTTATAATTTTATTTGTTTTTAATAATAAAAAATGAATTATATATATAAAAATGAGAAGATATTAATAATAATGATTTTATATTTATCAAAATCTTCTAAATTTGTCTATAATGTTTGACAATGTTCATCTAACCATTTTCAATTGGAATTTATGTTGTTAACATAACTAAATGTACCATTTTATAAGAAAAGCTAAAGTTCAACTCTTATTGACAACATCCTTGTCCTTTTCTGTTAATCTATTTTATATACAAGGAACTCTTAATTTTAGAGAATGAATAGTAAACGTGAGATAGATAGATAGATAGTTTCCGACCTGACCAAGAAAATCGATGTTTTTAATTTTTTTTTTTTGCTATATTTTTCAAAATACAAAATAGGAACAACATGAAAAGGATTATTGTTCCAAGCAGCGCCAAATTGTCGTTAGAAATAGTTTTTCGAAGCAATTTTTGGTCTAACGTAGGAAATGCGGCACCCACGTTGCACACAGCTTTCCATATTCAAATGGTTTTGCAAAATATTTCGCACACGTTCAGCTGACATCGTACAGGTCTCAGCTATCTTGAATTTTGAAAAATAAAACAAACAAAAAATTGAAAAAACATCGTTTTTCTTGGTCAGGTAGGAAACTTTTCAGACCACCCTCGTATATAAGAAACACTCCTCTCCCTTGTATTAATTTTCATTTTATTAATGACCAAGGTCAAGTCATTATGGTGTCGCTTATACATACTGGTTCTCAGGACAAAAATACAACCAGCCAGATAATTAATTATACCAGCTTCATATTTTTCGATTATAAATCATGTTGTCTTCACTAACAAAGATTGAGTTCTAATTTAATAAAAATGATATCGATCCTCTTTAACTCTGGGTCGCATCGTAAACTAGTAACTCTCTAATACTCTGAAGACTAAATTGAGTACTTGGAAGACATAGATACGCCTTTATGACCGGCTAAGTATGTCTCAACAGAAAATAAATAAGGTCATGGGCTACAATGTCTATAAAATGACACGCCTTAAGGAATGAACGTTTTATTGTTGCTCGTTTAGACATCATTTGGGAACTCTGCATTCGAAATTACACTTTACATAATTATTTATTACATATTAGTGATCTATAAATATTGTTTTTTTTTATACAATAGTATAAAACATAAATCAACTTGAAATCCAGATTCTACACTGCTTCATCCTTAATTAACTGAGAAATTTGAATCGTGAATATTTTTTTAAAAAATAAATAATTTGGAAAATTCCTAAATATTTTTTTTTATATTTTAAAGGGATCTAAATCATGCCATTTTCATGACATTTTTAAACTATATTTTTTTGAATCCTTGACGTTAACAAATTAAAATATTTTTAAAAATTAAAAAAAAAATAATTACACCAAAACTTTTTAGTTTAATTCCAAAAAAAAACTAGTTTATCACCCTGTTTCGTGTTTTATAATGTATTTCAAGATTATTTTTACTATCTCGCCAGAGATAGTATTGCGATCACGAAAATTTTCGATGTTGAGATTTTGATGTTTTTATACGTTTTGAAGGTTCCTGAATCATTTTCACTAAGGTTGAGAATTTGAATTGAATCTATAGATATATAACCAATATGAATACCGACTATAGGAAGGAAAGGTATTGTTTTCATACCAAATTTCACATATGGAGATTTTTACATATCTCCCTCAACGAATTTTTACCATGACGTCTGTCCATAAAGAACGTGTATAGCTTGAATGGCTCAATAAAATTTGGTGTATTTACTTAAAACATCGGTAGCATTAATTCATCAACTTTTGGTGAATTTCCGGAAAGCCGAAGTGGTTGTTTACAAAGTATTAATTTTATATTCATTGTCGGAAATTTTTCACTTAAAATATTGTAGTAATTAATGATTGAGTAATTAAACTAAAAATAAAAACCAAGATAATATAATTTAGACATTTTAATTCAAGTTTTAAAAATATTTTTTTATACTTTATATAAATGTATATATATAATGTTGTTTGAAAATTAATTTATTTCAAATCGTCGGTCAGTTCTGTGTCTGGCCACCGCTTTTTTAAATTTATTTTTTCTCAAATAATTCTATATTTTTCTTTCTTTCTTTCAATTCTAATATTTTTTATATCAATTCTCATTTTTATCTAATCAATTATAATTGCGGCAGATAAGTTATCTTTTTAATTTATTCATTTGTTTTATCCCTTAATTTAATTTCTATCTTTTGATCAGCCGCCTCGATAACAAATTTTACACACTTCTTTGAATTTTTATTATAATTTACAATTTATTTTATTGAAATCTTCATTGTTTCTTTTTAGTCAATCAATTTATGATTGATCTCTTTTCTTTCATCTCTGGATTGATTATTATTATTTTATTTTTCTAATTTTAAAATTTGTAATAAATTTTATTAAATATTTTTTTCCACATAATGAAGTTTCAAATAATTTGCAAGTAATAATTTATTATTATTATTTTTACCGACCGACGATAGTAAGGGAGGTATTGTTTTCACACCAAATTTCACATGTGGAGATTTTTACATATCTCCACGAATCATGCATTTTCTTAACAGAAAAAAGTATTTTTAGCATGATGTCTGTCCGTCCGTCCGTCCGTCCGTCCGTCTGTCCGTCCGTCCGTATAGATGTGTACAGCCTGAACGGCTCAACCGAATTTGATGAAATTTGGTATATTTACTTAATGCATCAGTGGGATGAATTGATCAACTTTTGGTGCAAATCCGGAAACCGGAAGTGGTAGTATTAGCGATCGACGATAGGAAGGGAAGGGTTATTTTCACACCAAATTTCACATGAGGAGATTTTTTTACATATCACCACGAATGTATTGGTTTTATCCTCGTGAAAAATCATCTTCATTATGTTTTTCTTAATTTAAAATTATATGACGTTACCCAGCCCTTCATGACGTCACAGCCTCGGGTAACGCCGGGTAACGCCGGCTACTTCAGCTATATATTATAAATAAAATAAAATTAAAAATATTTATGTTCTATCCATATCTGTTTTTTATTACATTAATAGATATATTAAAATTATTTGAAATTGTTTCTGTAGCTGGAAATTAATCTATTTCAAACCGTCGCGTCGGTCGGTTCGGACCTGGCCACAGGTCAACTTATTATAAATAAATATAATATATAAGTGGATCCATATTAGGAAAAAGAGCGACAATATAAAAATATTTTCACAAAGAAATGAATTTTCATTTTATATTTTATCATTTGCATTATTATCTAGGATCTAGGAGATATATAAAATGAATAAATATTTAATTCTATAATGTTAATTGAATTTTTTTTTTAGAAAATAATTAAATTGGATTTTAAATGTGCATTTTCATCAAAAATAAATATTCCCTTTAACATTATATTACCTGTCAAATAAATAAATTTAAATAATCGATTACTTTATCATGCATTTATATGTTATTTCTTAATCCATGTTTTTCAATACTAATGAAAAGCTAAAAATCTAGAATAATTAAAACATTTTAAGTAAACTTTGCAATAATAATCTCAATGAATGTGGTATTAATAATAAAAATCCAATATTTTATCGGATTTTTTTTCTAAAAAAATATCCGAAACTTTTATTTCTAGCTTCCGTATAAATATAAATGCACTTAATTTTTTTATACACATAAATATATATATATATATATATATATATATATAAATTAAATTCAACTTTAAAAGTTTTTTTTTTTGCTTAATAAAATAGTTGAACTTCTCTAAAAGAAATATTGTTGAATTACTCTGTTCTTTTTCTCTCGATAAAAAATTAGTTTTTAACTTCATTCTTCTTAAAAATTTAAAATGATCCATAAATGATTATCTTAAATAAAATTTGAGTTTGATGACAAAACATCATAGCATTTATTAAATATAATATCCAGAGCGATTAAATTTTGTTAAAAAATTGACAATTTTTATTATGTATAAAAATATACTGTACCCTGATGTAAACAAATTACATATTAATGGACATGACCGCATTAATGTCAACTTCTCTCTATATATGTAGTGTACATTCTTACTTCATAAATCATTGGTATGTAAATAGTCCTAAATTATTTAGAAAATGACTTGAGTCAATTTAAACGACCATTGGAACAATAATCCTTTTCATGTTGTTACTATTTAGGAAAATTAACAATTAATACTGCTGAATAATAAAGTTCCTGTCAGGAAACAATGAAATTCCGGTATTTAATAGATGAAAAACACTGTATTCTTGAAATATATATTTGTATGTATAGATTTCTAAAGAAGGATAATAATTGAGAAGAATTTAACAATTAAAATGTCTTCTCAACTAAATTAATATAAAATAATATTTCACTGTTTTAATTTACCTATATTGACATACATTTATATTAACTAGAACTTGTTATGTTAAATCTTAGATTTTTTCAATTTTTTAAAAAAATCATAATTAATTAAATTGAAAGGAGGATAAAGGTGTTCTCAGATGAAATATAAATCCTTTTATTCCTTCTTCTTTAAATTTGTTAAATTTCTTTATTTTCTCTTTGAATTCTATGAAATTTCTATACTTTTTTTAATTTCCAAATTATCTATAATTTTATTTATTTATTTGTATATTTTATTAGATTTTAAATGTTTATGTTCATGAGTTTGAATTGAGAATTGATTTTTTCCTATTTAAAGTGGATTTTTTTAAAATTCTAATCTAAAACACTAAAATTATAAATACTATATTATTTGGATAATTCTACAATAACATATATTATTTTAGTAAATTTAAAATTTAAAATTTGAAGCATTTGCTTCTCTTGAATATGAATCATTAAAATCAGGGAATTGAATTCACACTTCCATAGGATAACAACAAAAATAATATTTGATAAAATAGTATAAAATTATTTTTTTAATACTATCCTTATTAACTAATTAATTATAGTCAATTAAAATAAATAGGATTATTATTTAGGGAATTATAAAAACAACTAAACAAATAAATACCTCTGATTTTAATTAAATAAATTCAAATTATATGATTCTATAATTGAAAAGGGAGAATAAAAAAAAATCTTTTTATCACATATAATAGCTTTTAATGAAAATCAATTCCTAAAATTCATTATAATTATAAAATAACTGAAAATCAACAGATTATTATTATTATTAAACTTCATATTATATATTTGTTTATCAATTTAATTAATTTCTATTCATTTGGACTCTTCTACGGGTCATGTGAACATCCAAGGATATCGAAATTATTTTAAAATAATTTTATAATATAAGTAAAACCCAGCGAAAAATAAATTATATTTTCAAGATGAATTATCCTCGAAATTGTGGGAGATGATTTCAAGGTTGTAACTTGATTAAACCTCTGTGTATCTACATGACTAAACAAATTGTGAGCAGAATCTCTTATTCATTTCGATTAAAATTAACTTTTTGTCACATGACAATGCAAATGATTAAATTAAGAACTACGAATCAAAGAGTAGGAGAGACATCCAAGGATATACTTTAAAAAGGACCCTTGGTTCGTTTTATATCTATTCAAATGTTTATTATTCAAAATAATAATAATTTAATAATTAAAACCTCCTTCATATTATTCATTTACTTATTAATAAGTAGATGATATACAGAGTATTCATTTTAAGTTGTTCAATATTGGTATCTTGAAAACTATAAGGGATAAAAAATCTAGAATTAAATTATTAAATCATCACTTTGTTTTTTAATAAATTAGAAAAAATATACTTTTCAAAATATTCTACTTAAGGTTTGTATTTTACAAATTAATAAAACTTCAAATTATTATCAAAAATTATTTTTATTTAAAATTACAATATTTATTTATTTAAAAGCAATACAATATTCAATAGACTATTTATTATAATTTTCTACATCAGGGGTCGGCAAACTTTTACATGAGTCGGGCACATTTCTGAAATAATATAATAGGGGTCGCCACACTTGGTGATACCATATTGAAAAAATTGAAAAAAATCGAAAATGTTTAAGAGCCTGATCGCAAAAACATTTTACCTTTTTTTAAAAGTCATATTGAAAAATCGAAAATGTTACCTTTTTGAAAATGGTTTCACGGGCACCAGGTTCCTGATCTCTTGTCTTCATGAACATCCTATATAGTAAATATGTGATTAAAAGTTTACTATGTTTTTAAAAATTATTTTTAGAAAACAAATTTGCTTCTTTCTGATTATTTTAGGACTATAGAAAAAACATATAAGAACATATATGTATTATATTTTTTGTAAAATAAAAGTTTTATGTTTTAATATCTAAGCTTTCACATAATTAGCATTATTATTATTTATTTTATTTGGTGGTAAAAAAAACAATTTTCTATTCAAATTTAGAAATTCAAAAAAAAAATTCCTAAAAGAGATTGTTTTAAATTATCAGTGTCCATATTGATAAATTTTATTTTCCTCTTTCAAAATTCACAAATAAATAACATTAGTAATTATTTGGATTCTTAATGATTTTCGAGGGAATAGTTGGGAATAGTTCGGGTCAAAGCACGGTTGGGATGTTGAGGAGAAAATGCAAAAAAAGGATTTGTGTGTATAATTTGTGGGTGCGCGAGTCCCCTTCCTAACCAATATAATAAATGTCTTTCTCACCATGGTTCAATATTGAAATTAGCTACGCACGGAATATATTGAGCAGGACGAGCACGATGAAGAAAGAAAGAAAAAAAAAATCATCGAATGGAGGAGAAAATCACCGTGCCAAGTTCGTCATGGCCTCTACAAATCTCAGAATAGCTGCTGGAGAAATAAACAATGTTTAAACCATCATCAAAGCTTGTTTTTTTTTTAAAAAAATCGTTTTGTAAACAAAAAGATTATAAGAAAAAAAAACATGTAAAAATAAGGAATAGTTTGCGAGATATTTTTATGTGGAGCTTGGAGCTAGGACAGGTTCAGGTCAAGGTCGACGGAGGCTGGATTCCGCGTCGAAAAACTGCCTACCATTCATGCTTAACAAGCCAAGAGTTATATAGTTCCTTGCGTTGATGGTTTCCAATAGAACACAGATAAAAACATCGAAAAAATTTCCTATAGAATTTGGAAGACGAAAAACATAGATAATCTTGGAATATGTATTATATTCTCATATAATTTCCTTTAAATACCCTTAAATAAATTTTATAGATGCTTAAAAATAAATTTATACATTTTTAATAAATTATATGAGTTTGATAATAATAAACATAATTACCGAAGTATGTTTATAGAAAAGAGCATATCGAAAGAGACCAAACAGTGAGTAGACTAAAAACACGCTAAACATACAAAGTAAAGATATATAGAAAAGTTGGTAATAATAGAAATTGAATGGAGATACCTCAGGATAAAGATATTTGTAGGAATGTAGTTGCTGCGATCAAGAACTTTTGAGTTCATTAGAGTTATTGAAATACATGATAGATACTATAGTATATAAGTTTAAGTTATTTTTTTTAAATTAATAATCTCCCAAAAAATCAAAATTTTGTTGTGATTATAAAATTCATTCATCTCTTCCAGAAACTAAATTCTGATGTGTAAAAGAAGCGCGTGAGTAGGAATTTTAATTTTAACATTTGTTAGTATTAACTCGTATCTTTAACTTAATTAAACATTCATTAAACTCCATTCTTCTTTCACAAAAATATATTTTAGATAACAATAGAAGGACCATATATAAATGTACACTACATAATAATATATACATACATTACATATACATTCACACACACACACATATCTCTTATTTAAATAATTCTCATTTTTACATTTTTTCTCCTTATTTTTTATTATTATTATAAAGTATAAAAACAAAGTCTGAATTTACATTTTATCTAAATTAATATTAAAATGAAATGCTTAGTAAAAAATAATTATACAAAATGATTGTATGATTTGATCAAGTTAATGAAATTCATTTATCAAATGCAAATAATTCTTCAAGCAAGTTTAATATACATATAGAATAAAGAAAAAGATTAATCCATAGTTATTAACATTTAATGAGTTTCAAATTAGAAAAAGAACTTCTTTAATGCATATAATTAACGGATATTCAAGTTACTCTTTCAAAATAATTAAAATTTTTATTAAAATTTTGATAACTTAATAGGATTTTGGGTTTCGTATAGTAAACTGGATTATTATTAATTTATTCATATTCACATATAAATTTATTATCATTCCCTTTGTAGTTTTGTCAGTAGTTTTGAAACAAATTTAATTCGAGTAAATTTATCAAATACTATCGTAAAATATATATTTATTTATTATTTAATATATATATATATATATAATTAAATATTAAATTTACGAGTACAGATCAATAAGTCCGTGACTTTTTGAATTTCCTGTCTCTTAAATGAAATGGTAACACTGCTCCTGTCAGCAAGCAACTATCAGCTGACAACTGTCGAAATTTGAACCAGCTGTGTCTTTTAGTTTTTGTTTGACATCCATTAATAGCAGACTACCTCGTGATTTGAAAATAAAATGGAAAAAAGTGAATTGTTAGCGGAAACCGAGTTTTAGCGCCGTTTCGTAACCGTGACCACAACTCAGCAGAGACTAAAAAGGTGTCAAAACAGTGGGTTTTTCGGGGTGAATCGGCACCAAAGATGTCATCGACAAATCTTATTTTTTGAAGGGATAAAAATTGTAGAAACGTTGGTATAGAGCTCAAAGGAGACTACTTTGAAAAATAAAATAATTTTTTATCCAAAAAACCTGTGTTCGTTCAAAATGTCACGAACTTTTTGGGTTTCCCTCGAATATATATGTATATATGTTGGTTTAAGTTTCCGTGAATGTTATTGTTATTATTACTATCAGATTTATCAGGGATATAATCACGTATTTTTGTGAGATTGTTTTTTCGACGTTTCGGCTCCCATTTTGGCACCATTTTCAAGAGATTATTTAGGTGGGAATATTTTTGGGGTTCTGGGTCTTAGTCCGTGTGACCAAGGGTTAATATCGGGATTTTGGGTTGATAGGTTGGATGGTTTTGCTGTGGAGCTCCGAAGAATCTTGGGCAATCCTGACCCTGGCACACGTCCGTACCGGCCCGAGGCCCCCAGTTGGCCAACCATCCAAACTATCAACCCAAAATGCCGATATTAACCCTTGGTCACACAGACTAAGACCCAGAATCCCAAAAATATTTCCACTCTTGAAAATGGCGCCAAAATGGGTGCCGAAACCTCGAGAAAACAATCTCACAAAAATACGTGATTATATCCCTGATAAATCTGATAGTTATATATATATATATATTTAAATTGAATATTAAGAAAATAAAAAACAATTTTAATATTCTTTTCTTAAAAACTTTTGACTAAAATTTTTTTTTAATGATATACGGTTGGTTATTAAATGGTCTTTAAATTAGATAAAATAGTTCATATTTTAGGTATATTAATTTTTCATTTATTAATTCTCTTTAATATTTTAATACAAAACATCTAAAATTACATTCATCTATTTTTTATCGTATATTAATTTCTTGTATATAAGATAAAAAGAATGATTCCTTAATTATAATTATAAATTTATTAATAATTCATAAAAAAAGTATAAAAACATTAATTATAGGGAGGGAGTGAAAGTATATTTATATTTTCTCCAGCTTTTTGATCCCTTATATACTCGTATTAGCGGTAGCACAAATACGTGTGTTCACAATATAAAATTAAATCTGCTAGGAAATTAAATTAAATACATGTGAAAATTAAAATGAAGCATCTGAAGTCACATTGGGAAAGGGGTTGGATTCACTAGAAGTGGAATAGCAAAGGGTAAATTGAAGGAATGTTGGAGAGAATAGGTAAGGTATAAATATGTTATATTATAATTTACAAAGGTTTAATCTTATGCAACCAATCACAATAGGAAATTCTATAAGATGCTGGATCAAAATTAAACTTGGTATTTCTCTCTCCCTCTATATATATATATTGAAAATTAGTTAGATAAAGCGTGGAAATAACTTTTCATAATATTCATATCTCGTATTTATTATTTTCACATTTTATTATGAGATATCAGTCTCGGCGTTTCGGCTCCCATTTCTATGATATTTTCACGGAAATATTTTAGGAAGGAATTTTTGGGATTCAGGGTCTTCTTAGTAGGCGTCACTATTGGGACTTTGGGTTGAACACGCGGATTATCTTTGTTCTGAAGAAATCTTTGTACTAGCACTGACACTGAAACACGTTTGGCTCGTACTAAGAATCAAATCTCACATAATATAACGTGATAATAACCCAGATAACTTCTCATAATAATAAAATTTTTTATGGAAATCTAAACCATCTTTTATATATATAATATTTGAGTACACAGTATATTTTATTACGCCAAAATCATGAATAAGAGTTTTAAAAATTTGATAATATCTTCTTAATTATTTACACCTATAATAAGGGTAAAAGGTGAAAGTAAAATTGCTTTAGAATATAGCACTCAATATGAGAACTTTATAATAAATAATAATGTGATTTATAATTTATAGTATATTAATATAAATTTTAAGTAGATATATTGAACTTTAAATAGATATAATAGATATAATAATAGATTCTCTTGTTTGTTTTATTAAAGCAATCAAAAAGTCCTAATGATGCTTTATTCTATCAAGCATAGATTGTGGATATGAATTTGTGTTTTTTTCATGTAAATTAGAATGAAATATCCATTTCTTTTCTAAGATAAAACGTGGTTCAGTGATTTCAATAAAATTGAGTAGAATTCATATAGAATTTTATTTGACATAAGTGAATTTTTCTTTGATTTTCTCAGAAACTTCAGAATCTAAATAATTGATTATCCTATTATCATAGTCACATGATTCAACCGGCATCCATCCTGCTCTTCAAAATACACTTATATTTTATCTATTAAGTATTGTTTGTGAATTGCCACTAAAATTTCTAACTTATTCTATCTATTTTGATTGATCTATCTTCTCTAATCACCTTTGATTTTTTTCAATATCTTAAATCTTTTATATATACATATATATATACTCTTCAGTTTAAACATAATGCAAATGACACTACACACATTTTTTTCATTTCATTGATAAACAAATTATTCATTATTCATTATTACTCTGGTAATGCATTTTATAAAATTTTCTTTGGTTATATAATTTGAATATAATAAAAATTACCTATAATTATTATAATTTATCAGACATTATCTTCTTTTTTATTATTTAATACTTTGCTCTTTTTTTTATTGAAAGAGAATTATTCATTGACAAATAATTTACATATTTCATTATAAATAATATTTTGACTGCCCCAAATATCAATTGATATTTTAATTTATAAATAATTTCAAAATATCAATATATCAATTTTTATTTTTAATAATAATCATAAATGATTTTTGATCAATGTTTTATAATTATATAAGATATAAAAAATAATAAATATCTTCCATAAAATTCAATTGAATATATTTATTTGCATCAACATTATTTGATTATCTATCTATATAGGTATCATACATGCATGCACATGCATGTATTTATAATTGTTTTCTTAAATTATTTAATTATATTTATTCATGAAGATAATAAATATAATTTCTTGAAAAATACTGATTATTAAAATATTTTTTCTTACGTATAATAATAATTATTATTATTATAAATAGATATTTATATAAGCATACTTGAATATCTATCTAACTCCATGGCACTGCAGGACTTGAAAGTTCTCGGCCTCAACGATCACATTCCGCATACTCTTATAAAGAAATTTTTTTGCAGCCTCTTATTGAGCGGCTTAGTTAATTAAATTATAGTCAGTCAATAAGGACCACTTTACAGTGTCTCTCTTAGCCTGTTTTATATTTACGTGATATGAATTTATTTATTTGTCAATTTATATATTTGTCTATTTGTCTATTTATAGATTAAAATAACCTATTGGTTGGATTTTAAAAGAAAATATTTTTTTTATTTGTCTTTCTCTGTCTGGAGGATTCATTCGAGGAATGTAGGGTCTGACACATCGAAATCGATCAGAATACAGTTTACTATATTATTTGTCTAGCTGAGCCTCTACGAAGTTGTCTCTATACTACTTGTTAGTATCGTTTGGTGAAAAAAATATTGATCAAAGACAGCTTATAATAAATGTTGATTTATAGCATTAAATACCCCTTGCAGATAAATTATAATAATAATTATAGAAAATTTTATTACTAATAATGTATATATGATAATAAGAAAATTGTTAAAATAATGGACTTGTTTTAAAAAAAAATTTAACTATTTTTATGCAATATTTGAACTTTTTATAATTTTTTTTTCTAAATTAATTATTTAAAAACATTTTTAATTCCACAAAAAAATCGTTATTTATTCGATCGTTTCTCTCCATCAATTAGTTTCGAATTTCAAACTTGCAATCTCTCTCAGTTTCTTTAAAATGTTGTTTTTAAACGGATCATCTTTCAAGATAACGTAGTAGAGTAAATGCCCAGTCATTCTTTTCCAACCATTTAAAGAACAAATAAATAATTTTTCTAATCAGGAAATTGGTTTATTTATATTATGAATATTGAAATGACTCATCCTCTCTGAAGCAAGGTATCCTCGCTACTCTCTATCCCCTCTCCCTCTCATTGCCTTTTACGAATTATTTTGTTTTATGTAACATAATCAAATTTGTTTATATTTTGAACAGCGCTCTATGTCATTTTGATGCAATGTTTTTTTTTCAATGAATGTTTTTTTCCATCATTTATTATATAATATTTTTATTTTACGTATTCCTATTTGAGAATACCATGGCTTTAAAAGCCCGTTTGATAGAATATAAAAAGATGACATTCATTAACTCTTTTTAGATTTATTTTATGATTCATAAAAAAAATGTAAAATTAGGGAGAATTTTTGTTTTATTTGAAAATGTGAAGATATATATTTAGAACATTTTAAAATACAATATGTATTATATAATAATGGCTGAGGTATACGAATATAAGTAACTCTGATTATAAAAATCCTGTTTCAGTGAAATAAGTAGGTTTATACTTTTTAAGTAAAAGATTTACCATGTCACATAAATAATTTAATGTTGATTAAACATTAATTATATAATTCATTCATTCATCTTTTACTTTATTTCTTAGTAATACTGTAAAAGTCCATTACCTACTGTTCTTTGTTAATTCAAATAAAATTATAAAAATAATTTATTTAAATAATTTCTAGATAACATGAATTGATAAAATATTGAATGATCAAGTTTTATATCATAATTATTTTTATATTAAATACGTATTTAAATATGAGCTGTGGCCAGGCATAGAACCGATCGACAATTTGAAATAAATTATTAATTTCCAAATAAAAATATATATATACAAAAGTATAAAAAAAAATATTTTTAAAACTTGAATTAAAATGTCTAATTTATATTATCTTGGTTTTTATATTTAGTTTAATTACTCAATTATTAATTACTACTATATTTTAAGTGAAATATTTTCTGACAATGAATATAAAATTAATACTTTGTAAACTACCATTTCCGGTTTCCGGATATTCACCAAAAGTTGATGAATTCATGCTACTGATGTTTTAAGTAAATACACCAAATTTTATAAAAATCCGTTGAGCCGTCCAAGCTATACACGCCTATACGGACACCAATGGTTAGAAGGGCGAACAGACGGACCGACAGACAGACATCATGCTAAAAATACTTTTTTCTTTTAACAAAATACATGATTCATGGAGATATGTAAAAATCTCCAGATGTGAAATTTGGTGTGAAAAAAATACCTTTTCTTCCTATCGTCGGTCGGTAAAAATGAAATCAGGAAATGCTATCTAATTTAAAGAATTTTTTAGGTGGGGATTTGGAGGGGAGGAATTTTAGTTAAAGAAAATATATAATTCTTTATAGTATGTTGATTAATTCTTATATATTCTAATTGCTTTAATCAAGTAAATATTCAATTCTTTCTCTCTTTATATATATAGTATATTAATATAAGAGCAACAAATCAGCATTCGTCAAGTTCTCCTAAGGATATCATGTATTCACGATTTGCTCATACCTTTTTTCTACTTTATAAAATTAATGTATATAAAATATTTCCAAATATCGGCCTATTTTTTATAACTTTATTTATTCCATCTTGTTTTTTTAATTTAATCAACAAATTCATTAAAATTCATGTATTAAACATTTAAAAAAACTTTTTTGTTTTTTGGAAATCCTAATTCTTGAATAAATCATTAACATTAAAAAACATAAATAAAAAAAAAGAAACAAATAAAAAACTTATTGTTTGTGTCTAAATTCGGGATAGGAATGCGTGTTTGTATCAGAAGAAGTGATTTTATTTCCAGCTGCCAGGATATAAATTCCATTCGGTGTCAGAACATAGGCGGGCTGACACAATCGATTCCGATTGATTGCCTCCTTGCTAAGAAGAGGACCGATGGGCGCCTTGGACCTTGAAATACGCTCGTGCACGTTTGTCCGATTTAAAAATAGGACCCCATTCTTCGAGGTCTGTCCCAATCCCAATGAAACGATTACTTTTCTATATATATTTGCATAATCATAACTCCCAAATTATTCATGAAATTATTTACATTAAAATTACTTACATATTTCTTATTCAAATTAAAAAAAAATATTTATTGTTTTTTTTTTTTTTAATTTTAAAACATGAGTTTAAATGAATTAAAGAATTATTTTTAATAATAATAATTAAATAACTAAAAGATCATCAATTAAATATTGAATTACTGAATTTTACAGAAATAAATCGATATAAATAATAGATTGATTTTTTTTTAATATTTCAAATATATATATTTTTACTAATATTTAAAAAAAAATATTTACTATTTTCTAAACAATTTGAGCTCCCACTAATTACCCAACTATATTAAATATTAAATAAGTTTACAACAGTTGAAATAAACCAGGTAGTATAAAAACGGGGGCAGGAAGTAAACTATCTGATCCTTTCAATTTTCCCTTAATATTCATGAAAATGAAACTAAAAAACTAGTTTCATTTTCATTTGTATTCTTTTAGTGGATAATAGTGGACATATAAATCATAATCGATTGATATATACTTAAATATGTTGTTTGTTGACAGAAAGTTAATTACAATGGAGAGACAAATCCTCAATTATAAAACAATCGTTATACTTTAAAAAAAATTATAAAATCAAAGCATACAATATAACGTTTTTATTTTTATCTTTTATATTTGTAAATATTTCGATTAGAATATAAATCATTTCTTCAAACAAAAAATATGAATATATGTTTCTATATTTGACAAATAATATAATTTATTATTTATTATTTTATTTATAAAACTATTGCCTTTTTGTCTGAATGTAAATTCTCCTTTTTTTTGGCAGGATATTTTCACAAGCGAAATCTTTAGACTATGACAAAGGGGCCGTGGAAGTCCATGAGGCCCAGAATAGGTAGTACCCCATGATACGTGGCTCCGTATTTTAGCTATATGTAGATTACACAGATATTTTATTATAAATTCTAACAATTTATAAGTAATAATATGAAGAATTTAAGCACAAGTATAAGTTTTTATAAAGAGAAATTCCAATTCCAAAAAAAAAATCGAGAAATATAATCTTTAAAATTTTAAAATTATTTTTTATAAGAAATCAAATTCTTTCGAAAGTTCTTTCAATTTTTTATCCTAATATTTTAGAAGAATAAGAATATATGTATTTCATTTATTAGTTGAATTTATTAAAAAAAAGGTTTCGTGTTGTAGTCGTTAGCATAGAATTAATAATCAAAGATTGGAAAATATAATTTCTTAATTAAAAATTTATGAAAAACAATGAACTTATAAGCCTTATAAATATAAATGTTATTCCATTTTTATTTAAATCTAATGACATTCTATAATACTTATAGGTTTATTTAATATATATGATCTTAACTCTTGATAATAATAAAGTATAAGTTATAAGTGACAAGTATAATTATTCTTCTTATAACATAAGGCAAGAATATTCAAGTGAGTCATTTTTTTTATCTATCCTAAGTAAAGATATCAATCTTTTGTTCTTGTAAACTTTTTAAAATTATTTCTTAAAGGAGATTAAATAATTATAATGCAAAAATTTATATTTGTAAAATTCTTATAAGTTATTATTACTTATAATATGGGTAATGTGTTAAATAAAATTATGATGAAATTTAAATTTTTTAAAGATTTGTTTTTGGATAAAATATTAATTTTAGTTGTTTTCTTGAAATCTAGGACATACGATAATATTGCTTCAATATGGATTTGTTCGAATATTTTGATTTTATATATTTATTTATTTATTTATTAATACAGAATTTTTAGTAAATAGTTTGAAATATGTTATATTGAAATTGGATATACTTTATTGATGGAAAAATTATACAATTTGAGAATTATTTGATTGGATTGAATAATGTTTGATATTATTTAAAATCACATAATAGATTATTTATTAAGTTAATAGGAAGGCATTTTTTTCGCATAGCAACATGAATGAAACAAAAAAATTATAATTATTTTAAAAATGCATTTGTTTCCAATCAAATTATATATGTTATACAAATTTGTGTTGATTATGGTATATTATGAAACCAATTTAATTACTAACTGGAAAAAAAAATAAATAAATAAAAATAAATTGATTTTTTTTTATTTTTATTTTTTAATGTTTTGGAATTTTAATCATTTACTATCCGAATAGGATCTAATTTCCTGATGAATTTTTCTATAAATTTTGCATGAGAACGTGATAAATGAGTATGACGTGTCAGGCACGCGTGATGTTCTTCCTCTGTGTCGTGGTGGATGTTGTATATCTATTTGCTGTCGTGGCGGGTTGTTGCGCTCGGTCGCGCTCGTGACGTTTTAACAACATGGCGAACTTGACCTTGCCTCGGTTGTCGGACATTTCGTGCCAATCCGGAGGCGGTCGGCTCGATTCGGCGGGTGTCCCAGGGCCCCCGATGTCACTGTATTGGTGTGTTGGTGTTTATGCGCGCGCGCGGCGCAATGCAGCTATCGCGAGCCGCTCGCTCTTTCCTCAGTACTGAAAGTTTCTTCGTCCAGCCGCAACAGCAACAGCAGCTAAATCTACCCCTCCATCATGGACCCTCCTCCCTCCCATTTTTTTGGAGATGATGATGAAGATGGCTGCTACCTCACCACTATCCAGGTACGTGATGGACCCCCATCTCAGCCACGTCACCTGCGCATCCTATTATTTTTTTTATTTTTCATCGCTCTTTGATTGATTTACCTATAATTTATTTATGCTCCTCATTCATTTACTTTTTTCATTTTTGTGTGTGACATTCCAATAGTGTTGTTGTTATTGTTGTCAAATGCGCTCGTGGCAAAGTGTTAGTGCCTTCTTATTGCAGTGTCAGTGTCAAAAATGATTTTTTTAAATATATATAAATATATGTATTTATATATATATATATATATATATATATATAAATGTAAACAAACAAACAAAACAAAACAAACACGTATGCCTTATTGCGCCGCGTTGTGCCAACATATGGGTCATGTGATTCGCGCTTATTATGGCATGAGGGACAGCGCCTGTTGAAATTTTCCTCTTTTGCGTCTCATGTCCTCAGTCACCCGGTGACCTTTAGTCCAATGGCCAATCAATACCGTGTTATTAAGCGAAGTTTGTCTTTACCTTTGGGGTTAATAGAGGGATTGAGGGATGGGTTATTCTCTTCCACCCACTTCCCACATATTTATTGCTTGGTTGCTTTTCTTTTCGCACACCCTCAACCGTGAGAGAGAAAGAGAAAGAGATCCATTCCTGTCAACACGATCTTGAAGCCGGCCGGTTGGCTTTAATTTATGTTTAAGCATAACAAGCCTTCATTGACCGTGACATTGAAATTTTCTACACATCGACATTATCTGAAGCTACGCTGCTGTGACCCTCACAATCAATTTTATAATTCTATTACTCTTTGGATGATTTATTTCTTCTTCATCTTCTTCTTCTTCCTCCTTCTCCTACCATTACTTCAAAATATCATTAACAAACAAACAACCGACAGACCTCATTTGGACTTCATTTCTATTTGATAAATGTCTGCCAAGTGGTGACAAATAACAACGACGTGGCTGATAAATTCTAAATTTATAATAATAATAATAAAACTTATTTCACTTGAACCAGGGGATATATGTATATAAATATATAGATAATCATTCTTAATAATTAATCTAATAAACAAAAAAAAAAAATTTTAAATGTTTTATAAAAACGAATTAAAGTTAAAGTACGTAAATACATATATTATTTACAAATATATTTATATTTGTAAATTTAATTTAATTTATTCAGTAAAATACAAAAAAAAAATAATAAAAATGGAAAGATTTATTAAATTTTATTATCATAAATTACACTTAATAAGTAATGTTTCTCAAGTATCTGTCATATTTTTTTTTTCTTTTAACATAAATAAAATACAAATTTTCTCCCGCTTATGTTTTAAATTACCTTATCTATTAATCATTTCATTATATATCATCCTTTAAATTAATTTAAAATAATGAATAACTTTATTATATAAATTATTTATTAATTATTTATTATTTATTTATTAATTAATTATTTATTATTAAAATTGTTAATTTTGTGGATGACAAATGGAACTTTTCTTATTTCTTTAAAAGATAAGAAAAATTAAAATCATTTAAAGTATGATTGGATAATTATTTGAAGATGAATGGATGGTTTACATCACGTGATGCAATCCTTGCATCATGGATGAAATTCTCAACATTCGATGTTGAATTAAATCCGATACGTATCGATTTTCTTTCTTTTTTTAAAGAGTCTATCCAACACTTTTCCTTTCGATGGCAGACATTGCTTTTTACAGGATAACATATAAAACGTATTTACAAACGAAATTCTAAAGAGAGTCCATTTAAAGGAAGATTTTAAAGAAAATCAATAGATGGAAACTTGCCCCAATTTTGCGTAGTTAATAGAATTGTGTGTTATACTGATTTAGAGATGAATTTCTAATATTTATCTACCATTTAAATTAAAAATAGAATTAATATAATATTATCATATCACTCTAATATCTGTTTTATATTAAATGGCTTCATTTTTGAGAAATATTTGATAATGTGATATACAATCCTGCCTTCCTAATGGGAATATAGAATTAATTTGGACCATTTTTTTGTCACAGGAATCCAATTAATTATATTAAACTCATTTCTGTTGAATGGATGCAAATCCTAACTTTTGGCAATCATTGCATTTTGATCGGTCGATAGCAGAAGGAAGGGGTATCTTCATTAACCGGTAGTTGTTTTTATCTACTATTCGCTCCTGACCTACCGATTGCTTTTCTCCATTGACCCAGGGGAAAGGGATTACTTTGGTGTTTTTGCAAGGATTCCATTTCCTAAGTACTTTATAATTTTGAATAATTTTAATATTTAGAGTCATTAAGTGTGACTAAGAGCCCACCTGGCAACGCCGCCCCTCCATAATGACCTGCGCCTTGAATTTCAAGAATTCTTCTGCTTCTTTTTTTTTCTTCTTATTTACTTTTCGTTTATTCCTTGTCATGTAAAAACGGATCGTTAAATATGTTTTAAAGCGCGAAACGTAAATCCAATTTCGAATGTTCAATAATAAACATTGTCTATATTTAAACAAAGTGATTGCATTAAATGTAAATGTTTCTATTATCCTAACTCCATTCCTTCATTAATAACCTTATCAATAATTTATTAATTTTTTTTTTTATTTTCTATAAAAATCAAATCAAAATCTAATCATATTATTAAAATGGAAATAATATAAATTTTTTATTCGCCACTCCTGTGCTACTCTAGTCAAGGTGCGGTTTCTCGACTCTCCCCCATTCCCCTTTCATCCTCTCTTACTTTTCCCCAACATTTTACATGTCATGGACTAAAATAGAATTAAAAGAAAAAAAAAATACATAAGTCTAAAAATTCCGAATTGGTTCATCAGAATTCATTTGAGGAGATGATCAATAGGCAAAAGAGAGAGAAAGAGAGAGGGAGAGGAGGAGAGAGAGGAGAGAGAGAGAGAAAACCCAGTAAAGTTTCCTTTTGAAATAAATCTATCGAGAGATAATTTCCAAGTTCAATTAAATGAACCTAAAACAACTTTGTCCATTTCGTGTTCATTCCAGTGGCTTTTCAATTAATGTCTTCATTTAAATTATTATTATTATTATTATTATTATTATATAACACAGAGGGTAGGAAAGCAGCGAATATTTCATTTCCTATACAACTTTTCATTTAGTTCATAGGGACTTGGAAATTATTTTGACAGATTTTTAGAAACAACCTGTAGCCTAGTTAAATTTATTTATTTCAATAAACTTTCATTTATTTAAAAAACGATGCTCACTTTCATTTCACTGATAATCTATGAAAATATGACCTTTGAACTATAAAATAATACAGGTCAAACAGAAAATCAATATCGCCCATCTGTATTATATCCTTTTCATTAATAATATTAATCCAATACGATTATTTTCATGTTTTCAACCATCCAATGGATAAAACATTATTCCTCCCACCTCTCGTTCTTTCAATGTCTCTATTGATTATTCAAATTTCTCATCGCGTATGAAATTCAACTAATCCTATAACCTATGAACATCAATCATGCATAAAACTTACAACCATCATTATACTTGTATAAACGTCAACCTCATACAAATTTAAATCAAAATTTAATCTTTACCTCAATATTATTATAGATTATAATGTATCTTATCTTTTTATACTAGCAAAAATTGTATATATATATATTTCTATATTTTTGAGATATTAAACCGCTCGATGGATTTTTTTGAAATTCACACCATAGATAATATTTGTAAAGAAAAATCGATCTGTATTGGTTTCAGCCTCGAGAAAAATTAACTATATTAGTATTTTCTTAATTTAAAATAGTAAATTTATATGACATTAACAATTACTTGATCCATATTGAAATTTTCCTCTTGCCATTCTTTTTTAATTGATATTGTATTAATATTTTTGTTATATTTAAAATATTTTAAAATTTTTTATTCAATTTCGAAATAAAATTAAAAATATTTATTTTAATATTATTTTAAAATCAAATTACGAAATATATTTACCATTTCCCCCACACAAAAAAAAAAATATTCGTGAAGTTAGCATCATATAAAGGAAGGAATTTCAAATAAATTGTTGAATAAATTTGATCTAATAATATTAAATAAATTATATTATATTATATAAAATGTTTTTTAGATTAAATTATAAATAATATATAAATGATATTCGATTATTATAAATAAAAAGAAAAAATATAATCTTTCTTAATCTTCCTTTCTTAATTAAAACATAGACAAATACAGGTGTCAATATAATTTCAGAATTTATATTATTATCAGTAGTAATCCTTGGTCGAAAGAGTCTAAAAGCTATTGGTTCTTTGAAAAATATAAATCTGAAGCCATCTTATTATAACATATATATATATATATAATATAGGATCAAATATTTTATCAAGTAAATTTGAATATATTTTTCATCTTGAAATGAAAATCAAGTTATTTTAATTAATTTGTACCATTTTAGGAAACAAATTTTTGATGGGTCATTTTTCGAAAACCCTTTTAAGAATTGCAATAAATAATTAAATAATTGTAACATTTTTAAAGTTTTTAATAATAAATTGTATAAATTTGTTAAAGGGTCGAGCGATAGCTCTGTGTTCCAGGTACTAATATATTATTTACATTTTAATCATACTTTAAAATCACCTCGGATACATTTTATATTTAAAAATATATAATACTTATTTTATTTAAAATGTGGAATTATCGAAAATTCTACACTGTAACATAAAAAAGTAATATTTTTTTTATCTAAACCTAATCGAACGGATGATTTTAAAACAGAAAATATTTGTTTTTGTGAAATAATTATAATTATTTTGATGTTTTCCTTGTGTTTATCTAAAAAACAATAATTATTTAAATTATTGTAATTATTTAAATGATATTTTAAAAATAATTTAATGTAAATTTTATTTAAATATGGTATACTGTCTTTTCTGATAATATAGAACTTTATTATTAATTTATTATATTCAAATATCTATAATCTTTACTAAAGTGAAAATTATTTATTTAATTGTGTTTAAAATAATATTTACCAATAATATATTATAAGAAATAAAATTATCAACTATATATTTCTAAAGTCTTCTCCAAAATTAATTTTCTAAATTGCTTCTCCTTATATTTATTTCAAAGAATATTTTTTCACTTTATAAATATAATATATACCATTAGATAAATTAACAAGTTCCTTAAGCTAGAATAGTCTTATTATCTTATGATAATCTTCTTGTTTATTTTCAAGTCTTCCATATATCTCATAATTTAAAATTCAATTACCTTCCCAAATACGCTGCTATTTAATTGGATGATACATATAATCGGATAAATTAACTTTGTCAAAGACTTAAATAAGTATATCTTTTGCTAGATTAAACATGTAATAATATATCGTATAATGGGTAACAAAAATAAACAGAAAGTAATTAATTAATTTTTTAATTATTTTTCAATTTATTAAAATAAGAAAAAAATATTTTCACACCTATTCATAGTGTATAATTAATATCCTTTGAAGTTATTTTTTTTCAAATTTTAATTAAAAACGCGTATTTTTTTCTCAATTCAACTTTTACTTTTCTATTCCTTTTAATATATGTTTATAAAAGCCCTTTATATTTAGATGATCTATTATTATAAAGGTCGATGGACAAGCCATCTGTTTTACGATATTCAATTACTGGATCACATTTTATATTAAGAATGAAAATAAAAGATAGAACTGGAAATTTTATTTTTATTTCAAGGAGATCTGACCTTTGTATTTGATGGGAAGGAGGAGATGAAGGTGGTTTAAAATACTACATCAAAGGTAATGAAATGATAAGGGTTTGATTCAATTTGAATGCTAAATTAATTTTCATTTGATCTCTTAATGCTTTTAACCGAAAATGAGAGGGAGATAATAAGCTTTATATTACCTATTTTCGTATTGTATGGGAAGCATGGTGAACTCTTTTCCAAGGAATTTATAGCTCTACTATGCTTATGTCTATACCAGGGAAAGATATACGAGGGTTACTACTAAGTCATGGTAACATATTTTTTTTTAATTAAACCACCGATCCCTTTACGGGATTATTACTACAATCTCATAAACATGGGCTCTGTAGTTTCCTACAAAACAAAATCAGTATGTTTTACAATCTTTGTCTGGTCTTACTTAAAAATATCGATATTTTGGGGTACAATAGCAAAGAATACTGCACAGTGAGGGTATGGAAGGGACTTATATGCGCCGAACTGAATGTCCGTGTGAAATTATTTATTATTTTATACAATAATTATTTTATACATCTGAATCGAATTATAATTCATTTCTTATACATTTATGACAAACCCTCCATTTCAAATAAAAATTAAGACAAAACAATATTAAGTATGATATCGCCTGGAATATAGGCAACAAAATTAATTCTCTCTTTAATTTCAAAAACCAATATTCGCCTCGAATCTCAAACCTAATTAATATTTATTTTTTCATTTAAGTAATTAATACGTATACTATTCAATAAATGAAATAATATATATATATATATATATATATGTATCCGCTTAATACATTTAATAACGGTTTTTGTAAGGCCTAAATAATTAAAAGAAAACTATTGTTCCTGAAAATCGAAAGTGGAATGAAATGGAATGGGATGAATCCTTAATATCTATTTAATTTTGCTCGAAGGGCTAAAAAGAGGAATTAATAAAAATACGATAGATACGTCTTCACTTCTAAAAAGGTCTTTTTAAGATATTAGAGATTCGGGATGGATAAAAGATCGCTAAATAAATAAATTCTTTTCTTTATTCTTGGGTGCTTAAAAAAAAATATAAATATATATATATTATCAAAATCAAAAAAAGGTAAATTCGAAACTATATTATCTCAAAATTCAATTCAATTATTTTTAATCATGGGATGTTTTTTTCCATTAAATTGTGATTTTTATATTATTTTATAAATTTCAAATTTTCATTAAGTAATATATCTTTAAATTTCTATTATTGGTTGTACATTCCATTTAAATAATTATTAATAAATAACTTTATTCAATTTTACATTGTAGTAAAGTTATTTTATTTTTATTTTAAATTATTCACTTATAATTATTAGTATTAGATATTTTAACAAAAAAAAAAATATTTTTTTAAATATATTTTTTATCATTTTAGGTAAATGAGAGCTTTTTATTTCATTTATAAATTGAATTGGATATAAATATTTGTTATTAATTAATTGATTAATAAATCCAGATTATTGTTTTTTTTTGTTTCTTTCGCTCGAATACAAAGGATGAATGTACTTTAGGGCTCACCCCTTTTACGATTCGCCTATCCTCTAATTGATTAGACTTCAATTGACTACGAGGTCAAATCCAGGGAGGGAACCTCCTAACCAAACAATTATACTTACATCCGTAAGAGGAAAAGTTCAAGTCCGGAGTGTTCCCCTCCCTAGGAGTCATCCTCGCTGTCGATTGCATCTCACTGGTTATGCAAGTACTCTTTTTGTCCTATTCTTTTTTTCTAAACCACGTTTGATTTATTATGACTATTATTATATATTTTTTTAGTGTTAATGATTGATTGGTTTCTGTTAACTATTATTAGACTTGTTTGAACTAAATTTATCAATTCACCAGCTCTTAAAATCGCCAACAGGCAAATTAAGCATCAGAAAAAAAATACTCTGTTCTTGTGAATAATGTATAAAAAACCGAACATTTATATTTTATTAGTATGTCCTCTACTTTAATCACGAAATAATAGTGTAAATAATATAATTGACATTGCATTGGAATCTTTTCAATGGTGTGTATAAATAACATATATTTATTGTATTTTTATAGCTCAAAATTATTTAAGAATGGTGTTCAAGTTTCTAGAAACCGTTAGAGAGATTTTTTAAAGATATTTTAGTGTAATTGTGTTTTCTGTTAACCCATCATCTGAACCGAATCCCAATCTTAAGAAAAGATCAACTTGCCAAAATAATTTCTCAACTACATTTCTTCTAAGAATTGGACGCTTTATACATTTTGATGATATTTTAATTTCTTTTAAACCCAAGAATAAAAACAAGTTTTCAATTTTGCAAACACATACTTACTTATTCTAACCGACTAATGAATTTTATGTTTCATTAAACATAAACATTTTGGATAATGTTTCTTTGTATTTTATATATAAATTCAAGACTTCTATTTTTTTATTAATTTTTTAAACATATGTTTGTTTATTAAAACGATTTTCTGATTGGATTCTTATTTCCCAACAGTTCGTTTATATTTCTGAATAATAAATTGGTTCTAAATGTCAAACATAATTTCTATTTTCAAAAGATTGGATATAAATAAATATAGGTATATCAAATATAAATCATTCAAAAATATAGATAATTTAATTTAAAAAATGACTAAATATCGATGAAAAAATCAAAATCATTTTACTAAGCAGAATAATTTATAAGTATATGAAATTAATTAATAAAATTTTTATACATTCTAAATAAATATTATATAAATTTTCATTTATATTTAATCATGCAATTTATTCTTTTAAGTTACATACAATATGATTATTGTTTTATTTTAATTTAAAATAAATAAATTCTATAATATATTTATTTATCATTATAAAAGAGAGTTTTGATAAGCCCTTAAATTTAAACTTTTAAAAATCAATTTGTTCATGTGGAAGAAATGAGTTTATTTTATTTTTAATTAAAAACTTGAATCAATTTCTAATAATTATAATTACAATCATGAAATGACTATTCTTATTAATTAATAAAAAATCATAATGTTTATTTTATAATATAAACATCAGATAAGAATGTAGTATTTCATATTAGAAATATTCGCTAACCCCTAACTTCTCTCTCTTTCACCTTAACTAATCTCGTTACTTTCATTTATTATACTCCAATCGTGCTGCTTTTATTTGAATTCATTTACATTTTAACATGATTACCTACAACCATCACATGAAAATACAAAAGGAATGCCAATATTTAACTAATTGGAATTGGTAAATTAATATGACGCATAATTGACAGACTTTGATTTTTTTTTACATTTTTCATTTGCATTTCATAGTTTTTAATTCTCAAGGGTGGCTATGTTTTTGTTTACTATCTGACAGATTAACATGCCTTTTTGCTGATATTTTGAATTCATTACATATACAAAGTTATCTGATTATTAACAATAATTATGGAATGGCAATGTACAATTGGAAAAATCAATATTATTATGGTCTATCATTTTCATATATATATATATATATAACGTTTGAAATTGCCGCCTATCATCAGGTGCTTCAGTAACAATTAAAACTTATATTATTGAAAACTATAAATGGCTTATGTTTGTATTAGGTTGGTACGAAAGTTTTGTCCGTTTTTATGAGACTATTTTAAACTTTAATATCTCAGTGAATACTTATTCAATTTAATCGAAATAAAGCCTGTATCAGCGCACTTTTGCCGACATAACACAAGTCGAGTATAATTCCGTCAGCATAAAAATTGGGTTCTCGGGACAAAGTCGACGAAGGTCGTTTTTGCCTGGTCCTGTTTGGCGAAAGTTCTACCAGTGGGAAAGTTGTCGAAGTGCTTGAAAACGTGGTAGTCGGTTGACGAGAGGTGTGGAGAGTATGGTGGATGAGGCAGAACTTCGATGCTCAATTCGTTTAATTTTTGTACTGTGATTTGTGAAACGTGCGGGCGGGTGTTGTCATGGACCTCTTCTGTTGACCAGTGCCGGCTGCTACTGACGCAATTTTCGGTATATTTTCGTCGATTTCACCACAATAATAACACATTTTAATATTTTGTGAAAAATTATTTTAATAATTTATTATACATAAATGACAAAAAATTGTGATTTTTGCTTAAATTCTGAATATAAATTACTTCTTGTTTAGAATTATAAATATATAAAATATTATTAAAATGAGAGAAACTTTAAATAAACATCTAATTTATTAGTCAATGAAAGAAATTAAAGTAAATGATCACAATCACAAACTTAATATCTAGATTTCGAAATGATATATTATTATTTATTTAATTATAATTCCTTTTATTATAAGAATGGAACGTCTTAACACGCAAAAGCTAATTCATATCCAGCATTTATTTTATACATATGCAAGAGGTTATTTATTAAATTAGGATTTCAATTAAAATAAAAAGAAAGGAAAAAAAGGATAATTCTATGATAAACTTAATGTTGATCCAAATCATGATTTACAATTACCGGAAGAATTCATTTCATGAGAAAAAACCTCTTCTGTAAAACTATATAATGAACTAATTAGAATCATATACTACCATTATAAATTAACAAGATTCTTTAAACACACACTATTTCGTTCTTCCTCTTTTTAATTATTAATCGTCTACGTTTTTTTAACCTTCTGACTACCTATAAGCTGGTTTAACAAAAATATCCTATATTTAAACGATTTATTTAAATTTATTTAAATAAAAGGCCATTAAAATTCATTGGATATTTTCCAAAATTTATATTAATCATTCCTATTATAAATAAACATCAAATATACAATTTTATAGACTTCAGAGAACAGGAAGTAATGATTAGTGATGAAAGGGGAGAGAGGAATCTGCCCCCCCCCCTATACTACTACCCTTTATCCTATAAGAAGGGACAAAAAGTTATTGCTTCTAAAAGCCAAATGATTAACAGGATCTCAGATGGGGTCAAGATCTTTCTGGTGATATTTTTATTTAGAAGGAATTAAGGCCCTTAAAGAATGAAGAAATGAATCAAAATAATTATAGGGATATCATAAATGCTCCTCTATTTCCTTAAGCACCAATTTACCATTTATCACCAAGGATTATTAAAATTAATAATGATTATATAAAATTATATTCCAATTTAATAAATTTTTAATCCATTCAAACAAAATTTTCCTTTCTTAAGGAAAGAAAAAAAATAGATTAATGCTTCTTTTTAATGAATTTTAATTTTATTTTTATTTTTATTTTAATTTTAAATGTTTTTAATTTATAATAAGCATATATTTACTAATTTTAATAGTTTATAAAACTTTTATATTTTATCTAAAGTTATATATATATATCATTATTATTATTATTATTATTATTATTATTAATATCAGATTTATCCGGGATATGTTCACGCATTTTTTTGAGATTATTATCTCGACGTTTCAGGACCCATTTTGGCTCCATTTTCAAGAGGTTATTCCCAATTTTTGGGATTCTGGGTCTTAGAATGGATGCCGAAACGTCGAGAAAATAATCTCACAAAAATACGTGAACATATCCCGGATAAATCTGATAATAATAATAAAATTCACAGAAATCTAAACCAACATATATATATATATATATAGAGAGAGAGAGAGAGAGAGAAAAAGAAAAAGAGAAATATTTGTAGATATAATTATTCACGTTAATTGATGTATGCAATTAAAAGATACAAATTCATTATCTTATCAATATTTATTATAATTAATTTTTATTCTTCATTTGTAATACACACATTTAGAATCAATAGTTTTTTAATAAAATTAATTTTTAATGGTTTCGAATTGTTTCTATTATTTTTACTATCTCGTAAGAGATAGTATTGCGATCACAAAAATTTTCGATGTTGAGATTTTGATGTTTTTATACGTTTTGAAGTTTTTTTAACACGTTGACTGGCAATCATGCGCCAGCACGTGACGTGGTGTCATCAACAAAAAGTCAAACATGGACTGGTTTAATAAAAATTATTTATTAATTTATAATTAATTAAATTTAATTTAAATATAATATGTTATTTAATCCAATTCAAATTGCGAGATAGTCGAGTGGAGACACTCCAGCTAATTTTTTATATTCGAAAAGAAAAAAAATTAAATTCGTGGATTGATTAATTATTAATGAAGATGAATGTAACTAAAATGAAATAACATTGTAATACATTGTAAATCCATAATTGATTGATCATTTCGATTTGGCATCTGATCATGCGGCTGACTTGTCTCTCTGGTTATGTAATCGGCGTTGTGTGGCCCTGACCGAGCCCCAGGACTCTTCAAGGACTACATTTGCTCTTCTAGAGTATATAGACAAGCGATTAGACACAGGTTGCGATCTACAAGTAAACTTAGAAAAGCTAAGCCATTGAACATACTCATCAATCCGCCAGAGGCGAAGGTCAGGATCCGCCATCTCGCGATGCTCCATGTTACCAGGCGAGCTGGCTGGTCCAAGGACATTCATCCTGGCCAAAATTCATAATTAGTAACAACAGGAAATTATTGTTGTGTTTCATAATTATTGGCATCCCGACACTTAAACATTTCCACGGATCGATTCAGCAAACAATTTATTGCAATTGAATCCTAATCGAATTAATAAACCACAAAGTGGATGGATTTAATTATAAATTTGAAATATTGGTTTATTTATGATTTAACCATATCTTGAATGTGATTTTGTTAAAATGATTTATTTCATTAAAAGTTTATAATAAATTCGACAAGTGTTGAAACATGGATTTCTATTTTTGGATTCAATTATAATTACCATAAAAGGCAATCGCTTTTAAAGGATTAAATTAATTATTCCTTTTATATATTTATATATTACTGAAAAGCAATTCATTTATTATTAACTAATCTCTCGATCTAATCGCTGGCTGATTAACTACTGCATTAATTTCAAGAACTTCAAAAAGAATTATAGAATACAAATAGAAATTAGACAAAAACAAACAAAAATTAAAATAAAAGGTATTTTTAAGTATTTTTGCGCTTAAAATACATTATAAAATAAACAATCATGAAACTCCAGAGAAATATCGAATTAATTATATATACATAGGCAAATACAGCCATAGTTTAACAGAGGGAATGATATTTCATATAATACTTATCTAAAACTTTGGTAATTATTTAGGTAAACTCATTTTCGTGGATTTGGATAATACTTTACCAGTGGGCTCCTTTCGCAATTCCAAATAAACTTTTCTTATGAAATTTTTCCCCGAATCTTATAGTTTACGAGATAAAAATTATTAAAATAAAGATTTTTTTAAGTTTGAAAA
The DNA here is from genome assembly GCA_963082975.1 of Labia minor. Lineage (NCBI taxonomy): Eukaryota > Metazoa > Arthropoda > Insecta > Dermaptera > Spongiphoridae > Labia > Labia minor. The sequence goes on along the minus strand of OY720344.1, from coordinate 65,848,676 downwards.
ATTAGTTATAAACGTCGAAATGTGCCATTAAGTAATGTTTTATTGACTAATTCACTAATTATTCACTTATTCACTAATTTTCGGTTTTTATAAGTTCGGTTTGGATATAGGAAAATAAAAAAATTAATTAAATAATTTTCCTATATCCAAACCCAACTTTTTAATATTTTCATAAATCCAAACCGAAAATTAGTGCGCCAACTGCTAGCCAAACGGATAAAAAATGCTAGCTTAATAGAATATCAATGAATTTATATGCAAATTTTAATAATTTTTGTCTCGAAAACTATGAGATGCCGGGAAAAATATCATAAGAAAAGTTTATTTGGAATTACAAAAGGAACCTACTAGCAAAGTGTTATCCAAATCCACGAAAATGAGTTTACCTGAGTAATTACCTAAACTTTATTTCATATTGCAAAAATATTAAATAAAAATAGAAAAAGATACAATTAAAAATCCATTAAATTCACTAAATAAAAGAATATTTTGATTCCAGATCATTATCTGGTAATAATTTGTTTTGTTTTAAATTCACTACATCTCGGACATAATTATCTAATTATTTTGATGTGGAATTTAAAAATGACCTTTGTAAACAGAATTTCAATTTCAAATTAATGCTATTTTTTTGTTTTGCTTTTCAAATGTTCATTTAGTTATCTATTATATAATCATGCATACATATATATATATATATATATATATATATATAATTTACAAGTTAATTTACAATCTTATATCATACTTAGTAATATATAATAATTTAACGATTTTTAGGAAGATGTTTTTAAAATGTATGCATATTAATGCTTATGGGTTCGTTCAAGGATGTTCTAAGCACCAATTTCTATATTTTGAGATACCTTGACACTTTTGACCTTACTTATTAATCAAAAATATAAAGAATAGAAAGGATTTTGTTAATATCAATTCCCGTTTGAAAAAATCACATGTATCATACTGAATATCTAGAACTATGATGATATATGACTAGAATATTTGATTTTTTATAATTCTCTTTCCATTTACTTTTTTGATTTATTAAATTTCAGCTTTATTTTAAACCACATAATTATACTTAAACCTTTCATTGACTCAGAACGAAATAAAATAATAACAATAGATTTAAGTTTTTAATTTTGCAACTCTTTTCGAGCATGAATTATCTTTCTGATATTCATTTGGATATTAGAAAGGCAGCTCATGCCTAAAAGTCAGTTTGTTTTGTCAATTAAGTTATTAAAATATATGTAAATAAATAAATATATATATATATATATATACCAAATTTATTACATTATATTTAATAAATACTTAATTATTTCATCAAATTGTATAGGAATTTTTTTTTATTATAATATTTCAAGTAGTAAAATTATTTACATAACAAATGTACTTGTAAATCACTATTTGTTTATCACTTAATACAAATATCATAGAAATAACTATAGATATAAAATTATCACATTTATTATTTTTTTCTTTGATTAAATTCTTTTTACTGTTTCATTTGAAAAATTCTATAAATAAATTGTATCTTTTAAGAAAAGAACTAATTCATTTTCGGTTAGTTAATTTGGAACGCTCCATCTTGGAGGAATCATTTCATCCGAGAATTCTAAGAATAAATTTACTCGCAAAAAATAATCTTCTTATTATTTATATTCATGATATTTTTATTCTTCGCTCTAGAAATAAATTACATATTGAGTTTTCTTTTTTTTTTTTGTTTAGATAAAACAAATCTTATTAATATATTTTTTTCATATTAATTAGAAAAATTTTAAATTTCAAAATATTATTTATAAAAAAGTTATTGTATTTTTACTAGTTAAAAAAAAATTTAATATATTTTTTCAATATATATATATATATAATTTATAAATTTCACCTTTATGAATTATTTTTCAAACTGGCAGGAACTTTGGTTGCCTAATATACAGGCGTTTAAGATTTTTTCTTTATATTGTAGTTAACCAACTAAGTTTTAGATACTTTTTTTCTATTCACAAATTATTAATATGTATTATGTAATTATATATTATTTTTTATTTTTTTTTAAATTTAATTCATAAGCTTTGAGTTTATATTAGAAAGTCGACAAATGATGTTATTAATAGCAGAAAAATCTAAGGTTGGGAGATGCCGTTAATTTGGCCTCACCACTCCTATTATATATTATTAACAGTAATTCTATTAGCCGACATACCTTTTCAATTTTTTTTTTTTATGAAAGGAACAAATTTTAAAAGATTATTTAATGAAATAATTTTCAATTCTTTTATTATTATTATTATTATTATATCCTATATATATCCTATATATATATATATTAATCTTTTTTTATATTCTCATAACCTTTCGTTTTAAATTCAATGTTTGGGTGCCTACATATCCATTGTCAAAATTGCTGAAAATTTTTGAATTCTTTAGAAATTATAAAATATTGAGATAAATAACTTTTAACTTTTAAAACTATTATTTAGCCTTTAGCGAGTGATCCATAAATTAGGAATGTGAATAGATTCAGGGTATTTGGAATTGGAATTTTCATAACATCTATTCACCGAAAAAATATTAGTGGAAATCAATTTTTTATTAATTATTTGATAATAATATAATTGAAAATATTTTACAATATAGATTTTCGAAATTGTTATACTAAACATTATATGAAATATATTGATTTTCTCATTCATTATTTTATATTTTATTATATATTCGTATAAATGTTATATCTTTTTTTTATTAAAAAACATGAAATTCTCTCTAATATATATTATCTGTATTATTTTTTCACTTGTCATTTGGTCCTATCCCCCAATGTTCATTTCTCTCCCAAGGGCCACGTTGGCTACTCAACAACTAAATTAATTTTTACAAATGGAAAGAATAATAAAAAAATGCTTTTTATGTTTGAAATTCCTGTTCATTCGACTGGGGATTAATTAATCTTCTCTCTCTCTCTGTTTCTGCACAGGTGACAAATTTCGGCTTGTCCTAGCGACCACCCTGCGCGAGGATGGTTATCCGGATAACACCGATTGGAATCCCCTCGACAATGAAGGTTCCAGAGCAGACAGCTTCGAGTATGTAATGTACGGGAGAATTTATCGAATTGAAGGCGACGACAGCACCCAGGAACCCAGCAGCCGATTGTAAGTACTACACACACACATACACATAAAAATATACTAATATTTTCAATTTAGATTATCAAGATAGGGAAATAAAATACTCACATTTAAAGAACCCTTCACTGGATGAAAGAACTCAGTAATTGGAATTAAATTAAATACCTAATTTGAAAAAGTATATAAACAAGACATAAAACAAATCCAATTTCTATGACCTTGACATTTCTATTCTATTTTGGAATATAATATATAAACGAATTTTGTCAATCTATATAAATATTCAAAATGTAAATTATTATTGATTCTACAAAAATAAACAAATGACAAAAATAAGTCATTATAACGGTTTTTAATCTAATATTAATTAAAAAAAAATTCAAGTTTGGAAATTTTTTTTTTTAGTAACAAACTTAATTCTAGTTAATTAACTTAGATTATCTAATTCAGAGGTCGGCAACCTTTTTCAATAGTCGGTGAAATTTCTGAAATAATATAACAGGGGTGGGCACACTTGAGGATACTTATAGCCACATTGAAAAATCGAAAATGTTTAAGAGCCTTACTTTTTTTTTTAGTAATAATTTAATACATAGTAATTTGAATGTGGGCCCTTGAAAATGGCTTCGCGGGCACCTGGTTGCCAACCCCTGATCCAATTCATGAAATTGACAAAAAAATATAAAAGTAAAAATACTTCACAATTTGAACTTAAAAATTGATAATCGTCTTTAAATATTTCTAATAATTTTCATAAATAATTTTGAGAATAATTTTATTTTATTCTTTAGTGATAGTTATTAGAAAATTATATTTTAACTTATTCACTAATTAATGTCTTTATTATATCAATTTCTTATCATTATGAGAATAACAATAAGCATTTACTATTGCAAACTTTTTAATTTTTATTTATTTATTTTCTTTTTCTTTTAATAATATATGTCCTAAATAGCATTTATAAGATTTATGTTACAACTTACAGTCATTAAGGAAATAAAAAAAAAAAAATGAAAATATTCATACTTAAATTTAACTCGATGATTTTTGGTAGTTCGTTCAAATAACTTTTTTTTTAAATTAAAGTAAATGTTCATTGAAATTCGACTAATTTCATGTTCATAAAAGGTTAATTCCTAATGATAGCCATTTATTAAATTCTAATGGATTATTATTATTTGAGTGAATATTTTTTTTCCAAATGTAAATTATAGAAATATTTTAATTATCCCGGACTGTGGATGGGAATATCCGATTGGACGGTCTTCATAAAAATTACATTTTAGAACAATGCCATTCTCTCTCTCTCTCTCTCTTCGGCAGCGATCTTATTATGCTATTAGCTTAATTGTAACCTCGATCTCCACTGAAAAGGAAGCCCAGGCAAAATGGAGCCTAAAAGGGTTCGGCACGTAAGAAAGGTGTCAGCCAGGTTATTCACCTGGAGAGGCTTCACTTAACTAATTGCCATCTGAGCGACATCACTCTTGACTTGCTCTCAAGAAATTGGCCACCATTTCTACAATTTAATATTAAATAATTAACTAATTAAACGATTAATGACTTAATTATTTATCCGGAACGAAGAGAGAGAGAGTATTAATTTTTTTTTCTATTTATACACATATAAATTTTAATCAATTAAATATTAATATTGACAATAATTGAAATAAGATCAATTAACTCATAATTGTGTTATTTTAATAAATTCATCCTAGTTTATTGATTAACGTGATGATTCAATGTTAAATGCTATTAATTCTATAGCTCAATTATTTAGCTTTAAATCCTATAGATAATACATCCAATCAATGGTTAAGTACTAATATAATATAATTATGAAACATTAAACATCTACCAAAAAAATTCAACTATTAGGTTATGTAGATGATTTAAATAAATTAATAGAGTCAGAAGATTAAATATTTGATAATATGAAAAAATGGATTAATACAGGAAAAGAACCAAATTGGAATATTGAAAATGGTACAAATTAAAATTAAATATCTATATAATTAAACGACTACGCAATCCTAAACTCCTTCTAAATGGTTTCATGGATCTTAATGGTTCGGGTATCATTAGAACCATCATGACCAAAGGATAAGGTTGAAAATTTCAAAAAAATTGATCCCTTCTAAAGTTCCACTCAAAATAAAATTATTAATTCTAGAAATTTCCATACAAAGAATGTTTATAATATTTAAATTTTTATTTTAAGTTCTAATATTCTATAATATTAAGAGTAAAATTAAATTAAATTGATTAGTCCTAATTGATTAATATTTTCTAAAACAAAGTAAGTAATATTTTTTATATTTAAATTTATATTTTGAAAAATTGTACAATTTGCATATTTGAGTGAAAACGAATATCCAAATGAGAGAAAACGTCGATTGACTAAAGAAAGAAGGGCACGATGTTTATCACGAAAAAAAGTAAAATAAGTCTGTATATCGTATTTTTGTTGATGATGTTGTGAATGGCTATTTTCTTTATACACACATATTTTATAGAATTATTTATTTCTCGACATATTTTGTTTCTTTGTATTCGTTGTAAATATCATTAAAAAGTAGTAGTTTTAAACTGTCTTAATTTTATTCACTACGATGTTTGTGCGAAATCTTCGCATTGGCCTGCTAGTAATAATAAATTAACATACCAATTTAAGTATATTATAGTATTATAGAAATAAATAGATATCATAAAATTTTTATTTAACTTTGAAGTGATATTCAATTTTAATGAAATACAATTCCCGGAATTTCGAACAAAGATGAAATCACATATTTTCTAAGAATCAATCAATGTCTCATTACATAATTCTGAAAGGACTTCCTTTATTCGTTTTGTGCAATAATTGAAGGAGATGACTGACTGACTGGTCGAGTTCACTACTGACGCAACTACTTTTTATTTGCCTTAGGCTATCGTTTATTTTAAAAGCCACCCAATTCTGTGAAAAAAGTTAACCAAAATAGCAATCTAGAACAGGTACTATAAAAAAAGTGTAAACTATTCGTTATTTTTTTTTAAAAAAATGGTTTAATAAATTAAATTACAGCTTGCGCAACTCGTATACTCTACTACTATAGGAAATCATATATTAACCTAGAATGTTGTTATTGTTCTATAATACACTTTAATAGAAAGAACGAAAAACAATTACGTGCATGACAAATTAACAAATCAAAAATTAATTGTAAATAAATTATTCATAATGCACTGTAAAAAAAAATTGATTTGAAAAAATCAATATCAAATATAAATAAATTTTATTTCTGTAAAAACTTCTCTTTTATCAGAATTAAAAATAAATTGCCCAACCCTTTGACTAATTTATAATTATTCACAAACAATATAACATTTTGGATTTGTATGGAAATTATCCATGTTCTTTCTTAATATTTAAATTTGAATCAAGGGAGGAGAAATAAAGTGAAATTAAACTTAATTATTAAATATTATCCTCTTACTAAAAAAAAATAAAAAATAAAAAATGAATTTTCGTGACACAATTTACTGATTTTATTCTCTAGAATTTGATATATTATTAATTAGGTTTGGATCTTATCACAAGATCAATAATATTATATAATATATTATATATTCAATAAATTCACATTCAATCAGAGCTCAACTGGTAATTTTGTGTTCTACCAAAGTTAATATTGAGGGTTTAAACCCCATCATGTTCATGAATTTAAAAGTTGATTCTAATTATATAAATTAAATTTATAGCAGAAATAGTAATGTGCATGGCTGAATTAGGCTTACAGTTAGATCTCTAAAATTATTATTATTAGTAAATAGTAGTAGATACTTTGAATAAAATTTCAAATAATTTTTGATGATGGATCTACCATTTAATACAGTAGTCAGTAAGCTATGACCCATATCACCATATGACTCGTCTCATAATTTGAATTGACCCACTAAAGTTTTGAAAACGAAATTTTAAATATGTACATGTAAACTAAAATTTAAACCTAAAAATTATAATATCGAAAATGTACGAGGTATAACAATATTTTCAGAAAATAATCTTGAATGGGTTGAAGCGTTACAGCTTCACGTCTAAGCAATTCATTATTTATCAAAAACGAGCTGGTAAATAAAAATAAGTAATTTGAGAAAATGTATTTTACAATGGAATCAGAAAATACAAATATAAGAAAAGACTATATATTTCTAGATTTTGAAAATTATAACACAAAACATCTTTAAAAAAAGTAAATTTTGTTGATTTTGTTAATCATGGTTTGAAAAGGCTGTCGGCTCCTGATTCACTGTAATATCGTGCAATTTAAAACAAAAAATAATTTTATGTAATATTTACCTTATAATCAACTACAATATCTAGTTTGTTTTGTATCTATATAACTAAACTAAACTGGTAGATTTTGCTTTTATCAACGTGGAAATTGAATGGTTAATAGTGTTCAATGAACAGATATTGTTTTGTTTTTTAACCACTATTGCTTTCCAACTCTCTCAATGAAAGGTCATAATAGCCAACCATTTTTCTAGTTATATTAAACTTTTTGGTTCAACCAACAATGTATATAGACACAATCAAATTATGATCTGTTAATTAATATTTGAATTATTCAAAACTACGCCCGAAATAGCAATACTTTTATTTTGTATAAGAAATTAAGGTTTAATACACATATAAAATAATATATCTAAATATTTTTTTTAATTAGGTATACAACATTTTAAAATATAATTTCCTTTTGATAGGTTCAGGAAAGTTTTACGTTTTCCTTCTCCTCCCTCCTTCCTGACCTCCCTATCTTCTTGTTATGGTACTCCCGTCCCTCAAGCGAAATTATTTGTTGACTGTCAAAATAAATGATTTAATTATTTCAATGGAAATGGTTTAATTAAATTTTAGTTAATGAAAATTCAAGAGATAAAATTTCGTTGCTAAATTTTTAAACCTTTATTTTTTTAATTTGTTTTTTAAATTTCTGAATAAAAAACTTTCGAACGAGTGTGAACTTTGTATAATCTGGAAAAGATATGACTTGAAATATTTTAAACAGGGAGGTAGGGAGAAAACACTTCGAACAAAAGTTGTCGCAGCCGCCATTTCGGATGTATCAAAACATTATATTTTCCATTGATCTTAATGTTAATATATCATCAAATTTCGAGCCTTTTTGTGGAAAATTATGTGAGCAAAAATTTCCTCATGAAGAAAAAACTCTTATAAATTTTATTTTATTTGAAGTGCAGGCCGTTTTGATATGCATATATGTATAAAAATAATTAAATGTTGCGGAAATTATTCTCTTCATTTTGCTGATGATTAGTCAATTAAAATAAGTTGACCTGTTTGAAGTAAATTTGAAGTAAATTAATTTCCAGCTACAGAAACAATTTCATATAATTTTAATATATCTATTAATGTAATAAAAAACAGATATGGATATAACATAAATATTTTTAATTTTATTTTATTTATAATATATATCTAAGACCAGTTTGTGACGTCATGAATGACTGGATGACGTCATATAATTTTAAATTAAGAAAAAACTAATAAAGATGTTTTTCTCGAGGATAAAACCAATACAAAGTGCATGATTCGTGGATATATGTAAACAATCTCCTCATTTGAAATTTGGTGTGAAAATAACCCTTCCCTTCCTATCGCCGATCGCTAATACTACCACTTCCGGTTGCCGGATTTGCACCAAAAGTTGAGCAATTCATCATACTGATGCATTAAGTAAATATACCAAATTTCATCAAAATCTGTTGAGCCGTTCAAGCTGTACACATCTATACGGACGGACCGACGGACAGGCATCATGCTAAAAATACTTTTTTCTGTTAAGAAAATGCATGATTCGTGGAGATATGTAAAATATGTATTAAATCATTTTTTTTGTTCTATTCATCAATCGTTAAAACAAATATTAACCATTGATACTTTGCTTATCAATCGTTTTATTAAATGAAAAAATGGATTTTGGTCCCCAAAATAATCCAATAATTTTAATAAAAACAAATTTAAAAATTGTAATTAAAAAAATAGATTAAACCTTCTTCGGTAGCTTTTTTTATCATATAAATGGAAGCATGATATAAATATATATAAATGGTATTAATCTCTTAATTAATATTCCACTAGCAGCAGCCATGCATTGAATTAATATCGTTTTTTTTTGCGTATTTAAATGCTTCGCTTGGCTAGAGGAAAAAAATAATTCACACACAAAGCGAATCTTTCATAACGACATGAATTTCTTTGAATGGCATCAAACAGAATTTAGACTACTTTCCGGATTCTTAAACAACTTTAGCCAGGGCATACTTAGACAGAGATTTAGATTTAAATACTATAAAATAAATAATAAAAATCGACTTATTTTACTTTAATTAGAATTTAGAAATTAACACTCGAAATAATCAACTTAATGAATATAGGAATATAAGACTTCTATCAAAACGGTCCATAGATTACTGAGGTTGGTTCATTGAAGGCAATGTGTTAAATTTTAATTTCCATGATTCAAAAAAAAATCATAAAAGATTATTCATAAACCTATGTATAACATTTGTAAATGGGATTATAAAAAATTTTAAAAAAAATATTTTTTTCTGAATATCACATGCTTATACAAAGATATTCTTTCAAGAAAATTCTAAATATTTAATTTAATTAATATGTAAATTATTATTTATAAATCAATAGTTCTAATTAATAATAATAATTTAATATTATTTTAAATAATAAAATTAAATGTAATCAAAAATAAACTTGAAATTATAGCTTTAATAAATATAAAGAAGATTAAAGATGTTTTGGTTGTAAAAATTAACAACGAATGGAAAGATATTTCAAAATCTAATAATATATATTTAATATTTCTCTCCGATTTTACCATCTTATTATTTATATTGGGCAATTGTTACTAAAAATCATTCTAATATTGTATATTATAATATTTAATTTTAAATAATATTCGTTAGTTAAATAGTATAATTTTTGACTAATTGATTTTATAAACAAATTTTCAATAAATATTTATTTTTTAGTTTTATTTGTTTTCAACACCTATAGTACTAGTTATGTTAACGGAAGGGGGTTTACAAATTGAGTCCTGTTACGACTCGCCAAAAGAAATTATGCTAAAGCACATAAACAAATCCCCTACTTGCATTAACTATTTTTAATTATATAAAGACAGGTAATTCGCTGCCGCCAGCAATCTTCTTTTTTTAAAAGATATTAGCTTAACCTTTTAACTCAATAATACCTACCTAAATAATTAGGGATCAAATTTTACCAGTTTACTGGTTGGACTCAAATACCTCTTAAATTATAAGTAATATTAAATCGTCGCCAGGTGATCCGAAGACTACAGAAACTTCTCTATTTAAAGAAAAAAATAAAAACACTGGAAGTTCTCCACCACAATTAATTCAACTCATCTTCGTTTCTTAATGGAACAAGAAAATATTTATTAATTATTAATTATAAAATAAATTTAATTGGATTTCTGATATATATATTTATAAAATTAAATGTGTAACAAATACAAAATATTACACCAAAAGCAAAATAATACCATCAAAATAATATAGCAATAATCTTAAATACTAAACAAATTAATTAATAACAAATCTTAAATTATATAACTATAGATGAGGTCGTTCAATATGCAATAAAGAAAATCCTAACCAGTGGACCTCAAATTAATGAATTCAAATAAATGGATAGCAATAATTATACAAAAGGATAATTTATCAAACCTTAAATAATGGTTTTATAATTCCAAAAACATAATCGAAAAGTTCTCCAGTCAAGACTTACCATCTCGAATGACCAGAGCAAATAGACCGAGCAACAATGAGATATGAATACCCCCTTCGCCCGTAGAGTTTTTCAAAATTTTTAAATAACTAATCAGCGGGAGCTTTAATTTTGCTCAAGCAAGTTATTTATGTATTTATAATAGTATCATATAACAATTATCTCACTCTATTGGTATTTTATATTTATATCAGATATTATTTTATTTATAGTAAAAAATAAAGATAAAGTTGAAGGGAAACAACAAATTAAAATATTATTTAAAGTAGATTTAACATTATCTTTTTGTCTGAATCTCATTTGATGTTTCAAAACGTTGCTATTTTTTCATTAGCTGTTATCATCTTATAAATAAATAGCATATTGACATTCTTATAAATAAATAGCATATTGACATCATTTTATTATTTAAAGTTATATCGTATTTGAAAATTTATTTTTTGTTGTATAATAATCATTTCTTTTTATTATTATTATTAATTATTTGTTCATGGAAAGTTCAATAAGTTAATCTCTACGAGATTGGCCGCATTTTCCTCTATCAATGTCATTTCCTTCCTATCAGCTGAGTTGTAAACTTTCACCTTAGGCCTAGAATTTTATTTAATAAATCTTCATTAAAAAGAGTATATAAATTTTATAATCTTTTTATTAGAAAAAATAAATTTAAAATAATAAATGATTTTTAATCAGGCATATCTTTAAAAAACACAATAAATAAATACCATATTTTACTTTTAAATTTTCAATTCTATGGGTAAATTCTTTTTTATTATTTACTATATTTGGATTTATAAAATTAAATATTAAAGAAAAATATGTATATACTTACAAATTGTATATAAGTCCCGCTAATTCTAAATGATATGTACTTACAATTATAATTTCCATTAATCAAATGAAAGAAATACATAAACACCTGTTATTATCAAGCAACGGTATTTTTTCCCTCGATCATTGATATTCTTCTCTTTAGGTATTCACATATGATTAGTATTATTATTTCTACAATATTTTTAAAATTTTCTTGATGCTGGTATATTCTTTTATACATTAATTTAAGATAAAAGGATAAGATAGAAGAATAAATCGTTAAAGTAATGCCCGTATATATTGAGAAATGCAAATTTATCAAATAAATGACCGAAGAAAAAAATATATAATTGTAGATAATAGTATTATAAATAATTTTAATATAAAATTTATATAATTTAATGATTGACTCATTACAATTGTTTGTTTATTTTAAAATTAAATTTATTCAAATAATTAATTTTAATAAATTCACATTTCTTGTTGAATAAGTTTAATAAATTCTATCCTAATGTATTAAAAATCTGGAGTGTCTCCACTCGACTATCTCGCAAATTGGATTAATTAACATATATTATATCTAAATTAAATTAAATTATAAATTAAAATTAATAAATAATATTTATTTATCGACCACGTTTTTGGCTCTTTTTTGATGGCCTCAGCACCGTGCTGGTGCTTGATTGCCTGTCAACGTGTTAAAAAATTCATTCCGGTACTTTCAGCGATTCAATTAAGCTGAAATTCTATATATAGGAGTTTTATACAATTTTTACCGACCGACGATAGTAAGGGAGGTATTGTTAATCATGTGAAAAACTATCAAACATATATCTTTATTTTTACGGTCAGCTTAGAGGGAAAAAAATGAAAACTTGGTAGGTAATGAGCTACATTTCTCAAAAGTTAATAGAAAACTACGAATTTTGAATAATAATAATTTTCTAGCTCATTCCGTTTCTGTGTAATCTTGTCTACATACACACACACACACACACACACACACACGTACACACACATTTTTCTCAACCTTAGTGAAAATGACTCTGGGACCTTCAAAACGTATTAAAACATCAAAATCTCACATCGGAATTTTCGCGATAGCAATACTATCTCTGGCGAGATATTAAAAATGTAGTCGCTGGTTCACCGGGCGGTCGGACTGTTCTTTGACAACTTATTCTATGCGATTTGAGAATATTGTTTTTGAATATTGTGAGTCTTTCTTGGAATAAAAATAAATTAATTTTGAATATCCTTCATTCTGCCTTATCTTTATTTGTACTTTTATGTTTGTTTGTGACAAACTGATCATCGATCATTTAATTTTTTTTTAAAAAAAATTAATTTTTATTATGTTCAGCCCTACGCTTTTCATCCGATGCCTACTTCTGTTTGAAGAACCTGTTCGACATTGAATATAAAAAAACTTAAAGATTTATTCTATCAATTCCCACCAAGAATTATTAAAAGTATAATATAATATAATTTAATATTTGATTTATTTAATTTATTCTAAAAATTCCTCTTTTAATTAATTTAATATGATTAGATCATATTTATTATATTTGTTTTTTTAAAAAAACATTTATTTATTAATAATAATCTATATATATAAAAAAAGGTTTTTGTCTGCACATTGCTCAGAATTTAAAAATTTTTGCATATCTTCGCGTTTCATGACCTCTAGAATCCAAAAGTGACTTTAGAATTTTTCACGTCTGTCTGTCTGTCTGTCTGTCTGTCTGTCTGTCTGTCTGTCTGTCTGTCTGTCTGTCTGTCTGTCTGTCCGGAAAATTACCATTTTATAGACTCAGAATTGGCTGAACCGATTTCTTTGAAATTACATCACAATATTCTTATATACCTCTAGAGTAACATAGGCTATAAATTTTATTAATATCTTATCAATAACCGCAGAAATTAATTTTTTAAAGTTTATATAATTCTCCGTGTTGTTCATTCAAGAGCAGCTCGCGGCTCACTGTCGGCCAAGCGGAATCATTTCAAACAATGAATTATCATAGAGATTCCCAATCGAAGAATTATTATAATATTTCCCTTTTTATTTTAAATTCTAATATACAAATATCAATTCAATTAAATAATTTATTCTAAAAGTTCTCAATTTAATTAAAATATTTATTAGATCATATTTTTATCTTAAATTATTTTTTATTTAATTGAATATTTCTTCTTTTCTATAATATATATATAATAATATATAAATTTTATCATTGAATAATAAAAAAAAATATTATTTAACCTGAATTAAAATGACTGAATTATATTATCTTTGTTTTTTATTTTAATTTAATTACTCTATTATTAATTAACTATATATATATATATATATATATTATATAAAAATTAAAATATGATGATATAAAGTTGTTTTAAATTTTTGACATTTTTAAATTGGGTATATTTTTTAAATTTATTAAAATGTCTTTTTTATTTATTATGTTTAAAAGATTCATTTTTATTATGTGATATTAATAAAAAATAACGATGCTCTGTGCAAGTCGAATCATGTTGCACATAATTAAATAACAATTGCCAAACAAAGAATATAATATTTTTTTAAATTCTTATATTTAAATATCATTTCAATTAAATAATTTATTCTAAAAGGTCTCATTTTAATTAATTTAATAAAATATTTAAATCACCATTCAATTTTTTATTAATAGGCTTCTTTTTTTATTTTTAATTTTTAATAAATTCTCTTTTTTTGATATGATATTAATAAAAAATAATATTAAATTGTATATATAAATATAAAAATTAGAATATTTGAATTTTTTTAAATTTTAACACATGTAATCAATCATATGCATTAAGAATGGAAAATTTTTAAAATCAACTTGCTATTAAATTCAGAAAAAAAATACTGATATATAGAATATATAGACTATTCGAATATAATTTAAAACTCTTTCTCTCCTTCTATTTTAAATTAAAAAAACGGAGTTTTAAGAAATTTAGATGCCATATGCAACATGGGTGGGTAAATGAATTGGGCTGGAAGAGGAGGCAATTTATAATTTTCTTCTAATTAAGATTTAGGACAAATCGTACAACATTATATCAAATCTCGCTAAGAACATTCAATATTTTTGTACACAAAATATTCAGAGTATTGGCTAAGCGTATCACTCACAATCAGTTTATATTGAAATTTATATAAATTAACAAAGTAAAAATTTTTATTTGTTTAAATTTTATTATAATGAATCAAAAAAAATTAAATATATAGATCACATGATTAAGAGAAGCAAAAAACTTGAGTAAAATAACTGTTGGATGGAGGTCGTACATGACAGAAACTGTAAGCGAAATCTTCATATTACAAAGAATAATTTTCAAATCCCCTAGCACCACAGAATTTAAGTTTCTTTTAAGGAAAATAACTATGATCTAAAAAAATTAATAAATGAACTTAATAATAAAAAAAAACAAATAAATCAATTAATTTAAATTAATACTATTAATGAATGTATATATTGGTCATTTATCTATAGTTTTATACCGTTAATTTTTATAAATTGTCTCAAGTCTCTATTTTTGCATTTTCTCAAGTTTCATTATAATTAAAAATATTCAATAATAATCTAGCAATGAAAATAAAATACCAAAATGTAATGATCAAGAAATATTATACTCTATTATAACATATACAATACTTATAAACTATAGGCGGAGGAAATATTAGGAGATATCATTGCGGGTTCAGGCCAAATCGACCAACATTAATTAAGATATTTTCATTATGACAGATATTAGGAACAAAACCGCGAATTCAATATTTCTGTTCACTAATTATTTGTAGACTTTAGTAAAACATACGCATAACTCAATAGATCCGGATAAACTTTTTCAAATTTTCAATCTTCAAATTTCTCTTGAAAGTAGTAAAGAAAGAATAAGATGCGGAAATCAATTGTAAAATATTAGGTTACTCAGACGACTTAAATATAATAGGAGATTCGGCAATTGCAATTACAGATAGCGAGGAAAATTTAATGGAGGTTTGAAATTAATAGTGATAAGAAAAAATATTTAGTAACAAAGAGGAAGAGTATTAACATACAAAATCTTAAGATACAAAATGTAGAATTTGAATATGTAGAAAAATTGAATGTAATCACGAAGGATAATAATATTTGAGAAGAATTTAAATCGGGGTTGCAATCGGGAAACGCCTGTTATCTGCAATAAAGAGGCTTATCTCTTCAAAATTATTATCAAAGGGAATATATAAAAAGATTATTTTGCCTGTTGCATTATATGGGTGGGAGGCATGGTCTATGACCCTTGGAGATGAGAGTAGATTCAGAGTATTTGAGAATAGGATTCTTCCCTGCATTTATTGGCCAAAGAAAGATGAGGTCACCGGGTATGAGGGAGACTGTATAACAAGAAATTGCATGGCCTCTCTGCATCTTCAGAAATAGTTAGGGTTATAAAAGGGAAAAAGCTGCGATAGGCAGGGCACGTGGCAAGAATGGGAGAGGAAAAAGATATTGGTGGGAAGACCGATTGGAAAACGTCCGCTTGGAAAACCAATGACGCGTAGGAAGGGACGTAAGAGAGATGGAATAAGGGCTCAGGATAGGGACACTTGGAGAAATGTGGTTGTTGCGGCTAAGAACTTTCGAGTATCTTTGAGCCACATAGGTAGATAGATATAACATATACAATAATAATATATATAATTAATATAGTGATTAAATTAAAATATATTTTTTAAATAAGAACACAAAAAGAAATGAATGTTTTATGTAATATACGGATTGAAACAAAATGGATGAAAACCTTTTAATACTTTCAACCACCAAATACTATGTACAACTCGGGGGTACAGGGGGCGGAGCCCCCGTCTAGGTGTGAAGAGCGCCGAAGGCGCTCTGAGCAGCTAGTAATTATATAAATATGTCTAATATTTTCCAAAATCAGCTTGAATTAATGATTTTGGTCTCGATTTTTATTGACTCATGTTATTTATTAATTTAATTAAGAAAAATACAATTAAAAGTATTTTTTTGAAAATGTGACATATATAGAATATTTTTTACCTTAAATGGCTATTTAATACATGGATTTCCAAGATCATAGAGACCCAGAAAGATACATATATAAATATAAATATCTCGTACAATTTTTGCTTATATAATCAGATTAGATAGATAGATATATACTTTCTTGTCACTAACATAGAATATTTTTGATAATTTCTTTTAGTCAAACCATGTATTTGATGATTTCATTCAATTTTTTTAATAAATTGACATTTCTATTTAAATATGCCAATTTTGATAACATCGAATTGAAAGGAACCCTTTTTTTGATCTTTTAATTTATTGAATTAGCGCGATAAGCATATTCTCTTAATGTTTCAATATACGAGGGCAGGTCAATAAGTCCGTGACTTTTTAAATTTTCCGTCTATTAAATGAAATGACAACACTGTTCATGTCACAGGCAACTATAAGCTGACTCATATCGAAATTTGAACCAGTTGGGTCTTTTAGTTTTTGTTTGACATCCATTAATAACAGACTACCTTGTGATTTGAGAAGAAAGTGAAAAAAAAAGATCTTCATGAAAATTCATGAATTGGGATACGAATTACTCCCTCATCCGCCCTATTCTCCGGATTTAGCCCCTTACTATTTCTTGTTTCCAAACCTGAAGAAATGTCTTGGCGGAAAGAGATTTTACCCCAACGATGAAATCATCTTATAAACAAATACCTATTTTGATGTCCTCGACAAATCTTATTTTTTGGGACGAAGTGTTTTGAGCTCAAAGGAGAGACTAAGTTGAAAAATAAAATAATTTTTTATCTAAAAACCTGTGTTTCATTCAAAAAGTCACGGACTTATCGGTCTTCCCTCTTATATATTTTATTAATTATTCGCACACCAAAACATTGTCATACTTTCAATTGCTTAATTTCCAAGTTTAATTTCTCGTGCTATGATGACATTTCATATTTATGAAGTTGCCTGTTTGTATGGAATGTTTCATCAAAATTCCAGTGGTATCTGATTCATACAACCAACGAACTGTCTTCATGTAGAGTCATCAGTTATTATTATTATCATCCCTCGTCGTATTTATTTCTAAGCCAAAAATAAAAATCCTGTTATTTTTTTTGTTAATCATCACTTCGATTCGTCATTTATTTTATTATATACATACAATCCATTGCAAAGATATTTTTTTTCATCTGTTATTATTTATCAATAGTACTTTTTTCCGACAGTTCAATTCCCCTTTGAAAATCATTGTAAATTGTGGCTTTCAAGTGGGCTTGGCTAACACGGTAATAACATTACAATTACCGTTGGAGACGTGTCCATTTCGCTCTTCACGATCGCAATCTTCACTAGACGAACCAACAAAGATTCCTCCATCGACATATATATATTTATTTATTTATTTATTTATTTATTTCTTAATAAAGTTTATCTTCATGGAATCTATTCTAATTTTCTATTTTATCACACTTAAACGTATTAAAACGCGTAGCATGGTGTGATTATAGCCCACCCCAACGAAATCATTTGAATATTATCTGTATCATAAAGTCAAATGTTAATGAGTTTACGGCCATTTAATGTTCAAAATTATACTCTAATCGTTAATATCATCGCTTGAAAATCACATTTGTCTTAATTTCATTCTTCATTACAATAACTTTCATTATATATTATTTATTTATATTTATTACATAAATACTATTATTTTATATTCATTTTTATTTTACTAAATTCAACGAAATTATAAAAATGTACTTATACCTATAACTAAAACATTTATTAGACATTGTTTTAATAAATTTTAATTAATTAGTTTATATATAATCTACAAAATAATTTTATATAATATATTTCAAAATATACTTACATAAAATTAATACGATATAACAAATTTTATAATAATGTACTTTGAATAATGCAAATGAAAAATTACATTAAACATATGAATATCGCTGCTTTAATGTACCCGTTCCCAGTCTATAAAACTAAATTTAATTTAAATGTCGGACCAGATGGTTAGAAAATTAAGAATTTTAGAAAAATGTTTGGAAATGACATGGACAGTGTTAAAATTATAATCGTTATTAATATTATAAAAAAAAAAGTACCTGAAACACCGAGCTATCGCTCGACCCTTTAAAAAATATTGATATACAATTCTTTAATTATTTATTACAATGTTACATCAATCTGATTAAATGAATGGAACTTGGGGTCCTCAATAATAATAAATAATAATATTAATTAATAAAAATTTATAAGAATTAACAAAAAAATAAACGACAAAACATATTAAAAAATTTCAGATATTTTAGAGGAAAAAAATTATTAAAAAGTAATAACTAATTATTAAAATCAATATTAACTAATAATTAAAAAAATAAATGAAAAAATTTCGAATATTTCAATGGAATAGGGATTAAAAAAAATATTTATTTATGCTTTTCTATTACTATTTAATAATTTATTTTGAATAAGATATTCTTTAATTGTCATTTTAAATTAATATTAATTAAAGAAAGAAATTGTTTTAAAAATATCATAAATAATATATATAATGTTTTCAAGATGGAGAAACACAGAAATATAATTTATCTTACAATGTTTTCAAGACAAATAAGATAAATTTTAGATTTTTTTGGTGAGAGATTAATAAATATATTTCATAATTTGATTCTAAAATATTATTAAAATAAATATTTTTAATTCATTTTAAATTAAATAATAAATTTTAAAATATTTTAAATTTAAAAAATATTAATACAATATCAATTAAAAATGAATGGCGAGAGGAAAATATGTGACTTCATATAAATTTAAATTAAGGAAAAACTAATGAAAATGATTTTTCCCGAGGGTGATCGATTTTTCTTTGTAATTTTCTTTGTGAATTTCAAAAAAATCCATCTAGCGGTTAATTAATAAATTAATCTCAAAAATATACAAATATATATATTTACAATTTTTGCTAGTATATAAGATAAGATAATAAAAATAATAATAATAATAATTGGTTTTTAGAAAAAATAAAAGAATTGATTTCACCGTTTGCTTTGATTACATCAAATCTTTTTCTAAATGTCATCTGTTGAAATTAATTTCTCTCAACGTACAATATTATATATTTTCATTTTATTAGTACTTTTCTTTTATTACTGACTAGAAAAGATCATTTTTTTCTTAATTTCATCCAATATAATGAATATAAGTATTGAAATTTTATTTCTATAATAAATAAAGCATGACATCGATCACAAGATGTTGTTGGGATAATTGAACGATTGAATATTTATATTCACTATCCTCATCAATTCGTTGATGCATCAACCACACCCATTGAAGCAGAATTGACCTCCCAACGGCTTCTGTTCACAGCATAAAAATGCGAATCATCTTTCATTTTTATTGTTGAATGTTATTATTATAAAACCCATATTTACACAAATATTTATCTATACAGTTTTACTACGAGCTTGAATGGATGTTTAATGAAAAGATGTTTAAAATAGACAGCCAACATGCTTGTTAACTAAATTAGGTAGCATAAATACATATTTACTGGGTTTTTTTTACTCTTTTAACTTCCTGATTCTTATTTTAGAATTTAAAAATAATACGGATTCTATAATTTCCTTATTTTATTTTGAAAATAAAATAATAAATAATCTTTTTGAGGTGAATGCAAAACAAATACGATTAGTATATCATTAACTACTGTATATAATTAACTGGTTTGTTCATAATACACACGACCTCATTCTAAAGTATTCCGAATTTTTTTTTAAAAAAATAGTTATAAATTCTATTTGAATATATTCATTAAGAAAATATGTATTTCCGTATTATTTTTTAATCATTTACATTAATGATTAGTTGAAATATTTATATAGAGACATTTATGAGAGTTAAACAGTTATTATTATAAAAAATAGATTGTAGAATAAAGAAAATAAGCTTCATTTATTTCTAGAAAAAAAAAAATAAATTGGAGTGACGATTTTATTTAACATGAAGTTTATCACTAAATTTAATTTTAGTTGAAATTCCAGATTGAATTGGTATTTACATACATAGATAAAAAAAGGGAAAGAGAAAATAATAAAATACCAGAAGAAAAATATCACTTAAAAAGAACATTTAAATTTTAAGTAATACAAAATCTCATGTTTTTTTAACTATATTCCTTGAAAAATTGATCAAATAAGTAACAAAATCAAATTTTTACCAATTATTATACATTAATTTATACATTATATTATTAACTTGTAAATTTTTAAAGTCGATAACAAGATTATTATATTTGTATATTTATATAGTAAATCATCATAAAAAGAATTGCCCGCTACCATTGATAATAATACCACCAGAATTTCTTATCTGACTTTCTGGGTTGCATAAATTTAAGGCAGACTATATTCCCTATAAGTGATTTGTAAATTCACATTTATTATGAAAATTAGAAATTATCTCAGAATACACAATTTTAATTTAGTATACAAATATTGATTACTTAGATAAAAAAAATCACAATATAGTAATTTGTAATATATTATATATGTCATAGGCAAATGGAAATTTTAGTAAAATAGGCAAAAGCTATTTGGCCCGACAATATCTTCAACTATTATTTCATTTTAATTAGGATAATTGCTCAGAAAATGTCGGTCATTTATTTATTGCATTCCGTTCTTAGTAAAAGAAGTAAACCTGGAAAAACAAAGTGGGAGGGAAGAAACAGAAAATATTATTTATTTTCAAAAAATCTTTTAATCAATAAAAACAATTTAATAAGGAAACAAATATTTTTTAAATAAGATATATACAAATAATTGGGAAAAAATATTACTTATACTCGAATTCTTTGACAATATTGTTAAATATATTTTGTTTATATTAAACTATCCTTAACGTTAAATAGATTCAACACAATAATTCTATGAATAATTTTGTAAATAGGCTCGTGTAATAGAGTTAAAGCTATTTGCCCAACAAAGATTTACCCAAATGGCTTTTATCTAGGTAAATGCTATTTTACTAAAATTTCCATTTGCCTACGACAGATATAAAATGTAATTTATCACAATTTATTTTTGCTTTAAAATTAAATATTGTAAAAGCCTCTGTTAAATTAATGAATTAATATAATAATATAATTACATAATTTACTAATTTCAAATCTTAATATTGCTTATCTACATAGAAATTTGAAATAATTTTTAACCAAATTCATTTTTTTAATAATTTTCTTGCCTTTATTCTCTTTATAAAGTACACATATACGACTTTTTTTCCAATTAATGAAAGATGTTTAGAAAATTGTGTTTGCTTACATAGAAGGACGGAAGCTATTCTGGAAAAGACAAGCTTTTTCCTGTCACGTCATTTACTTCACAAGTTAGAAAAGTTTAAATTGGAAGAAAAAAACTTCTTATCTTATATAGAAGTATCAACTTGCCCGCTTGTTTTCTTATTCGAATATATATATAATATATATACTTTTAGTAAATAGCAAATAAAAAATAAGTGATATAAAAATATCAGTAAACCAATTGAATATGATGAATCTGTTTTGTTTATTCTTTCAAAAATCACTAACTACCCATAAATAATTGAAATGCAAGAATGAAAAGCTCGTGTGTCATTTATTTGTCATTTATCTTCTTTAATGCTTGTCAAAAACAAAAAAAATAATACAAATAAATAAAATCAACTGAATTTAGTTCTATGATTCTTTTTAAGAGAAAAAAATCTATTTAAATTTTCAATTTCAGCATATTCCTCCACTTATTGCTTATTTATTTAGTTATTTATTTTATTTATTTGATATTTCAAAAAATAAACGAGTCGATTTCAATTTTAGATTTTTATTCAATTTTGTACCAAATCGTGTTAATCTCAAATTTTCAAGCAATTAAAATGGCAATCGATTATATTAATAAATAAACAAATTGATTTTCAAAAGAAATAATTCAAATGAAATTCTATAATTAATATTTTAATATACTTTGATGGATGCATGTTTGATACAATAGTCAATGTAATTTTGAATATTATTTTCAATTTTGAAATTGATAATAATTCATCCATCCTTTTTTCTCCTCTTTTCTGCAGCGTCGGTTTAAGTAGCCTTTAAAACGGCTCAGCTATTTTATTTTGTATCCTTGTCTTTATTATTTCTGGTTTGTTTGCTTATCAAGTTGATTAGTCCTTTAATTAGTAGTTCAGAGTCAATTTTTTCCTATAAGCAATGCTCCTTTTCTTTGTTTTCGATTATCTTGTCTTTTTTTCTACTCACTAATTCTTTAAATATTTACTTACATTCATGAACCATTCTCTATTTTGTATTATTATGCATTTATTATAAATGGTGATATTTGAATTCGTTGGTTTAATATATATATATATTTATATATATATATATATATATATTTATAGATACTCAACTATATACCTACATAATCTAACTCCTGTTCTAGTCTCAACCCGACCATTAAATGAATTTTTATATAAAAAAATAATTAAGGTATATTTAATTATTTTTATAATCTTTATAAAACCAGTTAACTAGGCAAATTTCAAACCATTATTAGTATAATATAGTAGGATTTATTAAATATTTTACAATTCAAATTTTGTTTACCTTATATTTAAACCTATTCTAAAACATAATTTAATTTGATAAACTCCTTCTTTAATTTATTAATCAATATTATTGTATTACATATATTAATTCTAAATTCATTAAAACAGGAAATTTATTCATGAGATTCCCAGTTAAACAAATTTATTTTCATTTCATTTGCATAATTTAAAATCTTTTTGCAAAACCTGTAAATAATATGTTTCTTTGTAATTTATCTCATGTAGATTTTAATTAATAGAATGATTCTATTTTTTTTATTAGTATGGATATTTAATTTTATTTGATAATATTAATTTCAAGATTAAAACTTTATAATCTTTTATTTACCAATCGTTGTAATTAATTAATTCTTAAGTAGATAACCATTATTAATAGATATTATATATACAGATTTTTATCTTAATGCTTAAATAAAAGAGATAGAAATGTGATAATCACTTCATTCAATGTTAACAAAACAGGAAATGAAAAAAAATATTTTTTTTAATAAATATAATGATAAAAAAATCAATTCAACAAAGGTCGAATAAAATTAATTAATTTTTGTATTTTGTTCTTCAAGTTCGTCAAATATATAGTGCAAGAATCGTCAAGCCAATTGAATCATAAAATAAGAAAGATTTGGAATTCTAAACCCGACCTTGACCTAGTTTTAAGATTTGAATATTTTTGTTAACTTTAAATTTGAATTTACATATTTTATTAATGAATCAATTTTAAATGTTTATTCTAACTAATCTATTTAATATACATTTTTTTTCCTTTTAAATAAATAGTAAATATTTAATTTTTTTCAAAATCTATTATAGAATTGGCAACAGTTTTGGATTAAGTTAAATTTTCAGTTTTTTTTTTAATTTATAATTAAAATTCAGGAAATATTTACTTCAGGATGTAACGCACGAATGAGTTCATGATTTCTTTCCCTTTATCTTAAATCAAGTCTACCCTCGCTTGTGTTTTTTAGTCTTTATTTTCCCCTTGCCAATGAAAACTGACTAAATCATTTTTTCATGAATTATATGAAAAATCATGAATTCTTGGAATTATTTTTCACTTTAAATAAACAAAAAAGTGGTCAAGAATATAAAATAAGCAAATTATAACATCTTCATCACAGTAGCTATTACTTTGTGTAAATTGGAGAGAGGGGGCGAATATATATTTATAAAGAAAACAGATATTAAAGAATAAATGAATAAGTTAGTAAATTAATTAAAGACAGATTAAAAATGAGATAAGAGAGAATTTATATTGGTTTCTAGAGAGAGATTTAAATAATTAAAAATTAAAAAATTTCTTAAAAATATATACCTGTATCAAAATGAAAACCATAGCCTACATATTAATGGATAAGTTAAATATTTAATAAATAACTCTTTATTTATTTTTTATATAAGTATTTCTTTTAAAATTTATATAGATACTTAACATTTATATATATATATATATATATATACGAGTATATGCCACTGTGCTATCAATCAATCCTCTATCCATTTATGTATATTCTTTATCTTATCAATTACAAGTTATATTATATAATAATACTAAATATATATCATTTTTTTTATTTTATTTTTTTTTATTTTATTATTAACAAAAGAATTATCTAGAATTGGTTTGAAAAATGCATTTTCAATAACAGGTGATATGTCTGTTAAAAATGGCAACTATAGATATAAATATTAAAAATTATATTATAACTAAATTAATAATTAATATTTACTAAACGTTGCAAACTACTATAAGTTTATATATTTATTGGCTGTAATTTTAAATTAATCTTAAACCTATGTATATATTTTGTTTTTTTAATTTTTTCTAAATATTAATATCGAATTATTAAACAATTAAACAATTATTAAATTACAATAAATTTAAGAGTCAAAACTCTTGGAATGATTTCTCTATCCAATTATAATAGTTCAGGGTGAATTCTATTAATCATATATAATATTAATAATATAAATTTAAATTTAATAGTACTATTTGGGCATGGATTCGACCCTTTTAGATGCTTAGAACATGATAAGAGGCCTTTTTAAAATGCATCTATTTTATTTCTACTACTTGTAACAAAATCAATAGAACAAATAGGGTGACATGGACTATTTTACATTTCAGAGTGTTTAAATTGAGGAAAGTTGACGTGGAAGTGCCGGTTCGAGTTGGGGAGGAGAAAGGGAGTGAAGCGAAAACAACCCCTAACACAAGCGTGATATTTATTTTTATTTGAAAATGAAAGTAATATCGAGAATGAATAAATTTAAAATGAAATCAAAAAAACAGCAATGGAATATGACACAAACAGATCTTGAATTGAATTTGATTGGATCAAAAAAGAAAAAAAAGAAAAATATTTCAAGAAAATAAAGAAAAACGTTTTTTTAATCTTGTGAGCGCATATATATAACTATATTCTTAAAATTATTTTCATATCCCAATTTGAGTTCCAAAATAAAATTTCAATGTTTTTTAAATAAAAATTTATTTAAATTAATTTTTAATTATGTTTACTTTTCTGGTTTGAATAAATTTGCAAGGTATTATATATGTACGTTATGAAATAAAAATAATGAAAATAAATAATAATTATTATTTATAGATATTTTTAGTTTGAATATATAATATAATTAATTTTCTTTTAAATTATGTAAAATATACATGTATTAATTTATACAAATCTCAATTTGCAAAAATTTAAGATAAAAAAAAATCATGTTTTTTTCTTAAGATTTTTATCTTTTTATTGGAACTAATCTATTAAATATGCATAAGAGGAATGTTTTTTGTTCAACATCATTTTCATCCAGTTAAGAACAGAGTAAAAAAGTCAGTGATTGTATATTGGATAAAAAAAACCTTTGAAAAAGATATTTGAAAAGAACTTTTAGGCTGAATAATTGATAATATATGGAGTGATTTAAAATCCATATCTCAAATTGATCTGATCTGTTAAAATTTACAAATATAAATGATTAGATATGTGCTGTATATTTAAAGAATAAATTAATTCGACTCTCGGGGCTTTAATTAATTTATTATGAATAACTAAAATTTTTAATTCTCAGAAAATATATTATTTTGAATGTTTATTTTTTAGCATTAGATTTATGTATCTCTGTGGTACTAAACTAGTTGATAGTTCTTCCTCGCGGTAACTACATTCCTCCAACCATTTCTATCCTGAGCCACTCCATCCAACCCCTTTTCTCCTAACCCCCTATTTCCTCATGCGCTCTTGATCTACCAACCTGATTCGTACCAATCGGTTTCCTCACAAACAAGTTTCTCATTGGTTTATTCTCTCCCATTCTAAATTTATAGAATATATTTTATAAGTATAATGATGAGACAAAATTATCCTTTCCAAATTAGGAAACATATTTCCAGCAGAAAATTTAATATACCATTTTGAAGTATTTTTCTTTTTAAATTAGTTCCTAAGATATTAATTCGATCCAAGTTATAGAAAAGCAAATTTTCCCGATTGAGTCATCCCATTCCCTTTCATTCGCTACTGGGAGGAAAAAAAAAATAAAGGGAGAGTGGAGATCATTTTTATCGCCTGCGTGTTAAACAATGAATCACACAAAAGTATTTTTAGTTTACGACTCAAAAAATCCATTTCCAAAGTTATTCGAAAGACAAGAAGAGCGAAACAATTTTAAAAAAAGTCATTAAATTTAATGTTATGCTAACAGGCATTAAATCTATCGCGATAGTGAATGGATATAGATAAACGGTCAAAAGGCAAATAGAAATCAAATATGATAAAAGAAAAAAATATCTATTTTTATTATTTTTTTTTTTTTACTTTTTATTATTTCTCATAATTTTTTTTTAATAAAAGGGCCGTGATTTCAATTGGTTCAACCCTTAAATGATTTGATTTGTAATTATACTATGTACATACTCAGTATATTCTCTAACACGCTAACTATGATTTTATCATGAAATCAAAATAAATAAAGTAGCTTTTATTTATTTAATTTAAATACATGTAGATGCTTTGCAGATATAACAAAACCACCTGATTAAATCTCAAGTGAACAACTTAACGTATTTCATATATAAAAAATCTTAAATTGATATTTAATAAAATCAATATATATATATATATATATATATATATATATATAAAGTTAAATATTAACTTTTTACATAATTACAGGTTGTAAATATTTTATTTAATTTTTAGTGTCTTTTTATTTGGCGAATTCCCAGATCTTTTAGATGATCTACTATCGTATCTTATCTCTATAACAATTAAGTTTTAATATTTATCTTAAATATATGATCTTATATATAAATTTTATAGATTTTGAAGAAATTGTATAAAAATTTATTACGCATTTTATGAAATAATATGTTTTCTATATAGACTATACTTTATTAGTATATAAACATTGTGACTAAGTATTTAATTCTCATTTTCTTAATTTTTATTGTGATTTTTAAAATTTTATAAAACGTCTTTAGTTATTCTGATCACGGTTCAGATTCGACATATTTAAAAGCTTATCCCAATTATTTTACTTGATTTAGTATTGTAATTATAAAATAATAATTGAAATTAAGAATTTAATTTATCACATTCGCCATGTTACTATTAATTTATTAATTAATAAATGTTTTTTAATAATGTAATTAATTATATACTGTAAATATTTTAAATAGCTCGCCTTAAATGAACCCGAGGTCAATTTTAATTATATTTAATTAATAGAGCCATTATGTGAGTGCCTGCCAGATATCGATAGGTGTGCATGTACCAATATGGAAAATCATTCAGGTGAATAATCGGCAAATGTTTTATATCCGAGTTCAATGAATTTCATCGGAAGTATATTTCATTAACTTTATGGTACTTGCATTCCAATGTTATCAATACATATACTCTACTTTTATGGAAAAAAATCCGGCCTAGTTAATTAAATTTCTAGCCTAGCTGATAAAACAATAACTTTTAAGCAAAATTTTGATAATATGATTTCCTTCATGAATGATACATTTAGTTTAGACCTCATAATTTTTATACCTTTTTCGTAGAATTATTTATCTATGCTTTCAACTTATTCTTCATTTGAGACAAATTACTTTACTTTGAGTACATTTTCTCAGTCTGCAACCAGCCAGTATTCCCTTGGGGCCAGGTTTGGATTATACGGCGGATGGCAAATCAATTCCTAACGTAATTCGTTAGTATCATATACGGTTCAATTAAACAATAATAACTTCACTTAAACGACTTTGAATTTTAAACTCATTTCCAGATTTACATGTTATCATGAAATTTTGACAATTAACTCTCGAAGGTTAAAAAAAACCTCTGACTTTGTAGGTCCTAAGCAAGGACAACGACAACGTCTATCAAGCCGGTTATATCAATGAGGTATCAGTAGAACGGGTCCTCTCAACCTTTACCTTGATTTTCTTGATTGGAAGCGCTATCAAGTAGCTTTTCCCCAATGTTGTACCCGGAGGCTGGGTTGACTCCGTCCCATAGACCCCAGCTAGGAAAATTCCCTTGCCAGGCCCGGGACTTGATCCCGGGACCATGTGAATGTGAGGCAGGTTCGCTACCCACACACCCAATGGCGCCTACGACTCTCGAAGGTTAGAAATACTAAATTGAGCTTATGATGATCATGAGGTGGCGCCATCTAAATAACAGACTCATAACTTATTGATTTAACACTGAAAACTAAATGAATTCAAGAATCATTTTTTAGCTTTAGATATGATTTTTATTTTCTTACAAAATCATTTAATCATTATTAGTTTTCTATAATAGGGAGAACTAATGTGTTATGTTGTGTTAACTAAAATAAAAATTAATAAGAATATTTTTTATTATTAAAACACTCGATGTTACATGTACCACTAGTAATACTCTATAAACTGACAGTAGAACCTACAGTACTTTTAGTAACGAAATCATTTTAGTAAGTAAGTTTTTGTGGTATCAACTTAAAAAGTTTGAGAACCTCTGCTATATAAGATTGAGAATAAATTAAATCTCTAAAAATTAGTTAATTGTCTCTTTCTCTTTCCATATATATATATATATATATGAATAAATAAAAGGAGATATATAAAACAAAAATCAAAAAAAATTAGCTCTTCCTCATCGCCCCCGTCCAACCTCTAACTGTTGATCCCCCGCAGATATTCTGCTGGTTTCCATCCCACTCAATATTTAAATAAAAACATGCATTGCATATTTATCTCCTACCTGTTTATCTTAATAAACTTGAGTTATGTTATTTTATCAAAAATACATTTTTTTTAATTCAAGAATAAAAATAGTTCAACTTATTTATTTTTTAATTACAAAAACAATTTATATAAGAAATTTATATTAAATTTGTGATTAATATTCACCAAAATAAAACAAAAAAAAACGTTTTAAGGGAGAATATATATCTTCTAAAACTAAAATTCCTATTGTATATATAAATTAAATCTTTTAAAGATAGTTATTTATAGTCTATTTTCAATTAACAACAATTTATATTATCATCATCATGAATTTAAATGACTTAACACTCATGGGATATTATATACTTATAGAGCATATAAAATGAAAACAAAAAAAGAAAAAGAACTCTAGAAAACTTTTTTTTCTTTTCTTTGTTTATTTATCTTTCAAATTTTTGTCTAAAATTAATTATTTATTCCACATATAATTAAATATATTTATTTAATATCACTATAACACATATTAGAAAAAAAAATAGTCTAGAGTCTAGAGTTTTGCAAGCAAGAGTTTTAAAAAAAAAAGTTTAAAAACATTTTTTTTATAAATAATATCTTGTCTTTTCTAAATTTTTAAATTTAAGTATTTTTTTTTTTATTCAAAAATAATTTTGTGTACAATTGATATATTCGAAACTTGAATTACATAAATGGAGGACGATATTGAAAGACTCTCTCCTTATATAAAGTAACCAATCAGGGACTTGTTTGTCGTTTAGGGTGGCATACGGCTCCGCCTTTAGAAATTAGCCCAACCCTCTTAGACCTTCTCCATTGATTCTCACTCAATCAAAAAAAAAGCAACAAGGTCAATAGAGAAACTCTGCGTTGAAAACGAAGAGGATCATTTTACAACTTCGTAATAGTGTATTATGAGATGATCCATTATCCAGCTAAGAAAATGTCTTATCCAATTTTATTTAATCCTCATTGCGATATTATTTAATTAAATTTATTAAAAGTAAGATCATTTTCAAAGAAACTTTAAAAAAAACTATTATTTATATTGAAACGCCTTATTAAAATATGTATATTCGGATATTATTGTTCTCCTACTTAAAAAAATGGGTGACCTTTTCAATAAATTTTTATACTTATCTATCTTTTTTTTATTTATTTTTTTTTTATTGGATTCACGTTTTTTAGTTGTTTTTTTAAATACCGTTATCTAATGTTATGCCAAGTGAATCATAAATAGATGTATAACACGTGGAGAGTAAACGTTTTTCATGATTTTAGGGTCGAGTGACAAAGCACACATTTTTTTTAAATATAAGTATTTTTTTTATTACTAACTTCAGTCATGTGTTACTACAATATTTGTATTTACGAAATGGTTCTCTCTTTTCCTTTAAAAATAAAATACTTTTAAAAAATTTAATTAGTTAGTATTAATTGATGTTATTCATATTTCTTTTTCTTTGTTCATTTTTCAAATGGATTTTTTTTTTTTGAATTTAATCCAAGTTCATTTATTGCAAGTTTTCATTTAAAACTCATTAAGCCAAGAACGCATTGTCAGGAGAATTCCTCCCCTCTCTCTTTCTATTTCTTCTTCCATAACCTATCTCATTTTCAAGGCTATATAGACAAAAATTTTGTCAGTTATATAATACTTATTACCCATTAACCATTCATTAAGTAGTTTATGGATAAAATATAATATTAATGACTTAATAACGAGCATGAAATTTGTCTGTAAATTACATTTTTTTTGTTAGCTTTAATTCACTTATTTATCATATAAATATAGATCAGTTTAAATATCGTGAATGTTAATTTTATTTTCTCGTTTAATCATTGCTTTTGAATTATTTTATATATATTTAATCTTCAGACATATATTTATTTAAATTGCTATTTATTGAAAATTTTAATTTTAACCTTGAATGATTTTTTTTCTTCTTGTTCAAGAGGTTGTACTTTAAAACACCAAAAGCATTCAATTTGTTATTTATTTTTACAAAGTATTTCGTGATGACCGGCTATTATCCTGTTCAGTGGATATTTAAATCTAATTCCTTTTGGAAATTAATCTAGAACGGTAATATAGAAAGAACGAAAAGAAGGAAGCGAAAAATTTTTTCCCCTTTTGAAATGGAGTGCGTTTTCTTTGGCGACGGGGGCCCATGAGGGCCCCTGACCACCACCAGAGCAGGTAAATGCCCTCGCGTGATCTCGAGGTGCAGGCCGGCGTCGCATGCATGCCTCCCTCATTCTCTCTCACTCGTACCAATAGAACGGCGCGTTATACCTCTCACTCGCACCCGCTGTCACGCAATGCGACGCCACGCACGCATTCGGCTAATTCCGCCAGCGCCGTCGGCGTCGCTCGGTGCAATCCGACAACCAACCAGCGAGCGCAGAACGTGGCTGTCCGCAGTACAGAGTGCATCCAGTAATTGGGGATCCCTGTAGTCAATCTAATCCCAGGGGTGGGTCAGGTGATTGCGGGATTGTGTCAAGTGGACCATCGCTCAGTGCACCGGCTCTCCTCCAGGCTGATGAGAACATTTCTTTCTGGTTTCTAATCTCCCCGCATTGGATCAAGACTTGTTTTACATCGAATGTGAATTTTATTTACTTTTGAAATTGCGAATCTCAATTGCTTTATTATGACGTGGCTCTGATTGAACATTTCTATAAATTCTATATTTCTATTTTTTTCTTTTCCTTTAATTGTTTCTTCACTTACATTCACAGTGTATTTATCTCTTAATTTAATATTAAATTTCCATTTTATTTTTATTATTTTATTTCACAACCTTTTGAAACTATTTTTTCGTTTTAAGAAACGATAAAAATATTTTCTTTATTAATTTGATAATTTATTATGTAAATTATTTTACCAAAATGTCTTTTTTTGAATATTTAATGTCAAATGCGGCAATCAATTATTTGTCTGCAAAATAGTATTTTCTTTTTTTCTTTAGAAAACACTTCTTTTTCTAGATTCTATTTTATTCTAAAAGTTTATTTTAATTATTGAATTTTATTAGTGAATAAAATTTCTATAATTTATGGCAAAATAATGCTATTTGCGATATGTTGAGTGCGTCATTGACTTTAAATCGACGGAGCAAAAAATAAAAAAAAGGTGAACGTACGCCTGTGCAGATTGCGGTGTAAGTGGCTCCTTCTGGTGGCATCTGGGTCAACTGTATTTGGGACGATGACAGCGCCGTTGTGGGACAGGGAGCCACTCTGCGTTCACTCGGCCTTTTCTGCCTGCGAGTGAACACAGCTGGTGGTATCTCAGTCCCCGCGGGGCACAAACCTCACAACTTAAATTACCTCGAGAGAAAAGTTTTAAACCCAAAACTTGACAAGTGTTTATAATATATATAGATATATAAAATACAATTTTTTTTATTAAATTTTCTTAAAATTTATTTAACCCTAAAATTATCTGGCTAGAGAAAATAAAATATAATTAAAATTTATATAAAATTCTAAATTCTTGATTGGCTTTTACCTAAAGTACCCATTTCTATAAATTTATTTATTTAATTTTCATTATTAAATAATTATTTTGAGCAACATTTTTGTTTTATCTTTTTGCATCGTTAATTCTTAAAAATATTATTTATTTATGTAAAATAATTATAACAATATTTAATTCTTTATTATAAAATAAAACATATATTATTATCTTATAAAGGAAAAAAATAAATTGTAAAATGTATAAAATTTTTATAGATATTTGATCAAAATTGAAATAGGAAATTATTTCAATTGAAAAAATAAATAAATTTTTTATCTTTTGTATTTAATATTTCCTTTATCCCTTTACAAAAAGAATTCAACATATATATTTTTAAAAAATAAGTTATTTTAAATTTTGAATGATTCTCTTTATAATTTACTGTGTGTAAATAATAAACAAGTTAAACCACAGTTAAACTTTTTATACATAAATTTGTCTGTACATATATATATATATATATATAAAACTATTGTTTAGTTTTACAATTTAGCTGAAAATAATTAAAATATGAAATATACTCTACAATTTTTCATCATATATATTCTACAAATTTTATTATTGGTTAAAAGAAAACATTTTTTTTTAAATATGAAAATCTCATTTACAAAATATCTTTTGAAACCTATAATATATAGTCGTCTAATTTCTGAATCTTAATAATACTGTAATATTTTTACATTAATATCTCTTTTTATGTATATATTAATGGGAAAGACAGCGATTTTATCCGATATAGTTTAAATTTGACATAGATAGATTAAAAATCCATTAAGTGTAATCAACAGTTATTTGAGATATCTAGCAGTTTTAATTCACCTGAAATTGATACCATCTTCACTTTGTTTTTAAAAATATTTCGAAAGAATATATTTTTAAAAAATAAAATTTTCAACACAATTATATCTTTTTCAAATTATCTGTGATATTAATAATTTTGAATGATTTAAAAATAATCTTAAATATTACAAAAATAAAAGTTAATAATCATAATTTCAATAAATAATTGGTTGTTTGTTTATGGGGAATGATTAAGTAAATTCGCAATTTTTTTCAATGTAATGATTGTTTTAGAATGCCTTCCACCTGTTTTTACTGGATTTATATAATGGATCGAGTTGC
Source organism: Labia minor (assembly GCA_963082975.1). Classification (NCBI taxonomy): domain Eukaryota; kingdom Metazoa; phylum Arthropoda; class Insecta; order Dermaptera; family Spongiphoridae; genus Labia; species Labia minor. The sequence continues at coordinate 65,814,331 of OY720344.1, read as the reverse complement.
TTTTGATCTTCATTTTAGAGACAAGGGATTCCGTCTAAGAAAACATCTTTCCTCTGACACATTTGGGTTAATGCCATTAGAGTATCACAATCGAGTCATGGGGGTAAAATTAACTGAAATTCGTTGTCATTGCTTTCTAATGGAGGGAGAGAAAAGGGTTGACGAGAACAAATCGGTGTGCAATCGACCAGCTGGTCTTAGGGAATATTTTTATAGCAATGGTCACAGTCTTAATACATTTTTATTTTATCTTTTTATTTAATTTGATGAATTCTTAACCTAAGAGTGAATTAATGTCTTTATAACAAAAGTTATTTGTTTTTGCGATTTGCTCATAATAAAAATTTTTTAGATTTGTTTTTCTAATGTATAATTTTTATTTCCTTTTTATCTTCTTTTTTTTCTTTTTTTTATATATATCTCCATAATTTTTTTCCTTTAGACATTTTTAAGGTTGGATAAGTGACAACGATTTCAAGGAACGGCCCAAACAGAAAAAAATACCTTATCATTATCACCATCATGTTTGTATCAACAACTTTTCATCTGAAAAGATGTTTTTGATCGTCAGATTAAGATAAAATATATATTTTTAACACATTGACAAATCCACAAAAATATTTTATTTAAACAAAAAATAAATAAATAAATATTTTTTGCATACATATATTTTATTTTCCAATAAATTGATTATATAAACTTTAAAAAAAATTTTGTTTCTCGACTCGTGAGGAAATGTATTAATATAATAATAAATTTTCCATCGAATCTGAATTTAATTGCAAGAAGGCAGAAATCTTGCAATTTTTTTATCATTAATGAACGAACAATCAAAGCTTGCTATCATTTATTGATATAATAAAATGTCAAAAAATATAGATAAGAGTATATATATATATATAGCTTTAATATGAAAAGTTATTCAGGTGAAGTTTTTAAATTTAAAAAAGATAAATTTTAAGAAAATATTTTCCTTTTCAAAGAAAAAGACAAGTATTATTATATTAAAATCTACTTTGATATTAGTAGCTCTCGTATAAAAACTTTATAAATTTAAAAAAGATAATTTTATACGATTATATATATATATACAAAGACAAATATCCTCTTGGCCATTGAATGTCTCAGAATTTAATTATTTTTAAATTAACTATAATAATAATAATTTAACCACTATTTATTGTTGATTTGCATACAAATGAGAAAAGACGAAAAATATACTAAAAGAATAAAAAAAATAATAAATATGTTAACCTAGCTGGCAATCTTATCTATTCATGCCCCATCAAGGTGACATTTATATTTCAAATTTATAAAACGAAAAACAAAAGAAATAAAAATACAAATAAAGTATAATCTGTTTATATATTCTGTTATATATTTAAATTTAATTTATTCTATTTATTATTTAAAATTGTATCTATTTTATTAGAATTTTAATTGATTTTCTTCCTGATCGCTATTAAAGATTAATGCATTTAAAATTAAAATGAATATGATTATATATGCTTGCGAAATAAAAGGACTAAATATTAATCGAATTCATACATAAAATTGGAAATTCTATGTTTATATAATAATAAAAAATATAAAAACTTTTTTCTTATGTAATATTTATGTAATCAAAAAAATATATGACAGGTCTACTTTTTTTTATCTACAGATGGAAAACTAATGAGTTTATTGATTTGATAATATACGAAATAAATAAATAAAATAATATATCAAAATATTTCAATTAAAAATAACTGTTCCCATTCATCGTCATTGATTTATCCACTTCAATGGATCAATCATATAGTTGATCTTTAATAATATTTTTTTCTCATTAATCCATTAATTAAATGATCATTTTTAAAAACGGAAGTAAATAATAGTAAATAATATTCATTATTATGTGATACTTATCCTCTATTAATCCAATAATATATTATTTAAAAAATAAATTTTAAATAAACATTTTCTATTACTATAATACAAAAGAATTATTATTCTTGAAAATCATCCAATATTTAAAAATTTAATGCTACATATTTTAAATCTATTATTATAAACTTACTATATATATATAACTTTTGCTTGTTTATATACCTGAAAATGAAAAAGAGTTAAAAATAATACTTATTTTATGATTGGCATATCTAATATTTGAATTTAAGAATGATTCAATTTTTATTCATAAAAATGAGATAATATCTCTAGTATATAGAAAAAATAGAAAAATAAGAATAATATTTTCTATTGATTTTATTTTATTCATTCATTAGTTTTTCCTATCAATTTTGTTTTTGTTCCAGTAATATAAGCACTATTTTTTTTAACTAATTATAATATTTATAAATAATGTCCATAAAATAATCTATTTCCAGATTGCTGTTTCTGAATTTTGTATTTTTTTTTATTTATTAAATATTACTCTTTTTAATGGGGGGCCTAATTTACAAAAGAAATATATAAAATAAAATTTTGTTATAATATCTGAACCATTACTTTTTTTACATTAATATGACTATATACAATAATTTGTTGCATACATATTTATTCAACAAATTATAATAGAATAGATTTCCTGACTTAAATTTTTTTTCTTTGCACCTAAATACTCGCACCCACTAAAACATGCTACAAATTATTTTCAAATTATATAATATTTAAAAATTATCTTATAAAATTGAAATCCAAATATCCTTTTGATAAATCCATTATTAAAAAATTAATAATCCAAATTCTTTTTTAAATTTTAATTATTATATATTTATCTTAGGATTCATATGATTTTTTTTTATTAAATTCATTGATTCACTCAGTAAATGACGTGGTGGCTTTTGTCAACTTTGCCTTCTACGTATAATATAACCTAGAAATATTTTTTTTTCATTTATCTTTATATAATAATAAATTATTTTGAATAAAATATAATAACTTCAATTTCTTGGTTTATAACGACTTTTATTAAAGAAAAATATTTTAATTTTATACTAATTTATTTAATTTAAACAGACATATTAATACTCACTTTACCTTAAATATAGAATAAAGACAATTTTGTTTTTTTTTATATTACCTATTTATAAATACCAGCTTCTAAACTCATTCTCTATATATTTAAAAAAATGTATATTTTTAATATATGATATTTCTCTTAAAGAATACATGTATTTCTCTATTAAGAATACTTTAATATTACTATTTCTATATTCTTAAGAATATTTGGTATATACATAAATAAATAAATGAAATTATTTTTTAAAGTTAAAGTAAATTTTTATAAATAATTTTATCATATAATCAGATGATAAGATCAATATCTTTAATAATGTAATTAATTACTTATTAGTTCTATTACTTCATAATAATTGACCTGATAATATTTTTTTTTTATAATTTAGTTATATTTAGAGAAAGGCTCCTTTCACTACCTTTTAGCAGGAGAAGTTTAATTTTAGAATAAAATCTTTGTGGGCGTGTACAATTCCTTTTTCTCAAATTATATTTATAAAATCTTTTAATATAGATAAATAAGAATTATTTATTAAATTAAAATTCTTTTGTATCCCATACAATTTTACAATATTTTATTTTGATTGATTGAATATTTTGTCAATTTTAATCAAAGATTTATTTGATAAAATTTTTATTTAAATATATTTATAGCATTCCAAATTTTATTTTCAGATTTTATAAAAAAAAATGATTTATTTATTTATTATTTTATTTATTCAATTTAATTCATTCACTGATTTTTTCTCTTTCCTTTTCCAGAATTTAAATTTATAAATCTATATGGGCTGACTGCATTTGTAAGGAAGTCGAAAAGTTTTCCTTCAGAGACCATTTATCACCGGCCAGAGGAGGTCATTTGTTCTTTTTGAGTGCAATGAGGGGCAAATGCTTAAGGGATTAGGGCCAAAGTGGGTATCGTCGTCATTGGGTTGCCACGGCCCTTTGGCCATCATCCAGACAGTGTAGTTTCGCGTCTTGCCGCTGGGTGGCACTGCCGCCGTGGAGGGGATTCTCGCGGAGGGTGGGGGTCTCTTACTCGCTGCCACTGTATGATTCCTATTCAGTTGCGGTTTGTACTAACGTTCGATCCGGATCATGTAAATTTTCTATTATTTAGAAATATATATATATACATTTCTTATATAAATATATAGATAAATAGATCAAATCTATTTGTCTAGTATAATGGAGTCCATTTGATATAAAAACTGGGTGCCCCTTAGGGGGTTGGTTTGTGCTCACTCTCTCTTCATCTTTTCTGTGATCTGTGCACCCTCTTGTGCGACCTGTTCTTTCATTCCCCCTTTAGTAATCGTTTTTTTAATGCCCCTTCTTTTCTTATTTTTGGAGGTTTTTCGTGTTGACTTTTGGGAGAGCAAACGCTGATACTCCCCACCTCCCCGAAGAGATGCATGATCCTTTCAATTTCCTCCTTAATTGTTTAAATCTCTTTGCTACGCCATTTTGTGCATGTGATCGAATCAATTGTTACGTAATTATTACCATTGCTTTTTTTATTATTAATTAATATTCATATTGATTTTAAAAGAATGAAATCCAAATAATATCTACTTCTGTAGAAAGCTGTTCATTTTCACCTTCTTTCGCGGGGAGAGACTTCTTCCGTCAATCGATCTTAATTTTAACCCCTGGGCGCATGTTGCGTAATCTCTGGTTGCATAACCTGCTGCTCTTGTGTGTCTGTTATGTTCTCATCTTTTTTTTCTGGCTATAATTTGACCCCCGCTTGGTGTGATACTTCCATTTTAAAAATGAATTCGCGTGAGTTTCATATTGATGGAATGCTCTCCGCTCTGCGATAAAATGGTGATAAATGGTCTCTGGATAATCTTGGAAGACTCTTCGCGACTTCGCTGTCAGCCCAGTCCTGGAGTCCGTGCCAGAAGCGCGTTTACAAGGCTGTCAATTGAAATCTGTAAATGCACTATCTGGTACGACATTCCAGCACGCACGATCCGTCCCCGCTAATGACTGGCTTCAATTTTGTCATCCATTTCCCTCAAAATAGCCAGATTTTTAATCAGTGTTTGAACTTCTAGGGAATATTAAGTAATACGTTTATAATGATAAAATAGAAAAATAACAACAAACAAAAAAACAACCGATAAAATAAATCATCACAGATGCGGCTTATTTGACTTGTGTTATTATTATATTTTTAGTACAACTCTCGTTTAAATAAAAATAAAAACAAATTAAATATTATATTTTCATCCTGTAAAAGAATCAAAGGTCAAACAAGCTGCAAGTTCTATTTTTATATACATAGACATATTTACACCTAGAAAATGATCTTCGATCAAGAAGTTATTTATCTCAAATAAATATAATAATAATAATGTATTATTCATCTTATTTTTCATAGTTAATTTTGTCTATCTTTATCTAGAATCTTAATGAGGAGAGATTCAACTGTTATAGTTTAAGAGTGTCATTCATTAAAGGGGGGTAGTTTGAATTGAAAAAATGTTAAATTTTAATAATTTTATTGAAAAGTGGAATTGAAAGCCTCTGTTATTAATTTTTATTGTATAAATGGAAACATAAATATTTATAATTTTTAAAATTTCTAATGAGTTTTCTTTCATTGGAATTATTTTATTTAAAAATGATATATATAAAATTAAATATTTATTTAATAAAAATTAAAATTATTTAGAAAGTAAAATATTATATAAAATAAAAATATTATTTTATAAATAAAAAAAATAAATATAAGAAATATTCGATCGATTTGGTTAATTTATTAAAATAACATTTCTTATTGTATCGTTCAAGGCTTATTATAAGTAGTGAAGTGATTCTTAATTACTAATCTTTTAATGAATAATGCATTTTTTTTGTGAACTATTGTTTGTAAATTGGAATAAAAGAACGATTGAAGTCACCCACTTGTTGGCTTTTCATTGGTGGAGAGAAAGGTGGGGTGGAATGGGGGTGGGGCCTCGTATGGATGAATTTTCCCAAAGTGGAATATTGTTTTGCCAACGGTCAATAGCTGCTGGGTGAGAAGACTGGGATCTTTTTGCCATCGATGTCCCCGTTTATTTTGGTTGCATCTCTTGGACGATCTCCACCGGTCCCTCCCGGCCCCCTCGCACCCAGCACCTTTAAATTACATCTCGTCCCCTTTAGAAATTATTTATACACAAATTCTACCCTCTTGCTGTATGTTGTAACATATACACTGCGCTTCTGCATTTCTATTATCAATAAATCATGAGAAGTGAATATCAAAAAGTTTCTTATCATTTCTGTTGACATCTCCCTTCCTTGAAAACTTATTTGTCTTACTCTTATCTTTTTTTTATTTTTTTTTATTTTAAAATAAATATTAATTAGTTAAAGAAAAAAAAGACACGTTTTACTAATTTTGAAACCAGATAGATACTTTATTTTTGTATAAATATATTTAATTAACAAACTTGTTTATGAAGCGGATGAGAATTATCAAAAAATTCCAATGAAATTAGCATAGAAGGAGGAGAGTCATAAAACGAGATCACTTTTCCAAGTGATTTCCACTTGGATTTTCTATCATTAGATCTACCGGTGAAGGAACATCCTTTCTTCTCCACCATTTCCCCCTCCCATCCCCTATTACTAGCAATTCCCCTCTTTTTTTTTCTTTTAGAAACCAAGTTAAATTTATTTATTTTTTAATAACATTTCATATGAACTGTATTTATTTATTAATGCTGATTGTATTTGACACTCATTTTCAATTTGTTTCTGTTTATTTAATTAATTAACTTTCAAATTTATCAAAATTGAGAAAATTATATTATATTACATTTTTTTTTATTTTTAAATCTTTTTGGAAAATATGATTTATAAAAAATCTCATTTAATAACAGTTTAATGTATATAGAAGAAACTTGAATAATAATAAATTTAATTTAAATTTTAGTAATTTATAATATCAATTAACGAATTTTAAATTATTCTATTTGCTCATCATTCTATCATTTTCTAGTTATTCTTAGAAATAATATCTAATATCTAATTCTGGTTATCTATATAATATAATATATAAACATAAATCAATATATTATGTATAAACACACTATTATTTTAGAATGATATATAATATTTATATATATATAAGTATATACGATATATTTAAAAAATTCTAAACACCAATTTTTTTATAATTTAAATATTTCTTTTACACACACATTTTTCTTTTATCTTTAAATAAGTAGATATTAATTAATTGTAATAATATTAATTACTTATTAATAATTCTAGATTTAAAATATTGATGAGAGTATACATACTTTACCTGCATGTTTAACAAAAAATAAATATTTCGATTGATTGATTAAATATACCTTTTTTATTTATATATGAGATAAATGAATATTTGATAAGATATTATATAGATTAAATTTTTATATTGATTAAATCAAAGTAAAAAAAAGGATTTTATTTTTCTTTTGTTTAATTTTTATTTAAAAAAGTGTGAATAACTTAATTCTTACAAATGAATTACCTGGCCAAAGTCTGGCGCCGGTTAAATTTGTTTTATGTTGGATAATTTAAAGATAATTATAGCCTTGTAAGATAATGAATAATATAAATTATACGAGAAATGAGCAAGGTTATCTCCATCAGAATATATATATATATATAAATTTGTTTAATATAATAAAAAAGTGATTTTTATACTATGCTACTCGATCTGATATACTATTCAATATTGGTCAATGGGATGATAAATATTTTTATTAAACGATTAACTAAATAAATATATAACGTTTTGACTGCTTATTCTGCAATCGTTATCAGGTACCGTACGTTTACAGACTGCAGAATAAGCAATCGAAACGTTGTACATTTATTTAACTAAATAAATAAATTATACAAATCTGTGGTGAATTAATAATAAAAATCCCTTTAATGAATAACTCTCTAATCAGGCATCGATTCAAATATTTTTTTCCTTTGGTTTAGGAGAGGTCATGCAAAAATGTAAATTGTTATATAAATTAAAAATATTTACCTAAGTGAGGATTGGCAAGATGAAAATCATTCAACAAAGGGAAGGGGTTATTCTGGATGCATTCTCTATGTTGAATGATTTAAATTATTTTCCACTATTACATATTAAATAATTAAAATTGTGTTAATATTTGATTTGTAATATATAATTTATCTATTTATGAATAAAATTTAATTTTTAATTTTTTTTAATTGCACTTAAACTTCATTATTTCATATGATAATTGATTTTGTTGTTTTATATAAACATAATTTAAGGATTCTTTTTTTACCTATCCTTTTCGTACAACTTCCTCTTATTTCAATTTAAACTTAATTCTTAATCAAAGTTCAATTTCAAAACAATATGTTAATGGAAATAATTAACTGTACAATCACTTCCTAAAGTATAAATTTACAAAATGACTTTAGATAAAATTAGAATTTCTATTATTTAATCATGTCTCTGAAAATTCTCTGAAATATGTGTACAAGTATAATGAAGATATTAATTAATTCAATTTGTTTATAAAATAGATAATTATTGATTAACTTATTGATTATTATTAGCTTTTAATGAAATTTAATAATAGTTATAAAACAATCTTTGTAATTCTGTATTTATTTATTAAATTTAAAAATAAAATTTATTTATTTTTATAAATAATAATCATTAGGATAAAAAAACGTATTTTTTTTTATTTTCAGCTTTTTCCTTTAATATTATATCCATTTGATTAATTAATTTAATTGATTAAAAGGAGACAAACTGTTTTATAAACTTTCAATTTATTTTTATTTGTATAATATAACAGAAATGTCATATGAATACAGATATCGTATCCCCTTTCCAAGGTATGTTGGGATGTTAAATCTGAAATAAGATTTTTTTTTGCTAGCGATCAAGTATAGTTGAGGTGAGGTATATTTATTCCTTTCCATTCTATTCTAGTACTCCTAGGAGGAGAAATGTATTATCTAAGAAATGAATGTTACTTCAGAACCTTCTACCCTTCTCTGCATTGCTTATGAATGCTGCCAGCATCGAACTTGCATCTTACAACTATGTGCATCTTCTCTTTGGAACCTAATTGCCCCCTCTTTACCCGCCCTTACCCTCTCTTAAGTGTTCTAGGAGGGTAAGGTGGGCTTAGAAGGCGGCTCTCTGGGGCCCACTGCTTCCATCCATCGGCTCAGCTTTGCTTCCGCATCCACATCCATACACTCTGCTAAGCTAACACTAGTTTTTATGCCAAAGGGTGTTTGTTACCTTACATAATATACCTGTGTTATTTCTGAAATATATAGAATATACATTTAAATATCATAACTTTTGATTGTAATATTGTAGTAAATTATATTTTGTAGTAAATTATAAAAAATATATATCTTTGTGAATACCAAACTAATTTTATCCATACTAAATAATATAAATATATTTCTTTTTAATTAACCTATAGTTTTATATATTATAACATATTCAACGATAATTGTAATTAATAAACAAAGAAATTTTCAACAAATTTATAATTAATTATTTTTTATAAGAATATTACTCTTATATATAATAAATACAAACTTATGGATTTAGAAAAAAAAACAAAATATAATTTTATAAAATATAATTTAATAAATTTATATATTTTTTCCTTTATATATATATATATATATATATATATATATATATATTTATATACACGTCCGTGACTAACTTTAAATATTAATTTTTTAATAATATATTCAAAGAATATTTTTTCATTAGAAAATCTTTAATTCAGTAATTTCATTCAAAATTTCAATTTGTTTAGTAATTTATCATTAACAACTAAATTAATTGAAAGATCAATTAGTATTAAATAATTTTGAAAAGATTGATTTACAAAATACAAATTATAATATTTCTTACTTGTTTTTTTTTTTTTTGATACATATAAGATAAAAAGTTGACATTTAAATTTAAAATCTTGTCTACTCAAATAATAAAAAAATATACTGCGTGCATTTAAGAGTATAAGAAATCCTCTTATATCATATAATAAATCTTATTTATAATATTATATTTATATTATAATCCTTAATTCCAAAAAATTTTCTTTTTTTTATATTTGTATTAAAATAAATACAATCAGATGGATATAGAAAGTTTGTTCTTGAAATACAACCACAAGGTCAGACAACCAGTTCTTCCTTATCCTGAAGATATTGTCCTATACTCTTCATCTTCATTCATGCGTGAATTCATTCATTCGAAAGTCGACATCAGCCATCTTTTGGTTTTTGACCTAATTTGAATTATTAAAACGACTACAACCAATTCTTAATATTTTTCTATATCTATTATATTTTATCTATTTTTTTTTAGAACATTAATTATGAATTATAGTTTGTATGCCAAGTCATGATCTACGTGGCTTGAAACGCATTGTCTCCTTTTTTTCTTTTTATTTGGCAATCATCGAGTTCCTTTATGGAGGATTTGGACTTTTTCTTTTTTCATATAAATGTCCAATAAAAATAGCTATTTTCTACATAGTGTTCCAATGCATTGATGTTTATTAATGACATTGACCTATTTGCTACAATGTTGGAATCTTTTGCCAATAAGCGTAAATCCATTTAGGTCAATTATCAAGTGCCAACCTAAGAAGTCCTTGGATCATATATTCTTAATTTTAATATACACCATCTCAAATTAATATAAATAAATAAATATCTATTTATTTAAAAATAAATGAAATTAATTTATATTTAACCATATATATATAAATTACAAATTAATCTACTTTTCCAAAATATGTTTTTAATTAATTTTATAATTAACTTAATTTTTAGTTATATGCAATTAAAATTATATATCATTGATATCATTATCTATAACAATTCAAATTCGAATAAATAAATATGAGAAAATTATAATTTCTTTTTATTTATTATATATATTAATTAATTTTTAGAAAAATTAAGTAATTTAGATATATGCATTTATTTGATTCATTTATTTAATCTATATATAACAAAATTTCTTATTGTCTATATAAGTGTTCCCGATATAGTTAATATAAGAGTAATAAATTACTTTATTAAATTCTTTAAAGTTCTCATATGAATATTTATAAATTAATGACGTCAACACTCACTATCTGGTATTTCATTTATATCAAATTTAATTATTCCTTATATAAATATAACTTTATCTAATATGCATTATCTTGATCAAAATAAGAAAAATTATATTAATTGAAATACTTTTTTGATATCTATTAGAAAATATGTAATTTTATATTTGTATTAATAACTAGCGTTAAACTTTTTAATTGGAGATTAAATTTAAAAAAAAAAAATTATAAAGCATTTTAATATATTAAATAGGAAGGGTTTTAGTTAAATGAAAATTTATTACATTAACTTTCACCAAGTAAGTAGTATAAATTATTTTCTTTATTTTTTTTAAGGTTAAACATTGAATTCAAAATTATTTAGTAAAAACATTAAAAACTCTTTAATATATATATCAAAGGAGTGGATTTCGTGGTATTTTTTACCCTTCAGTGGTTTTGTTCAGCATCTGCTAAAAATTAAAATCTCATTAAACATGACTTAGAAGAAAAGTAAATCAATTTTCTAGGAATGTTGAAAAGATCAAAAGAAATAGTCTATAACAAAAAGATATGTGTTTAAAATAAGAGACTTAAGACAAAAGATGACAACTTAAAAATCAAAATATAATAAATAATACATTCTCAATTTAAATTTTTAATTAAACTAAATTTAACTTATGAAATGATTAGTTAAATAAAATATTACAGAAATTTGACTAATTCCCAAACATTTAATAGATCCATAATTAAAATTTATGAGGCAAATATTTTTTCGAAGATAAATTGCAATCAGACTTTGATTATTTGTTGCAAATCGGTTCAATTAATTAATGAATGGTGTTAAAAGGATATTTATATATAATATTTAAAAAATCATACTTTTACTTATCTCTTTACTTTTTTCATTTCAAACACTTCATTTTTGTTAATATATTTTATCTATTTTGGAATTCTCTATATATATCTAATATATATATATATATATATATATATAAATCGTCTATGAGATCTCAACTCAAAATTTCTTGGAAGTACGAATATTTTGTATGTGCTCTAGGTTTACAATCTGTACGCAGCTTTGAGTGGTCACTGTGTATAGGAAAAATATGTTTGAAAAATAAAATCTAAAATAAATGCTAGTGTTAACATAATCTTATTAATTTTATAAGTAAATTTATTGAATGAATCTCTATTTTTAATTTATTTTTTGTCGAACCTCATTATGTTTATTAATGACTCCTGTTCATATCCAATATCAAGCCGGAAGGTATTTCATGTCCCAGTAAAATCTACTGTAAAATTTACAGAGCTTAAATATAAAATTTATATATCCTCTTTGCAGACCACAAATCATTACATAAATTCAAGTTATTTTTTCTAGAAATATAAAAAGGTTGTGAATATATAAATTGTTGTATTTTCATATTCATTTTCATATTTTATGAGAATAATTAAAGGATTGTAATATTATATTTCTATATTATTTAAAAAAAATGTTTTATAGTCAGTCTATTCTTATAGTCATTACCCCATAAATGATTTATTTTACTCTCCAACGAATGTAATATTGAAATTGAAAAATTTCCATTCTATGAATTTATTATTATTTTATTTTTCACATGCACTAATCACTCAATTATTCACACATTAAGTTTTGTTAACATAACTACTTTTCTTGTAGATTACTGATTGAATGAAAGTTGTCTGTCTTTTTAAACATTCCACCTTTAACTAACATAATATAATTAGATACTTTTGCATAAATAATTTTTAAAAATTTCAAAAAGAATTGATAAATTATAATAAAATAAAAATAAATAAAATAAAAATAGTTAAAAAAAATATATTAATAATATAAAAGTACTTTACAAATATATATGTAATTATATTTACCTACTACTCATAATTATTTAATATTAATCTTTAGATATAGATATAGTAATTGTATTTATTGGACAAATTAATTGACCAAAATTAAATTATTTTTAAAATAATGTCATATTCACAATTTCATTGCATATTAAAGTTAATAAAATAAATCCACTCCTTTGATAATTGAAACACTCTAAAGTTCAATAAACTATATATTTATTATTTTTTATATACTAATAATATCACATATTTTTGAGTTTATATATATATAATTTTACATCTAATTTTATTTATATTATTATTATTGGTCCATCTGTTTGGCTTCTCACTCCTCCGAGTTTATAAATAATTGTCTTCGTCATTGCTTTAAGTCAAATGAATGCAGTAAATGATTTTTTTTTATTCTAATATAAATATATCCCCAGAACTGATTCATAATATTTATCTTCGTGAGTTTAATTTTTGTTTTTCTTTTTATATAGATTTACAGATCTATATTAATTCAATAAAAAAAATGATTAAATAAATTATATTTTTTTAAAATAAAAAAAAAGTTCTTTTAAATAGATATTCAGAAATGCTAGGAAAATTTTCGATGATTTCGATTATAGATAAAAATAGTGCTTTTAATTTGTTTTTGTTTTTTTTTTAATTTGATGAAATTGTGATAAAGATGATGTATTTCTTTAAAATTGTTTCTTTAAGATAACACAACACTATTACTTTTACTGAAATAAATAATAAAATGTTAAGTAAAAATTTTGTGGAATTATAGAAATGATTAATTTTATTTTTCAATTTATTCATAAAAAACACTTCAATTTTTTTTATTCATTTTTAAAAGAAAAATATCTACAAACAGTGGATAGCATTTTATAAACCAAAGTGTAACCAATTTCAATTTCCACCTTATATAAGGATATATATAAGGTTTTTTATTTGAATGGAAAAAGGAACTAATCAGATCCATTTGTCAATCTGTAATCTAAAATCACTAAGTTGCAGCATTAAAAATTGTTAAATTAATTTATTAATAAATCATAAATTTTGAGATAAATTTTATTATATTATATTTTTAAATAAATTTCCCATTTTATTTTTGTTCTATATTTATTTCTCATTTGTAAATATTCAAATACCTTTTTCTTTAGAATACTATTTTGTAACTACAATATATCAAATAAATAAATTATAAATTATTATTATTATATTATTTTAATGTTCTTATTATTGTTTGATCATACGATTATGTGTTTTTGCCTTAATCTTGTTCTGTTTCTTTCCATACAACATTCTTCTGCGTGGCTGATATAAATAATGGTACGGCAATTGCCAAGTTATGGCATAATCACATTTACCAAGTTGTCTGCCAAGATCTTTGGTGTAACATTGCAAAATTCATTTTGAAGATTGTTGTTTTTTTTTTTTATTTTTTTTTTTTTTTTATTTTAAAATTGACTCCAAAATTCCATAAACCGAAATCTTTTATCAATCGAATCAATAAAATTTTATTTTATATACACATTACAATCGAACTAAATTTTATTTAATTTAATTTTAGCATGTTTTTATATGTTATTATTGTATCTAAATGTATAATTAAATATATCTACCAATTTTTTTATAAACATATATCGTCATTAAGTATTGAGAAAAAACAGTTATTAGGTAAGAATTATTACTTGATAAAAGTTTGTTTCTTTTGGATTGTTACCATTTTTATCGTCAAGAAGTTTAATTTTGTAGCGACGGTTTGCAGTGTGCGAGTTTTCACTTAACTTGATGCAGTTTGGCAGTGTGGTTAGCTGGTTGTGTTTTATAAAACCACGGCCACTAACACCACTGCCCCATTGCGTCAGGTCAATATCTTCAGCTTCATGATATAGAAAATGTTAGTTTTATCACACACAAAAAAAAAATAAAAAATAAAATAATATTACCTTCTCAGAAAAGATGTGCTGCCCCCAAATTTATTATTCGATATAATTTATTTCAACGATTCTTAAACTTTTTGAAGATACTACCACAGAATCTTCCTTCAAAAAATTCATTAAAATGACCACTAAAATGATTTTATTACTTAAAATAACTATACTGTAGATACTACCATTAGGTTCTAAGGGATCACAGTTTGAGAAATTCTGATTTATTTAGTACTAGCTGCAAAGAGCGCCTTCGGCGCTCCTCAAACCTAGACGGGGGCTCCGCCTCCCCCTGTACCCCCGAGTAGTACATAGAATTTGGTTGAAAGTAGTAAAATGTTTACATCCATTTTGTTTCAATCAGTATATAACATAATATATTCATTTCTTTTTGAGTGTTTATTTAAAATATATTTTAATTTAATCAGTAAATTAATTATATATATTATTATTGTATATGTTATATCTATCAATCTATGTGGCTCAACGGTACTCGAAAGTTCACGTGCCCCGCCTATCGCAGCCTTCTCGCTTTTATAACCCTAACTATTTCTGGAGATGCATTGAGGTCATGCAATTTCTCGTTATGCAATCTCGGCCATTCCCTGGTGTCCTCATCTTCCTTTGGCTCATAAATACGGGGAAGAATCCTATTCTCAAATACTCTGAATCTACTATCATCTTCTAAGGTCATAGACCATGCCTCACACCCATATAATACAACAGATAAAATAATTGTTTTATTTATTTTAATTTTGATTCCCTTTGATAATAATTTTGATGTGATAAGCCTCTTTACTGCATAATAATAGGCGTTTCCCGACTGCAACCTCGATTTAAATTCTTCTCAGATATTATTATCCTTCGTGATTACATTCAATTTTTCTACATTATCAAATTCTACATTTTGTATATTAAGATTTTGTATGTTAATACTGTTCCTCTTTGTTTCTAAATATTTCTATTTATCATTATTAATTTCAAACCTCATCTCTTTTCCTACCTCGATTAATTTTTCCTAGCTATCTGTAATTGCAATTGCCGAATCTCCTATTATATTTAAGTCGCCTGGGTGACCTAATATTTTACAATTGATTTCCGCATCCTACTCTTTGACAAATTTGAAGATCAAAATTTGAAAAAGTTTATCCGGATCTATTGAGTCATACGTATGATTTACTAAAGTCTACAAATAATTAGTGAACAGAAATATTGAATTCGCGGTTTTTTTCTAATATTTGTCATAATGAAAATATCTTAATTAATGTTGATCGATTTGGCCTGAACCCGCAATGATATCTCCTAATATTTCCTCCGCCTATGGTTCTTAAGTATTGTATATGTTATAATAGTGAAATAGAGTATAATATTTCTTGATCATTACATTTTGATATTTTATTTTCATTGCTTGATTTTTATTGAATACTTTTAATTATAATGAAATTTGAGAAAATGCAAAGTTAGACTTTTATAAAAATTAACGGTATAAAACTATATATAAAACTATAGATAAATTAACAATACATTCATTAATATTATTAATTTAAATTTATTTATTTATTTGTTTTTTATTATTAAGTTCATTTATTAATTTTTCTAGATCATAGTTAATTTCCTCCCTTAAAAGAAACTTATCTAATTCTGTGGTGATAGATTTGAAAATTATTAATCGCAACATGAAGATTTCGCTTAGTTTCTGTCATGTTCGACCTCCATCAAACAGTTATTTTCTTGCTTCTCTTGTGATCTATATATTTAATTTTTATTCGATTCATTATAATACAATTTAAACAAATAAAAATTTTCACTTTGTTAATTTATATAAATTTCAATTTAAACTGATTGTGAGCTTTGCCAAGACTCTGAATAATTTGTGTACAGAAATATTGAATGTTCTTAGCGATATTTGATATAATGTTGTCCGATTTGTCCTTAATCTGAATTAGAAGAAAATTATAAATTGCCTCCTCTGCCAGCCCAATTCATTTACCCATTCATGCTGTATAAGGCATCTTAATTTCTTAACACTCCGTTTTTTTTAAATTTAAAATAGGAGAGAAAGAGTTTTAAATTATATTCGAATAGTCTATATATTCTATATATCAGTATTTTTTTTTTAATTTAATACCAAGTTGATTTTCAAAATTTTCTATTCTCTATGCATATGATTGATTACATGTGTTAAAATTTCAAAAAATTCAAATATTCTAATTTTTATTAATATCATATAAAAAAAGAAAATTTATTAAAAATTAAAAATAAAAAAAGAAGCCTATTAATAAAAAAAAAAAATTAATAAAAATACTCAAAATTTAAAACATCTCGTTTATATCATTTGTCTAAAAAATCATATTTTAATTTTATATAACCAAGAAACCATTTTTGCACTTAAAATATAGTTGTAATTAATAATTGAAACAAAAACAAAAATAATATAATTTAGTCATTTTAATTGACGTTTTGAAAATATTTTTGTATTCATAAAACATTAAAAATAATATATTCTGTTTTTTTAACCTTTCTCTTTCAAATAGAAAAAGAAGAAATATTAAAATATATAAAAAGAATAAATAAAAATTAAGTTAAATATGATCTAAATATTTTATTAAATTAATTAAAATGAGAACTTTTAGAATAAATTATTTAAATGAAATGATATTTGAATATTAGAATTTAAAATAAAATATTATATTAATTTTTTGTTTGCAATAATAATATATATTCATTGTAAAAATGTTTCCGCTAGGGCCAGTGAGCCAAAAATTTGGAATTAATTATTATGATTTGAGCTTTTAAACATGCAATTTATTTTTACAATATTACTCTTCAGATAATTTCAACAATAACAAAAATAAATAAATAAATATATCTATACAATTAATGAACGTGTCTGATTAACAACCTTGGAGTCTGGGTTCATTTCTTAAATATTTTGTTTTTGCAGCCTGTTAGAGATCCATCCATTCTAGGTGATCAAAAGTGGTGAGTTATTTGGTTTAAAAAGTAAGTTTCCAATCAATAGTATCAAAATAAAGGTTGAGAGGAGTCGTTGTAGTACTACTCCTCTATAACGCTTAGATCCAACTTGATAAGACTAGAAAGAATATTCATCAGAAAATTATTACTAACTCGCCAGAGAGTGTATTGCGATTACGAAAATTTTCGATGTCGAGATTTTGATGTTTTTATGCGTTTTGAAGGTCCCTGAGTCATTTTCACTAAGTTTGAGAAAAATGTGTGTGATTATGTAGACAAGATTACGCAAAAACGGTTTGAGGTAAAATAATGAAATTTGGTACACGGGCATTATTCAAAATTCGTAGTTTTCTCTCAACTTTTGGGAAATTTAGCTCTTTCGGAAGAAGGTCATTACCTACCACGTTTTTATTTTTTTCTCTAAACTGACCATAAAAATAAAGATTATGTTTCACATGAATAAAAATTGTATAAAACTGCTATATATAGAATTTCAGCTTGATTGAATCGATGAAAGTACCGGAATTAATTTTTTAACACGTTGACTGGCAATCACCCTCTAGCACTTGAAGTGGTGCCATCAACTAACTAATCACGCGTTGGTTTAATAAATATTATTTATTAATTTTAATTTATAATTTAATTAATTAAATTTAATTTAAATATAATATATATTAATTAATCCAATTCAAAATTGTGAGATAGTCGAGTGGAGACACTCCAGATTTTTTACATTTTACTTAAATAATAAATAGAGGTTCATCGATATCATCAACTAATTACCTACTTTAAGTAAATTTTGAATTAATAGTTTTAGAATTTGTTATTTATTTTATTGCTTACAAGAATGCAACAAATGAAAAAAACAAATTTTGGAACATATCTTTATAGACTCCAAATATTTATAAATACATCAAGAGAGGTTTTTTCAAAGGTTAGGCCATGACTGTATTATACAATAGTTTGTATAGTTAAATAATTGTGTTTGTAATTTTGGCACACGTATGATTTTGTCGGCCATTCTAAAAAGTGTTCTATGGAAAAGAGCGTCATATGTATGTGCTCCAGGCGCTTATTATTTTAATATTTTCTTCAGTTTGTTTGATTTTCTACTAGATAAGTATTGTAACTATTAATATGACCAACTGAAAAACAACTAATCAGATTACCTTTTCATGTCAGAAAAGTTTTTTTATTAAAATAGTCGTTCATAATTTATAGAGTAATTTCATTACTAAATAATTAATAATTAGAGAATTAAATTTTATTATAAATTCTATCAAACTAATTTCACTCAGTAATAGATAAATGTTATAAATATTTATATAATCGCGTTGATGTTTTTTTTATATAATTGATCAGAGAACTTTTTACCCAATTTCTTTCGCATACATTCCTAAAATATTTGTATTAATTTTATCTCAATCTTAAGATTGATTTTCTTTCGTTTAACTCTATTTTTACTAAAATACTTTTGTCTTCATTGACTCAGAGCCAATAACCTCCAATGCTCTCTTTCTCTTTCTCTCTCTTTTGACGATTCCACTCTAATTCCTCCTCCTTATATATATATATATATAATCTTTTATTCTTTTTATTTTTAAATTTTTTATTTTGTATTACCCTCATTTGTTAGACATAATATTCTAGCATAGTAAAACATATATTTTAAAAGGAAATAGACGGGTATTCACGAAATAAAAGAAGGGATGAGTGACTACTATTGATCCAACTTAATACAATATGATTCTTTATAATTATATATATAAATTAAACAAAATAATACCTAATCCATAAATTACTACTTGAAACTTTAAAAATCATTAAAATTTTGAAAGGAAACGGATTTATTTATTACTAGTTATAAATAAATATTAAACTAATAGATTTAACTAAAGACATTAGTTGAAGTATTTTTTAATCTGTGTGAACTAAACTAAAATAAAATTCTAACATATTAAACTTAATAAGAATATGTAAAGTTTAAATAAAATTTCATGCTTATTGATATATTTGATTTTTTCGCAAAGGTTTTGAGATGGTGTAATTACCAAAATGCATACAAAACATATATATGTGCTACTCAGAAGCCAAACCGATCAACTCCAATTTTTAAAATTTTGCTAGTAATTTAATGTAATGTAATCTGCACCACATGAAGTGAATAATGAACTTGATAATCTTAATATTGCAATGCAATATACATTTTTCTGTAATCAATAAACCTGAATTTTCTACAAGCTTCATTTTCTCAGTTTCTTTAAATGTGGAGTTAATCATTGGCTTCTGAGTGACACGTATAATAAATTCCTATTGGAGTTATAAATTGATGTAATTTTATATTTAATCTTTTTTTATGTAATATTAATTATTAGATTTTATTAATTTGAATTGACATTTACTTATTTGAAGCTTATCTATTTAGGAAAATAATTTCTTCTTAAAAAAAGTTGATTTTTTTTCTTTATGATGGTGGATTATAATAAGAATAATCTTTATTTTTTATTAAATGCAATTTTAAGAATACATAATGTTTACAAGGAATCTTCATTAAAAATGATCTTCATTAAAAATATGTCCATAGAAAATTGTTTGTTTATGTTTGAAATGGTATCAACCATTTGCTACTCCTGATAAGATTGTTATCAGTGAGAAAGCGAGTATGGATTGTGCCACGGATGGATTTTGTTGTTGACTTGGCATTCGCCGGGACTCGCCACCCTATAAGTATAGCCAGGACTGCGGTGACATTCCCGAGAGACCTATTTAAATATAGTCACTGGCCGATCTTTCGTTCGTATGCCAACAAGTTCCCGGTGTCCCGGTGAAGGACGTATGTGGCAGAAGCTACGTGTCTTCCGAGATGAAGGAAGACTAATCGGAAAAGAAACCACCAACCCCTTCCTTCCTCCTCCCCCTTGCCCTACACTTTGTTAGACCTAACACGTCAACTTTACCCCTCACAATTAACGGATTGCTTCTGAATGTTATTCAATCAACCAAGCTCTCTAATTAATCATTCTTCTTTATTCATTCTAATACAATTGAAAATTTCAGTTATTTTGCAATAAATCCTATAATTAACCAAGATCTATCATTTCCAATGTATTTTAGTTGATCTTCTTCTTTTCTCTTCTTCTATAATTAATGTTTACTGATACGTTTATTAATTCTGGATCTGTTCTTGTTTTTTCTTTTTGCAGAGCTGCTTACGTCTCTTTCGGTGGACTTTTGATGCGTCTTCAAGGGGACGCCAATAACCTTCACGGCTTTGAAGTCGATCAACACATCTACTTGCTGATGAAGAAATTAGCATTCTAATCGATATTTAATCAAGAGGATCAATTTATCTTTTTAAGATTTCATCGATTGTATTTTTAAATAAAGATCAAGTTACCACCCAACCTCATCCAATAGCAGCCCAAAAACCCTTCACTTGTTGGGTTTCAGTTCACCTTCATTCCAAGAGAAGCCTTCCAACGTGGTCATTAAGGCAACAAGACTTAAGGGAAAAATATATATTCAGAATGAATTTAAGTAAATTTAATATTATAATTTAATATTTGTATTATTTGTATTATTTGTATTATCCTTAGCCTATTGTTGTTTTTTCTGGAAAATAAAAAAAAAATTAAATATTTTCTACTAAAAAAGTTATTTATAACTTATTTTATTCAATTTTCCAAACTTCTTTCTTTTTTTTAATAAATATTTATATTAAACAATACAACTATAATTAAATATAATTGATCGTCTTGGTCATTTAACTAATAAAATACTAATATAATTTATTTTGTATTTTATCTTTATTAAAACAAAACAAAAAATAGAGGGAATATAAAAAATCGGGTTTTCATTAAAATTAGAACAAGGTATAGTAAGGATCTATAATGAAAACAATTTTTATTTATGTACCAGCTGGTCAGCCCGTAACCAATCAAGTCAGAGGACAGTGCTCCCTTGATAGGAGGGGGCTCTTATTCGAATTTTTAGCAATAGGTATATCAATCAACAATTTATTTATTAGGATAATCTAATCAAGATCAAGAACCTTTCTTTTTTTGTGAACATTCCAATATAATCATTGAATTTGGCATAATATGTTTTTATTTTTATAGGAAATTGATTAAAAGTTTTCTAACGTAAAAACTTTTGTACGTCCTACTCAAGGACAACGTCTATCAAGTCGGTTATATCAATTAGGTGTCCTATGATCAGTAGAACGAGTCCTATCAACCTTTACCTTGATTTTCTTAATCGGACTCGCTATCAAGAAGCTTTCCCAATTTTGATACCGGAGGCTGGGTTGACTCCGTCTTATAGACCCCAGCTAGAGAAATTAAATAAAAATAAGACTGTATTTAAATATACATATATATAAAAACAGTTAAAATTTATAATATTTTGTAATTAAGGAAGCGCTGTCTGACGTGTTGCTGACGTCATTTAAATTTCCTATTTTAAATTAAGAAAAACTAACAAAGATTATTTTTCCCGAGGCTGAAACCAATACAGATCGATTTTTCTTTATAAAAATTAACTATTGTGTGAATGTCAAAAAAATCCTTCTAGCGGTTTAATATTTCAACAATACAAATATATATACTATATATAATTTTGCTAGTATAATTTATAAGATAGATAAATAATAAATGCAACTTTGGAAATATACAATCTACACTTTATTAATATATATATATATCTTCTAAATGGATGGAAAGGAATCCAATATAATATATTAAATAAACCGAGCCACCGCTCGGTAGTTTAAAAAAATTATTCTTTATGGACTTGAATATTGTTTTAAGAATATTAGGGGTATGTCTGGGAATATTAATAAATTCACTTCTGTTTCTATTTGTACATAGAAAATATCAATAAATTTGTCATTTCAAAAGCCCTGAAATCTTTTATTAAAAGCTCTCCGTTGTTCAATATATGCCTCTTTAAATAAAAGAAATAATATTTAAAGATTCTCATTTATAATAGGGTCATTGCACAAAAAAATTTTATTTTACTATTTAAACAACACTTCCGTAACAAATTAAGAAAAAAAAATGTTAATAATTAACTGAGTTATAGTAAAACGAAAATTAAGACCGTTTGAAACGTGCTCTTTTCGCGCTTGCTACGTGACGTCACATGCTGGTACGCACCCTATACGGAACCGACTTGTGTACACGAGGTGATACGAGTGATACATTTAATCGACCGAAAATGGAGAATATCAGTGAAAATGTTAATAATTCAAAGAAGAAAGAATCGTATAAGTGGTGCTTTGTACCAGAGTGCACTAATACAAGTATAAAAACACCGAACAAAGTATTTTTAACAGTACCACGTGATATTAAACGTCGAAAAATGTGGTTGAAAATGGCAAGACGTGACGATGTAGCGAATCCACCAACAAGTTGTTTGTTTTGTTGTGAAGATCATTTCAACGTACGTATGATAAATTCATGATTTATACAGAACAATAATATATAACCAACAATAACATAATCAAAATGATATACTTATTTTCGTCTAATTTTCGTCTTGTAATTTTAAACAATATTATTAAAGATATTACATTTAATATCCTATTATGTTAAATTAAATATAAGAATTATACATTTAAATATTTACATAAATGTATTCTTATTTTATTAAATCAATAAATATATGGATAAATTTTAATAAGTATGAAAATACTTGGTTAGTTGCAAGAAGATATAGAAAATTATTGCAAATTTAAAATAAAGGGAGGACGAATCCAATTGAAAAAAAAACAATTCCACATATTTTCGATTGTCAGAAAAATAGACAGCATACAAGCGATAAAGTTGATATGAGACCAGGAGCTGCAAAACGGAAAAGAATGCAAACTCTGCAGGATATGGAAAAAGAAGAATCAGAGAAAATAATGGCTGATGAAATAATCGCAGGATGTTCTCAAGTAGTGATGGATCTTACCGATCATTCTTTGATTCAAGAAAATATGGATATTGATGATGAAATAAATAATTTGGAAATTCGATTTAAAGATGTCAGTATACAAACAAAGACATATTACAGAAGTAAAGCTATTCTTTGCAAACCTATTAAGCAAAATATAAAGACAGAAAAAAGTGGTATCGATAAATCCAGTAGTTATATTACTGATGATACTATCGATAATATTTCATCGATTAGTGAGGATACCATTACTTTTAAAAGTAGTGAAGAATATTTTTTTTCGGAAGAATATAACACGACAGAAGAATTATTACCAGAAAGTTAAAGCTTTCCATTATAAAAAGGAAACCTAAAATGTATATAGGTATACCAGAGCAGTTTCTGTATGTCATAGATCTTTTACACAACAAGACAGGTTTAATTCATATAGACATATATTTAACTTTAACCAAAATCAAAATGAATGATACATTTTCCCGTTTAGGCGATGAGTTTGGCATGTCTGCTAGTCAAGCAAATAGGATTTTTAATAAGTCTGTTCCATTAATAGCAAATTGTTTAAAATCTCTTATTTTTTGGCCAAAAAAAGATACTATACTGTTTTTGCTTCCTAGCCTGGCTGTGTCATGTTTCACAATTACTGCGAATTTGACGGCGACTTGATGGAAAAAGATAAAAAAACTTGCACAAATACGTTTCGGTAGGTTAGACGCTCGACTGTATACCAGCATTTGACGTCACGAAGCGGCCGTCTAATCAGAACCCGTTTAAGCCACGTAGTTAAATTCGAATTTTTTAAGCGTTTTCAATAAATTATAATTAATTGTCAAAGTATTAATTATTATTTTAAATATATTCGTATTTACTATTTTCAATATAGTTTAAAAAAAAATTTCAGCGAAAAAAACATTTTATGCAACAACCCTATTAATTGTCCATACCTATTATCATGTTGTTAATTTCATGAATATTTTTTTGTGGTAAAGAATGATATAAATATATTTCGTAATTTGATTTTAAAATTATTAATTTTATTTTGAAATTCATTTAAAAAAGAATAAGATATGACGAGGGACTGATATGACATGTCGCTGTTGATGCTATTTTAACATTAATCAGCTGGAGTGTCTCCACTCGACTATCTCACAATTTGAATTGGATTAAATAACATAATATATTGTATTTAAATTAAATTAAATTAATTATAAATTATAAATAATAAATAATAAATATTAAACCAGCGCATGTTTGGCTTTTTGTTGATGGCACCACGTCACGTGTTGGCGCGTGAG
Organism: Labia minor; assembly: GCA_963082975.1. Taxonomy (NCBI): domain Eukaryota; kingdom Metazoa; phylum Arthropoda; class Insecta; order Dermaptera; family Spongiphoridae; genus Labia; species Labia minor. Next base: position 65,789,227 of record OY720344.1, on the reverse strand, counting down.
ATTTGCAGTGTTAAAAAATTAATTCTGGTAATTTCAGCGAATCAATCAAGCTGAAATTCTATATATAGCAGTTTTATACAATTATTAATCATGTGAAAAATTATCAAACATATATCTTTATTTTTACGGTCACTTTAGAGGAAAAAAAATCAAAACGTTGTAGGTAATGACCCTCTTCCGGTTGAGCTACATTTCTCAAAAGTTGATAGAAAACTATGAATTTTGAATAATGTCCATGTACCAAATTTCATCATTCTAGCTCAAACCGTTTTTGCGTAATCTTGCCTACATACATACACACATACACACACACACACAGACATTTTTCTCAACCTTAGTGAAAATGATTCTGGAACCTTCAAAACGTATAAAAACATCAAAATCTCAACATCGAAAATTTTCATGATCGCAATACTATCTCTGGCGAGATAGTAAAAATGACTAATTTTAATTAAGAAAAACTAACGAAGATCATTTTTCTTTATTATCTATTCGGTGAAAATTCTTAACAGGAATATCTCAAATATATATAAATATACCATTTTGGCTAATAAAAGAAGATAATACTTATGAACTACTGAATAATGTATTTGTATTTAGGATTTATAGTAAAATTTAAAGAAATTAATAAAAATATTTAAAATTATAATTATTAGTTTTATATTAATTTCAAATGTTTTCTAAATTGTATTAATTCAATTTTAAAAATTTTCGATAATAATTCATATTATATTTTTGAATTATTAGTAATTAAAGTGTAGATGAATTATTTTATAAATGTTAAAATTTTTAATAAAAAAAAATAACTAATCGATAAATACGAACAGAAATTAACTAAATAATATTTTATACTTATTAATACTCAGTGCCTCCCTAACCACAGGGCTAAATGAGCTATAGCCCTAGGGCGCAAGCCTTTTGAGGCGGCAATTTTTTATTTGCGATATAGTAAAAATTTATTTTTCGTTTTATTAGTTTTTACTTATTTTTAAATTAAAACACTTCTTAAAATATTAAACTGATTTTTATTTCTTCCAAATGTGCTGAAAAACGATAGATAGAGAAGGGCAACGCGAAATAGGAGTAACACCCTACCGATCGTACTTTTGTTTCAGTCGCATTTGAACTGTCGGAGCTGTACTGGAGTTAATATAAGACCACAAATCATATAATAGTTCCGATCAAATTCTAAGGATTAAACTAAAAACTGATCGGAACTGTCATTATTGAGATAATCCCCTCAAATCTGGGTAAACATTTATACCCATCTTTTAAATAAGTGACTTTAAAGAAAGTTACAATAAAGATAACGGTTTATTATAAAAGTAATAAATAGTTTTTTTCTAGTTCTGACACTTTTGTTTTGTATAACTTTTCCGACTCCCATTTGCCATTCTGTGTATTTTCTTAGGAAGAAGGGCGCATTATTTTTAGTAGCCCATGGGCGCCGAATTCCTTAAGACGGCCCTGTTAATACTGAAAAAATAATTTAATATAATTCACTTTATCTTGATTTAAATCTGAAAATAAATTAAACTAAATAATATTAAATTAAACTATTAATAAAGTAGTTTTTAAAGCTTTTCTTAAATATTCAACTTCTAATTAAATTCTTCTTAATCAAATGGTTTTATTAATCAATTAACTTATAATCAGTGGAGGGCCCTAATGATAAGAATTGTGAAATATCTATGAGATAAATCTCTTAAGAAATTCAATCCTTATTAGATGGTGGAGAGACAAAAAAATTTAAGGACAAAATTATGTAAACCAAGAATTGTAAAAAGAAACTAATAAAAGGAAATATTTAATATTTGTAAAGATTTTTACTTTTATATTTAAATATATAAGTAATTTATATATAGAAATGAAAAGAATGATTTAAAAATATATTAAAATTAAATTATTAATTTTTACCAATTAGCTCTATAAATAAATATGAATTTTTATACAAAGATATAATTATTTTATTAAATTATAATAGATCGATTTAGAACAATTTAAAATTATTTTAAATTAACCGCCTGTTTTAAGCGCCCTCCTTGGATTAAAAAATTGAATAAACTGTCAATACAATAAATACATGGCTCTTTAAAACTATTATAATTGTCACTACATTATCTAATTATTTAATTTAATATTTATTTATTATTTCAACCTATTTGTTTATTTGTGTATATTTATTAAATCATTATGGATTCTGAAATCGAATTACCTCCTGCAAGTATTATAAAACAATTAATTTTAACGCACATAACTCAGCCTGTAATTTTTAAAGGATTTATTAAAGACTGGGAATTACTTGAATGGAATTTAGATAAATGGGCTGAAAAATTAGGAGACAAGCCTTTGCCATTTCGATGTGGTACGAGAAAATATACTAAGGTAAAAATAAATATTTTTGATAAATTATAAATTTATATAATAACATATTAATATTGAAATTATATTAAAAATAAATTGATAAACTTATATATTTACGTTCAATTTTTAACTATTTTATACAATTAGTTTCATTTTGAAAACAATAAAAAAATTTATAATTTCTTTTTGGTTTTAAAAATATGTTAATGAAACTTGAACATTTTTTTTACAATTTATAATTAAATAATTTCCTGAATATTGATAAAAATATTTCTGATTGTTTTTAGATACCCCAATGGGAAAGTACCTGTTATTCTAAGTATCTGACAATGCAAGAATTTATTGCGTTTTCCCAAGAAAATACTGATGAATGGGCCTATTTTGATTATAAACATATGCATGAATGGTTATCAAATCATCCAGAGATTTTAGAGGTATATATTTATATAAAATATTTGATAATCATTTCTTTTTAAGATTTTGAATAGTATATTGATTCAAAATTATATTATTTATTAAAAACCGTTTATTCTTAGGACTTTTTGTCTCCTTTAAAGTTGTAAATCATAGATAAGAAAAATATTCACAATATAAAATTTATGATATTATTTACGAATTTTGTCACAAATTTCATGATCTAAGATTTTTAAATAAAATATTTCTCATTTAATACCGTTTAGGCAGATTATATAGCATTCCTCGTAAAATAAAAATTTTCTCTCTCGAGAAACTTTTCCAGTTAAACGCAGGTCTAACTCAAAAAAAGCAAATTTTGTGATATATATATATATACATATATTAATTTCTTTAAAATATCTAATATTCAAAATCTGAATCATTTTATTATAATAAAATTAATAACAAATAAATAATAAACACGTGAATAGAGTAATAATTATAAAAAATCCAAACTTTGTAAGATAATAAGCTTATCAATAAATACCATAATAAAGCCAAGACAAATAAATGAAATAATTAATACTGAAGGTGTAAAATCACAATTTTTATAATTCCAATAAATTTAAAATTTGGATTATTTTATTTTCTATGTTTATTTTTTTTCTTATATCAATTTTATTATTTTGTTTATTAAGGAACGAATGTTGTAGAGTGTGAATTGGTACCAATTTGGCTTCGCCGATCGCAAGGGCATCGATTCTACAATATGGATTGGAAGTAAAGGTGCACATACTCCCTGCCATTTAGATACCTATGGATGTAATCTTGTTGCACAAATTTATGGGAGGTAATTATGTATATAGTTTTATATATATATATATATATTCACATATATAAAATATTCTTATGATGAAACAACTTTTATTTAATTTAGAAAACAATGGTATTTATTCCCACCTGAAAGTACAAATCTTTTAAATATGTCAAGAATTCCATATGAAGAATCAAGTATTTACAGTAAAATCAACTTTTTTACCCCAGATTTAAAAGAAATTAAAGGTATAGAAATCTTACTTATGTTTTATTACTATAATTAAACTGAAAGCTGGTCTAAAGATTTCTTGCCCATTTTATAGAATTTAAAAACATCGACTTGAAAGCACGAGTGGCTACATTAAATCCTGGAGATGTTTTATTTGTACCACATCGTTGGTGGCATTATGTGGAGAATATTGAGCCAGCTATTAGTCTTAACACTTGGATTCCATTAGTAAATATTTTTAAAAAATGTCAATATGCCTTTTTTTCTTTTAAATTAATTGTTGTACTTTAGCCTACAGATGATGAGGCTAGAATTGAAGAAGCTTTAGTGAGAATATTTGTTTCACAAATTTGCCAAACTCTCCCAAAGAATCATCTAAGTAAAATTCTCAATCCAAATGAGGTAAATTACGAATTTACTTTTTTATTTTAAATTCATGAGTTTATTGTTTTTAATTGTTTTTTATTTATTTAAAATATTTTAAAGGGTTTTAATATTTTTTTTTCTATTCTCAATTCATATAAATTTGTTATATATTTGTTATAATGTTAATAAATTTGTTTATATTATGGTCTTAGAGACGATTTGTCTAAATTCCAATTTTAATTATTATAAATCCAATTTGAAATATAATAATTAAAAATTGTATGTATGTTAGCAATATAAATGCCTTTTATCTTTAAATCTTTTACAGTGATGGGTTAAACACACTATGCACGTCGATAGAAGGGTCCCCAAAATTTAATAATAAAAATATTGTTTTTTTGATTTTGTATTTATTAAGATTTAAAACTAATCTACTATTTCTTTACGAATTAAAATATAATATTTTTTATATGATTATAATTATAAATTATATATAAACTTAACAAATATTTACTGTTATGATTTATGAATATGTACTTGTTTTTTCTGTTTGTAATTGTAAGACTACTTTGCAGCTCCATTTAAAAATAAAGTTCAATTTTCTTTTATTTTTATTTTCAAAAATTTTAAATTATTATTGATGGTACAACATTGTGATTGTGGGTACAACAAAAAATAATTGCATTTATAATATCAACAGAGGATTCCCACACATAAAGTATCTAGAGGCACCAGATACCTAAAATGGCCACTGATATTTTAGATTGATAATTAATTAATTAATTTAGATTTCTTATTGAATTAATAAATTTTCAAAATCAAGCATTTTTCTTTTCCTCCATAAAACAAGTACATAAAAACTTTCTACTTTTAACGTTGTTTTTTTTCTTTTTTCTGTGGTTTTTAATAAATATATAATAAATATTTTATTTAATATAAATAAAATTTTTAAAAAATTATTTTAAAAGATGATTTTCTTTTTATTTTCCAGTTTGATATATTGGAGTACCCTTTAGAAGAAACGCTTTTGCAAATGGGTAAATGCATTCAAAATAACAAATCCTATTTAAAATTATCCAAATATAATAATGGAAATAAGATAAAAAAACGTAAATTAAGTAGCGAAGGTTCAACGCAATCATCATCACTTCCTGAAAATCTTGAAGATAGATTCCAATTTATTTTAGAAAAGTATCATTATTGTTTTGAAGTTCTTAAACAAAATTCTAGTCAAGAATTTTATAATATTTTATTAAATAAAGCTGAATATATTGAAGAAGAAGTAACTGAAATTGAAGAGGTCCAAAATTGTGATAAATTAATGGAGGATGTGCTTCAAGCATTTTGTCATCCAGATATTATCAATCGAGTCAAAAACCGATTATTAAATCCAAATTGATATTAATTTTCGAAATATTTTTTTAAAAAAAGACATAATATATAAAAATTATTATTATTGTTTTTGTTATTAAATTATCAATCTAAAAAAAATTGGTAGAATATTTTGGTTTTTTAATTTTTTTTTTAAGAAAAAAACGAATAACCAAAACACTAACATTTTAATTGTGTATTCAAATTAGCATTAAAACCTTGGTTATGTTAAAATATTGGATCGATTTATAAAAAAATAAATCATTAATTATATGAATAAATATTAAATTAATTAAATTATTTTTTTTAACACTTTTATATCTAGACAGATAGAAAACGATGTTAATCTTATATGATTTATTTAGGTTTTCTTATTTTCATTGAATAAATTCGGCTATTATTACTTGACTTGTAATCTTTATGATTTCTATACATTTATCTCTGTAGCTCTACGAAACTAGAAAGTTCTTGGCCGCAGCAACCACATTTTTCCAAATCCCTATCCTAAACCATTAACCCGTTAAGTGATTATGACGTATATATACGTCTTGATCTCTTAAGACGTCGGTATATTCGTCTTACCCATTAAATATACCAAGAAAAATCATGATGCGAGTATATCCGTCATAAGCGCTACACTGTACAAAAGATCAAGACGTATATATACGTCATAACCACTTAACGGGTTAACATCTAACTCCTAATCTCTCCCACCTCTTTTAGGTCCCTTCCTACATTGACTACGTTTTCTAATCGGTTTCCCAACCACAATATATTTTTCGCCATTCTTTCCCTTCTGAACCTTTCTATGTCTGGAGATGCATAGATGTCATGCACTTCCTCGTTATGTAGTCTCCACCATTAACCATCTCTTTTCAGTCTTTTCTTTCAATTTCCTGAACTACCATGTAATTATTAAAGGTAAAAAATGTTTCACAATACTTAAATAATTAGTTAATAAAGTAAATAACAAATTTATTTCCCCATTTTTTTTTCATTCACACCGAAAATTCTATCAAATGACTATTTTAGTTTTCTAATTGAATATATAGCTTCGTCCCCGTGAATAGAAAAGTGTGTTTAATGATTAGTGGATGAATGAAGAATATAAACGTTTAAGAAGTGTTCTTTCAATAAAATTAGTTTAATATCAAACAATAAAATACTGATATCACAATAAATTTTATAAACATATGTAATTTTAATGTTTTTTAATTTTTTGTGTTTTACTCTGTGAAAATAGTAAAATTGAAATTGATTTTAATACATGATATGGAATATAGATGGCCACTAGTATAATTGCAATAACGTCCAATAAATAATAACTATACCAGGGCAAATTCATTCCAGGTGATCGGAGGTGGGTAGCTCCGTTGTTTCGAATAATATACTCCACCCACCACACCGCGGATTCTTGGGGTGTCTTTTCTTTATCATGGAATAACCTTGAAAATTTTTTAGCATTCTCTCTATACCTAAAAATTAATTTAAAGTTAATTTGAAATTGCATTCAAATAAATAATAAAATACAAAATGTAAGGTACTAAGATGTGAACTTCACTAACTTGGGATTAAGTACTTCATGGAATGCCCATTCAAGGGAAGATTCAGTGATATTTGAATATTCAATAACAAGTCCCAAATTTTTTGCTTGGAACCTTTTCATGTTGAGTACTTGATCACCAAAAATCGGGAATCCAACAACAGGCACACCCTTATTGATAGACTCAATTGTGCTCAAAAGACCTCCATGGGTTGCAAATAACAACAAATTGGGATGAGCTAAAACAAGAAGATTTTTAAACTATCATTTATCATATATATATATCAATTTTATATTATAATTTAAAAAATAAAATAAAATTACATAAAATATCATTTTGAGGAAACCACGGCGAAAATAATATATTTTGATGCCCTTCAGGAATTGGATAATTATCATCCCATCTCCACATAATTCGTTGATTCAAATTTGAAAAAATCTAATAATCATTTACAGGAAAACTATTACTATATATATATAATAATAATCAAGATTATTAAATAAATAAAAAAATATTACCTTGAAAAAAGCTTCCTTTTTTTTAGAATCCATGTCTTTCATTTGTATATTAGAACCCATACTAAAATATATCACTCCATGTTCTGCTTCATCCATAAATTTTTTCAAATTCTTAAAATGAAATAAATTAGTAAATAATTTATAGTATTTAATCTAATTATAAGAAGAATGCATATTTTTCTTACTGCAGGCAGTGTTTTGTTGGGTTCGATGTGTATTCCAGCTACGTTGATCATATTAGGCATTCCTGGTTTGGCATAACTAAAAGATTCATGATTATTAATTAAAAGGAGTGATGTTTTCATTTCAATTTCACTAATTGATGGCATATTGGGATCTTGAAAATTTTTCCTCATAAAGTTATCTATCTTCGGTAAATAGATATAAGTACCGGGACCCCGAGCCTCGGCTCGGTACTTAAGTTAAAAAAAATGATTCATTATTATTGGATTTGGCTGGTAATATTAATACCTGGGACACCGAGCTCTCGCTCTACCCTTTAAAAAATATTGATACACAATTCTTTAATTATTTATTACAATTATTAAATGTTACACATTTGCATCAATCTGATTAAAATTAATGAACTTGTGCTCCTCAATAATACATAAATATATAATATATAGGTACATATATTTTTTTTCTATAGTGTTTTTTTGAAAAACTGTTTAGCGCCCCAAGTGGTTATAAAACAAACTAAAGACAAAAAAACGTGCTTTGCAGCTTTTCGGAATTAAAAAAGCAAAATTGGCAGTCGTGGGACTGGCCGACAGAAGTGAAAACTTCTGCGTAAGAAATTTTAAAACAGACGAAATTCGCGCTATTTCACGAGAAAGATGAATTTCATATGCATGTATATATATATAACTTATATATTATTTTAAACATATATTTTAAACAAATTTGTAACTTATATTTATATATATATAAATACACAACTTTGTTTAAAATATTGCAATACGAACTGTTTTATAATTCTTATCTCTAACATAAAATATATATTTATTATGTGAAGTTCATTTCGTATAATTTTGATTATATATGTATATATGAAATGAACTTTACATAATAAATATATATTTATATGTTAGAGATAATTTATAAAACAGTTCTAATGACAATTCAAATTTCGCGCTCTGTTATAAGAAATTTGAAAGCAGATGGTTTCATGGTGTTGGTCACGATCACGCGAGTTCTATACTTTTTCCCCATCCCGCAAAAGTGCTCAACGCCGCTAAAGAAGTTTTCACTTCAAAAATTATTTAATATTTGGAAATATATCTGACTTATAGAAAAAATGAATATTAATTAAAGAAAGAAATAGTTTTTAAAATATCCTGAATAATATGTAACAATTTTCAAGATAGAAATTTATTACAATATTACAATTATTAACTGTTGCATCATTGCATCAATCTGATTAAAATGAATGGAACTTCGGGTACTCAATAATAATAAATAAAATAATATTAATAAATATATTGAATAATATTTTATTGAAAAAATATTAAAACTTATAAAACTATCTAAAACTTTATTAATAAAAGAACAATGAATAAATAAATATAGAATAGTAATTTATTAAAAAGTAAACAATAGATAAAAAGAAAAAAAAATAACAAAATCATTATTTTCATTTTTAAATAACGATTCACCCGGCGAGTTTCGAACCGACGAAATCCACTCGTTAAAACATCAGTCCAACCGCTGGACTATATGTATTTAGATAAAAAATTGTCATTTTTTTACTGTCTTAGCAGGCAGTATTAAAAATTTTGACGTTTTCCATATATAATTTTCAATTAAGAAATTAATAATGAAGCTGTATGTTTCAAGAGATATCATCAATAAAACTTAATTTTTCTTTATAAATACTATATCTAGTGTGAATTTGAAAAAAATCGTTAGAGCGGTTTTTGAGAACCAATATATATAGATAAATACATATATACAATTTTAGCTAGCATAATAAGATAAGATTCCTTACTAGAAATCAGAGACATCGTATTCAATCATTTATTTATTTATTTATATTTATAGTATTTAGCAATTTGTATTTATACCAAGTTTACTTCCTACGCCAGCTATTGTATTTCTCAATCGGTCATAGAGTGTCATTTGTGGATTGATATCTAAATAAGGATCGTATACATAAGAATAGGGAGAAGGGGCGCCCACTGAATCAGTGATCCAAGAACTTCCGATGTACGATACAACCTGAATCAATTAATAATTTAATTAAAATAAATTAATAATTTCTGAATTTCATTTAATTTCTAAATTATTAACAAAAAAAATATTTAAAGGGAAATATTTACTTCACGGTTCAACTCCGACTCTATGCACCAAAACAGGGAGCTATGCTATTCTTTATAAAATAACTTAATATTTATCTTGTTTAAATTAATATACTCTTGGTACACACTATTAGAAATTTTTAATTTTCTTTTAGTTTTATTTTTCTCATTTCATTTTTCATTTCATCAGTTGATATTAATACACTATAAGTTGAAATTATATAATATCTAGCTACACAGGCCGGCTTCTCTTTTAATGTAGACAGGAGGATCTGCTCTGATGAAAATTAACAAAAATTCCCTAAATAAGATTAGATTCTCTTCATTTTTGTTAAAAATATTCCCTGAAAAAAATAACATTTATTTCCTCATTATCAATTTGGTTTCATGTAATACCATTTCAATACGAAAATAAGAATAGACAAAATCCTCCCGAGTAAATTTAAAACTGAAGAAGACGTTGGGCAAGAATCCATCTCCATTCCTCTTTAACATAATCGCCGAAACTATAAAGTGCAATTTCTTGAATTCATGGGAAGAAAGAATAGAAGACAGTGGAAGAAAGATTCTCAACCTGGCAGCTGATAAAGAAGAACTGGAATTAATTATGATGAGTTTATAATAAGAAAGCAAAAGCCAAAGTAATGATCATAGACTGTTCAAATAATAATCAACGACTTAACGAGGAACACTTCATGCTACGAGGTATTTGACAGTTTTTAATATTTGGGGTCCAAAGCAACCAAAACCAATCAGAGCAATAAATTCGCCGAAGAACAGCGGTAGCACGAGCATATATGGTTAAATTCTCACCAGGACAAAAGAGCTGACGGCTTGAAAAAGTCGCTCTTGTGGTACTGAAGTTGGGCTGCAACAGGGCACAAGATCAAGTTCAAGTAAAACTACAATGGAAGGCGTAATCTTAATTAACCACGTTCTTTCGAGGAGTTATGGTCGAGAAGAATACCATTCCACAGGGGACCCAATCACTCAGACAACTTACAGGTGGGCTGAAAAGTTCGTAGACTGACATACATGGCGCAACTAGAATCAAGTCCATATTTTTTTAGTTAACCCTAACCTTCAAAAGACGCGTGTATAAATTTGACAGCTGTTACACAATTAGTATCGGAGTTATATAATTTTTTGTGAAAGAACTTTTGTTAATTTGAAAAAAATGGAAAAAAGAAATTTCTTCTATTGATAAAGCATTGCTTTTTGGCAAAAAAAAAATACTGTTGAAACAAAGGCTTGGCTTGATAAACATTATTCGGACTCTGCACCAGTAAAATCAACCGTAGAGAAGTGGTTTGCTAAGTTTAAACAAGGTGAAATGAGCCCAGGCTGTTACGGACGAAAACATCAAAAAAGTCCACAACATAATTTTTGATAATCGCAAATTGAAGTTGAGTGAGATACATGAGAACCTAAAGATATCAAGTGTTGGTCATATCGTGCATGAATATATGGAGATAAGAAAGCTCTATTCAAAGCTCACAATCGACCAAAAACAACAACGAATCGATGATTCTAAGGAGTGTTTGGAGCTGTTCAAACGGAATAAATCCGAATTTTTGCCTCGATATGTGACTATTATGAAACATAGCTCATTCATTTCAAAATTTCCTCCGATGAAGAGGTGATCGCCGAAACTGAAGCCTATTTTGAGGCTAAAGTCAAATCATATTATAAAAATGGTATCGAAAAATTATATGACCACTATAATCGGGAACTATATTGAATAATAAAAACAAATTATATATAAAAATTTTTTTTTCTATGTTAGCCTACTAACTTTTCAGCCCACCTATTAATGATATTAAGAAAAGTATGCTGTATAAATATCAACTGATATGACATTAGAAAAGTATTTATTTGAAGGCACAAGACTTTTTGGACGGATAACTAATTACTAAATAGGATATACTCCAACCCAAAAACACTTATAACACCTCATTTTTGATTTTCTTAAAGACCGGATCTTCCGTGTACGATATAACAATTCATATTATGACATTGTAGGAGTTCCTCAGAGAATCATACTTTCATCATTTTACAATAGCGTAATGACAATTTTACACTACATTAATATTGTTGTTGCACTATACTAGTAAACAGGATAATCAAATGCCTAAAAAAAGTTTATGATGGTGATTCCGAATAGAACTTTGAAAATTATTTTGAATTCCCGTCCTCTGACAATTTTTGTATATTAATTTAAGTATAATAATTAATTAAAAATGAAAAATACAGAAAGGAGACGAGTGGCGGCGAAACCCATTCCCCATTAACTAAATTAATAAAGGAACGATTGAATGTGAAGAAGTTTCTATCGTAATTAAACTAATTCTTCTTTTTAGACCTTCGAGCTAAATTAATAGATATCAAGGATTAATTCCTTTCAATTTATTCTCCCCTTCGATTTCAGTAATAAAAGATTTACTTTAATTATTTAGGCCTTACAAGCCGCTATTAGGTGTATCAAGCGGATACAGATGGAATAAATATAGTTATAAAAGACTACTTAAAGACCTTATAATATTAGTAATTTTTTATCAGTATAATATATTCAGAGTCTCCCAGGCCACTCATATATGGTAATATGATGATATTTTGTAATAATATATATTTGTAAAATTACATAATAAATAGTAAATACGTATTTTATAGATTTTTTTTTACTTGAATTAAAGGTACATCCAGTTTATGTGCAAATCCCATGAAACATTCTTGGAAAAAAGCCTCAACAATAACGACGTCATATTTGCCTTTTGAATTCGTTAAAACTTGATATTCTGGTTCAGCGAGTGTATTTTCACACATATCATAGCCATAAGCCCAAGCAGCTTGGAGAAGAGTTATCATGGATAATGAATTGAGATCAAAAAAATTTTTTTCTAAAAATAAAATCAACACATTCATTCAAAAACTATAGAATAAATATAAAGATATAAAAAAACTAATTTTATCCAATAAGAAAAATTAGAAAATAAAAACAGCAAGTTTTCAAAAATCAATTTAGAATAACTATCAGTATTTTAAACTTACTGTCTTCTGTGTCTTCACTGTGTTTTTTAAATGACTATAACTCATAGTTAAGGTTCTCAATATGTGTTCATATTGACGGTAATTATTCAAGTAAACGCCTTTTCGTGGACTTGGATAATACCTTACCAGTGGGTTCCTTTTGCAATTCCAAATAAATATTTATTATAAAATTTTGGTAATTATTTACATCCATGGTTCCGAGATAGAAATGATTGTCCCCAAGAGGGCGAGACCTTCAACCAAGCTTGGCTTTAGGTCAAGAGATGGCGCGGCCTTCACCATTGTGTTTGCTTTGCCCAGTAGATAGCGCTATTAAAATAATTTTTTTCAATGACTTTAGTATGAATTTAACTTTTTCTAAAATAAAATAAAACGAATTTTCCTATTTAATTTTACAATAAAGGACCCTTTAATGCGTAAATAATTAATTTTACTGTTATATATTTATAAAGAAACACCAAAAGAATGCTGAGTGTTAATTACAATTTTTTAAAAGACATCCTTAATAAATATAAAATAATAATTATTAAATAATATAAATAATATTTAATTATAATCTAATCTAAGAAAATAAAAGTTAAAATCTATTTGATAGTTAATCTTTTTATATATAATTAATCTCAAATTAAATATTTTTTAATATTCTTCTTAAGGTGCCGTCTCCGTTTCGGAGTTTGGCTATCATCATGACTAGGATAGCCTTAGAAGCTGCCCAGCCATGATAATTTTTCTTGGAAATGTTAATGCGGTGGTTTCCCGTTGCCTTCCGCATGTATAGAACCAGGAACTGACAGTTCCTGGAGCCGGAGGCAGATGATGTTAAATTGAATTTTATTAGAAAAATCTGTTCTTAGTTGGAATCGAATGCCGACTTCTTGTGTAGAAAATTGTTATGCTACACGCTCGGCTAGCTGCCTCCCTTTTTTAATATTAAAAATAAATAAAAAACATGTTTCATATGTATATTTATTTTTATAAATGTTTAGGGAAATTTTGCAATTAAATTATATTTAAATTCAAATTGTATTTAATTGCGCTATCTACTGGGCAAGGTGAAGGTCTCGCCCTCTTATGATCATAAGTCATACTATAAATGTTAAAACATGCCCCCCCCCACTCCCAATTTATATGCAAATTATATTAATTTTTCTCCCGTAAATACGAAATTTCCACAAAATATTCCATATCAAAAATCAATCAGGATAATCTAAGGTACGCACTGGTATTTTTTTTTCCAATCCGTTGAGGGAAGGACTAAATGAAACCAGTACCAAAAGATCTTTATTTTAATCATTTTTATCTCGTAAACTAGAAGAGTCCAGAAAAAATTTCATAAGAAAAGTTTATTTGGGATTGCAAAAGGAACCCACTGGTAAAGTATTATCCAAATTCACGAAAATTACCAAAAATTCTATCCATATATATAACAAATTAATAAATGGAAGAGGAAAATGTATAGCTCACCTAAACTAGCCAATTTATAATTAGGTTTAATGTAATGAAAATTCTTTGGTGGATCTTTCCAAAAGGAGATTGGAGAAACCATCGTGACTTCATGTCCAGCTTTGGTAAGGGCTTTTGCAATTCCATTATCAAATAATTGATGACTCCTTACTGGGAATGGAAATAAAGCCAGAATCCGATATCCATGTGTTATCGAAATCAGCAAGAAAATTAAAGAAAAATATAGTATTTTCATTTGCTAAAAAAAATTATTTAATATAAATATATGTTTTAATTAGTTGATATTAATTAGAGGTTGATGAAGATAATATCGATGATGATAGGTTCAATAGTAAATAATTTATCACTTCGAGATTTTTTAAATATAAATTTATTTTTAATTACATTATAAATAGAAAAGAATTATGTATAAATGAATAACAATTTTTGGAAATCCCTCCATGGTTTGGGGTTGCCCAGTCAGAGCAGCACTTCCCAGGAGCCAAAACCACCGGCAAAATTCTCCAAATTTAATTAATATAATAATTTATACTAATATAAACTAATTTTGCCCGTAACAATATAATATTATTTTTATGTATTTAAATATAAATAATAAATATTATATAGATTTTAATAATATTTATATTCAAAACCTTATATCATTAATATATTATCAAGTTTGAAGACGTTTTAACAGATAACATTTCAAAATTGTTTACATAATCCATAATTTCTATGCACACAGAGTTATTTAAGAGAATAATGTGTACAATATTTTAGAATATATAGTCTACTTTTTTTCTAGAAAAATTCTAAACTATGAGTGAGCAACCTTTATTAATGAAAGATCCAAACGAATTTCTTGGCGGGCCGCAGTCAAAAAACTGAAATTTCTTAATTTAAGGTTTTATAATTTATTAAAAGTTGTTTTTTGCCTGCGGCCCGGCAAGAAATTCGTTTGGGTTTTGGATAAAAAAGGTTGCTCGCTCATGATTTAGGTGTAAATCGTTGTTTTTTCTATTTTTGTGAATTATTTGAATGTTTTTTTTGATAATAATTTAATATCTACTGATTATGAATGATATGTTATTTTATTATATAACCAATAAATCATTTTAATTAAATATATATATTTCTTAATTAATTTATTTTTTATTCATTATTTGGTCTCAAAATAAATTGGCTTATAGATAATATTTAAATTTAATTGTATGATTAATTTAATATCAACTAAATTATATTATTTTATCAATAATTTCGATTCTCTTTAATAATTTGTTTGTATTAAATCGCTTAATTCTATAATGATAATAATAATAATAATAATAATAATAATATAAAATAATCAAGTTTATAATAAATAATATAATAATTACAAACTTGATGAAATAAAATACATAGATAATTCAAATTATAAATGAAAAATTATTTTTCATAATACTTACTATAATCAATGTGACCTTCACTGTTTGGAATTATAAAATAGACTATTGAGAGTTTTCTGTAAAAAAAACGCACTCAACTAACTGTCAAGTGAAGATGGAGAGAGAAAAAGAGTGGGAGAAATAAAATAGCAATTTATTACTCCATTTTTATTTCTTTCACACGTTGGAAATTTAAATAAATTTTAATTTCTCAATTTTCTTATAAAAATATAATTGAATAAATAGAAAAAAAGTTTAATTTATTTGATTTATTTTAGTAAATTAAAATATGTTTCGCAATAGATGTTGAATGTTTTTCAAATGGTTACTATGAAGTCGCTAGCGGTAGTAGGGAGATTCAGGTATCAGTCCCCTTCCTATAAAATGCCATTTTAGTAGCTATCAAGCAGGGGGGGACCTTCAAATGGGAGAGTTAAAACCGAGTTTTCATTCTTCTAAACAATTTAAGATTGCGCTCCAGTCACCCGCTAAATCGCACTGCAAGCGCAAGCCAATTTTAGTTGTAAATACCACAGACTACTAAAAAGTGACGCACCTGGAAAATTTCAATTTTTTCTCCTTCGTTCTTTTTTTTATGCTTTAAATCTTATTTATATTAAAATTTATCTAAATACAGATAATTTGTAATAGCTTTATAAAGAAAATAACATTATTTAAATTAAAAAATAAATTTATTTTTAAAAAAATACATTTTTTGCAGAAACAAAAATTAATATTTTTCAATTTTTTTTAAATTAAAACTTTTAATATCGAGGATTACCACCTCTTGCTCTTATTACTTCCTCTAATCTTCTTGCCATACTCTTGATTAAGTTTGCCACCACCTTCTGCGGTATTTCTTCCCAAGTTTCCACTAAAGCAATTCTTAGCTCCAGCAAGGTGGTAGGTGGGCTAATTTTTCTTTTTATGCGCCTCGAGAGCTCATCCCAAACGTGTTCGATTGGATTTAAATCTGGACTTTGTGCGGCCAGTTGAATGTTAGTATCCCGACTTCCTTCAGATAGCCAGTGGTAATCCTGGCTGTATGAGACCGAGCATTATCATGCATAAACATGTAATAGATTAATAGATTTAATTTAATTGCATAAAATTGATATTTTCTTTATAAAGCTATTATTATTAAAAGAACGAACGGGAAAAAATTGAAATTTTCCAGGTGCGTCTTTTTTTTGCGGGGTAGTGTATTATATATATATATATATATATACATATATTTAGATAAATAATTTTTCACTTAACTGAAAATTCCACAATCTTTTATGTAAATTACGTATCTAAATGAAACGAATAATGATCTATGTAATATACACAATATTTATTTGAAAATTAAATAAAATTACAAAATTGTATTTACAAAATTTCTTATGATATATATCTCACTAGTAAACATATATTTTTTAAATATTGCTTTGTTACACATTGCATTTAATATTCCCCAAAACATAGCATCTTGATGTACATTCAGGGGTATCCTTCCAGGGCGTAATCTTTTCTTCTCAACTGTACAAATCATGGTCTTTAAGGTGAAGGCGACATACAAAATATTTAAGCATTTTACCAAATGGTAGGTTTAGTAAATCATTCAGGCCTAAACCCTTAGAAAACTTGAAAATAAAATCCCGTACAGATGAAGAACTGGGTGATCTAGTTTACTACTTGTCACAGGACGATTTCAAAATTCGATACTCACCTGGGAAGACCATGCAGGAAGCTGACGCCCTTTCAAGGAATCCTGTGTTGGAATGTTTCGAAAATAGAGACGATGTTTTACAAATAGTAAATTTAATAACAATGGAAGAATTAAAAGAAAATCAGAAACAAAATGCAAAGAAATTTTTAGAAACAAAGAATACTATTCAGAGAGGAAATTTAATCTATAAACAACTCAGAAATCGACAAAGAATTTTGGTTTCAAAAGATTTTGGAATTGAGCTCATTAAAAGAACTCATTTATTATATGGCCATATTAGTGTAAATCATATTGCAGCAAAAATACGTCCTTTCTATTATTTTAAGAGAATGGATCTACTAATAAAACGAGTCTGTGATCAATGTGATATTTGCAAAAAGAATAAGTCTCGCAGATGCCGAGAGATAGGCCTATTATCACAATTAGGACCTGCAACCAAACCTTATGAAATTATGTCATTAGATACTATTGGCCGATTTACAGGAAATGGTTCACCAAGAAAATATTTACATCTGTTGGTGGATCACTTTAGCAGATATGCTTTTGTGCATCCATCTTCTGGTCAAACAGCAAAAGATTTCATAAAATTTTTAAAAAAAAATAAAATTAAAATTATTCTAGCAGATCAATATGCCAGTCTTAAGTCTCAAGAATTCAAAAGTTTCCTACAACAAAAAAATATTTCATTGATTTTCACTGCAACAGATTGTCCTTTCTCGAATGGTTTGAACGAGCGTTTAAATCAAACATTGGTTAACAGAATTAGATGTAAATTACAAGAACACAAAAACCGTGCATGGTCAACAATAGCAATTGAATGTACTGAAGAGTACAATCAAACAATACATAGTGTTACAAAATTTTCTCCGGCCTACTTATTTTTAGGAAAGGAAACATCAATTTTACCTCCAGAACTTCCAGATCTTTCAAGAAATATAATAGAAGATAGAATTAGAGCATTCAATAATTCAAAAAAATATCATGATACTAATAGACGAAGAGTGGATAAAACAAGAAGATATCAGATATTCAAAAAAGATGATTTGGTGTATGTAGAAAAAGGAAATAAACTCAATAGAAATAAATTAGATCCAATAAGGTCAGGACCTTACCGAGTTTTAAGAAGAGTATCAAATTCCATATATGAAGTGAATGATGAACGGGTTCACACAGACTCTAATTTTTACCATATCAGCAAACTCTTACCTTGTTGTATGGATGTTTCGAAGGTCAATCCTTTAGATTGACTTAAAGCGGGGAGATGTAAAATATTTCATATTTTGTGGAGTTTACGGGGAACTTGTGTCTGTGAGGTTGATAGTGTTTGGTTGTTAAAAGATGCTTGTTTTGCCAAATAATTAATTTTAAAGATGGAATAGTAGGTAAATATTAATAAATATAATATCTGGTTTTGATAGTAAAAATAAATGAAGTATTGACTTTAAAAACCAATTGTTTTTTAAGGTAACTGTGTTATATAATTTGTATATATTTTTAATTTGTATATATGTTTTTATTAAATTGTTTTTTTGAGGAATCAATTGGTCAAGTCATTTAACCTCAACAAATTACCAACTTATATATATACATATATTTAATATTATATATTTCTACTAGCTGATCAGAGCGCCTTCCAGGCGCTCTTCACACCTAGACGGGGGCTCCGCCCCCTGTACCCCCGAGTGATACATAGTATTTGGTTGAAAGTCTGCATGTAAAAGGTTTTCATCCATTTTGTTTCAATCAGTATAAGTAGATAAGACATATATTTGTTTTCTTAGAAAATATATATTTTAATTTAATCAGTAAATTAATTATATATTATTATTGTATATGTTATTTTTATCTAACTCTGTGTCTATACAGTTTTCGAAAGTTCTTAGCCGCAGCATCCACTTTTCTCTAAGAGTCCCTATCCTGAGCTACAACCAAATCCTACCCTGTCCCATCTCTCCCATGTCCCTTCCTTCATTGTCCACCCACCTTGATCTTTGGTCTTCCACCGGATGTTTCCCAATATTTGCATGTGTGTCTGCATACATATCTACGTATATGATAACTGAACACTTAATAATAATATTAATGTATTAAATGAATATAATTGAAATTTTAGTTTTAATTGCACTTTTTTTTTGGTTTTTATTTTTATTTATTTTTATTGGAATTATTACAAATAATAATAATAATAATATACCGTTTAATACGTGAAAATAATAATAATAATAATAATAATAATAATTTATTAAATTAATATAATTGAAATTTTATTTTTTATATTATTACATTTTTATTTTTATTTTTTACCGACCGACGATAGTAAGGGAGGTATTGTTTTCACACCAAATTTCACATGAGGAGATTTTTACATATCTCCACGAATATTTCTTAATTTAAAATTATATGAAGTCACCCAGCCATTCATGACGTCACAGCCTGGTCTTACATATATATTACAAATAAAATAAAATTAAAAATATTTATGTTATATGCCTATCTGTTTTTTATTACATTAGTAGATATATTAAAATTATTTGAAATTGTTTCTGTAGCTGGAAATTAATTTATTTCAAACTGTCGGTCGGTTCAGACCTGGCCACAGGTCAACTTATTTTGTTAATAATTTATTTTTATTTTTTATTTTTTTTGTTAATAATTATTACATTTTTATTTGTTCGAAAATTATTTCTACTTTATTAATTGTTAATAATTATTACATTTTAATTAACAGTTTTCGGAATAAGTATATTCTCTTATTTTATAGAGATTTTTATTGTTTGTCTCAAAAGTCTACCTACAATATTTCATTACCATTGTATGATTCAAAATAAAATTCAAAATATTTAATAGGACATGACATGATCTTAGTATTTTTCCCATCCCAGAATATTTGCTAATATTACATGTTGGAGTTCCAATTACCTGCATATTTAATGGCAATTTCAATGCTGAATATACTTTTAAATAAAAAATTAAAAAAATTTGAAGTAAATGGAATTATTATACTTAATAAATCTATATATAAATTTAATATATATTCAAACAATAATTGAAACAATATAAATAAAACGATTCAATATTTTACTTACATTGTGATTTATATTTCTATTTTTATTACAACTGTTTTATGGGTATGTTATTTTTGACAGTTTAAAAAAAATTAAAACTATTTGAATTTGGATGATTATATGTAGCGCCATCTGTCGATAGTTTTGTGACACTACATACTTTTACCAAAATATTACTAATTAAATTAATTTTGGATAAATTAATTTTGGATTTAACTACACTAAAACCTTCCTTGGTATGCCCACAACAATCCCTGAAAGTTTCACCGTAATCGGACGGGTAGTTTTTGAGTCTATAAGAGACAGACAGACAGACAGACATTGCCTTTTATATATATAGATAATAGATAATAATAAAATTATACCTACATTAAAAATCATTTTGTTGACAATTGATATTAAAATGATTACAGCACCAGACAGAGCCGGTTCCAATAAGTGCGGGGTCCGAATTGGCCCTCTATGTATTAAATAATTAAATAAAATTATATATATATATGTAAGTATATATATCAAATATCATGGATCATAAATTCATAACATTAAATTGATAATTGATGAATTGATAAATTTGTTTTATTTGTTGTCCTAAACCAATGAAATTTCAGAGTTAATCTCCATTATTTTTAAAATGTGTGCATATCGAGAACAGACTATCTATCTATCGAGTTTTCCAAATATAAATATATTTTTAATTATTTGAGTAATTTATCCATCCGCTATCTTCAAAAGCAATTTACTTTAAATTTTTTTTGTTAATTATGGTAGTGATGCGGGGTGATGCGGGGCCCCTTCAAGCGCGGGGCCCGATTGGGCCCAATCGCCCTAAATCCGGCCCTGAGCACAGCCTATCCATCTTGCCACACAGTTTTTACAACTAAAATTGGCCTACGCCTGTAGTGCGATCTGGCGGGCGACTAGAGCGTAATCTTAAATCGTTTAGAAGAATGAAAACTCGGTTTCAACTCTCCCATTTGAGTGTCCCCACCCCTCTGTATTGAGCAGTGGACCACAGAGCAACAATGAATATCAAAATTGCTGAAGAGATGACAAAATAAAGATCGAAAGAGGATTCGTAAGGGTGGAACAATTTTACATAAGTTGTTTGCCTTGACTTTAGGAGATGTTTTTAAAAAATTTACTCTGGACAACAAAAGGAATTAAAATAGATGGAACATATATTAATAATCTTATATTTGCAGATAACATTGTTCTAATCTGCCTCGATAAACAAATAGACAATTCTCTTTGAATTAAATTTGATGTCATTAAATATCGATCTTAAATTAGATCCATTCACAAGGATTGTTACTGGAGGAGAGATAATTGAAAAAAGTGGCCTTGATTCTTTGCGAAATAAACAAGCTACGGACAACTCAGTAGGCTATAGAACGTATTATCTTGGAATAAGACTTCGTGAGCGAATAAATAACATTGAAATCAGAAGGGTCACAAATATTATAGGACGTTTATCAGAGTTGAAGTAGAAATGAGTATATTGAAAAAAAGACAAATGAACGCCGAAAACTGGATGATTAAAAATGATTAGAAATGATCACAGAATGAGGTGTTGGAATCCCGGATGAAGAAGTGAACTGACGACGTCAGGCGACTAGCGAGAACAGGAAAAATTGCGCAGGATAGAGAACGATGTCAAAAAATGAATGAATAAATAAAGGATGAGAAAAAGAAGAAGAAAAATGAGAGTAAGTGGATGCGAAGAAGAGATTTGCATAATGTTATATTTAACAGTAAAAAAATCGATTATTAAATTCAAATTGATATATATTTTTTTAAAAAAGACATAATATATAAAAATTATTATAATTGTTTTTGTTATTAAATTATCAATCAAATTAACATATTAACATTTTAATTGAATAGACGTGGCTATTATTTCTTGACTAGTAATCCTCTCATGACTTCTATCTATCTATTTCCTAGCTCTACGGAACTCTAAAGTTCTTGGAAGCAGCAACCATAATTATCCAAGTACACCCCTCTCTTGTATCCTGAGTTTCATCAATCCAACTCCTATCTTGTCTTCCTACTGCGTTCTTAGTATTCCAACGTTTCACAATCAGTCTCCGTAAATATATTTTTGCCAATCTTTTATTTTCCATTCTTACCACGAGTCTTCTTGCCCTCTCTCAATTTTATTACCCTAACTATGTCTGGAGATGGAGATGCATAGAAATCATTATTCTCTGCCATTCCCCGGTGACCTAATCTTTCTTTGGACCATAAATACTACTAAAATCCTATTTTCAAATACTATAAATATACTCTCGTCATAGACTATGCCTCACACGGGTATAATAACGGGAAAAATAATTGTTTTATAGTATATTTTAATTTTGATTCCCTTTGATGATAATTTTAAAGATATAAGTCCATTTACTGTTTGATAACAGGCGTTATCCGATTGCAAACTCGAATTCTTGAATTTTATTATCTTTCCTGTAGTTAAATAATTAGTTGATGAATGAAGATTGAATTAAGAAGGGTTCTTTCAATAAAATTAAAATTCAATAAAATTTGTTTAATATCGAACAATAACATAGTGATATCACAATAAATTTTATAAACATATATGTAATTTTAATGTTTTTTAATTTTTTGTGTTTTACTCTGTGAAAATAATAAACTTAAAATTGATTTTAATACATGATATGGAATATAGATGGCCACTAGTATAATTGCAATAACGTCCAATAAATAATAACTATACCAGGGCAAATTCATCCCAGGTGATCGGAGGTGGGTAGCTCCGTTGTTTCGAATAATATACTCCACCCACCACACAGCGGATTCTTGGGGTGTTTTTTCTTTATCATGGAATAACTTTGAAATTTTTTTAGCATTCTCTCTATATCTAAAAAATAATATAAAGTTAATTTGAAATAGCATTCAAAAATAATAATAAGATGGTAATAATGGTGATAAAACCACCATTAACAAAATGAAAGATAATAAGATGTGATTTTCACTAACTTTGGATTA
The DNA here is from genome assembly GCA_963082975.1 of Labia minor. Classification (NCBI taxonomy): domain Eukaryota; kingdom Metazoa; phylum Arthropoda; class Insecta; order Dermaptera; family Spongiphoridae; genus Labia; species Labia minor. The sequence goes on along the minus strand of OY720344.1, from coordinate 65,765,629 downwards.
AGTACTTCATGGAATGCCCATTCAAGGGAAGATTCAGTGATATTTGAATATTCAATAACAAGTCCCAGATTTTTTGCTTGGAACCTTTTCATATTAAGTTTTTGATCACCAAAAATCGGGAATCCAACAACAGGCACACCCCTATTGATAGACTCAATTGTGCTCAAAAGACCTCCATGGGTTGCAAATAATAACAAATTGGGATGAGCTATAAAATTAATATTTTTAAAGTATCATTTATTACATACAAATCAATATTATATTATAATTAAAATAAAAATAAAATTACCTAAAATATCATTTTGAGGAAACCACGGTGAAAATATTATATTTTGATGTCCTTCAGGAATTGGATAATTATCATCCCATCTCCACATAATTCGTTGATTCAAATTTGAAAAAACCTAATAATCATTTAAAATTATATTTAAGTAATATAATTATTACAGTTATAGAAAAACTAATAGGTCTGGTAAAAAGTTTGCTGCCCATTTCTCAATAGACCAATTCAAATTACTCAGAAATACAGTAATTATCTCATCAGTAATATAATTTGAATGTTAGAATGGTTTATTAGTTAGTGTAACGGACAAAGTATTTATATTCTTAGTTATTTTTTTTTATTATACATTTTATTTTGTTTATCTATTTTTTAGTTTATTTTGTTTTTCTATTCCCCTATTTTATTAACAAAGTTATTTGGTCGCATTATTCTTAAAATGTAATATATATATAGATATTATATTTCACTTAAGGGGAGGAATCATCCCTCCAAGTTGTTATATTTTTGACAGTTGAGAATGGACAGTTGAACGAGTGATATCATCCTGATATGACCTGTATTTATCACGTCCCGTGATATAATTATTTTGTATATAATCATTTTTATCATCACACCCTGTGATACAGTTTAACTAGTGATATCATCCCGATATGACCTGGTATTTATCACGTCCCGTGATATAATTATTTTGTATATAATCATTTTTATCACACCCTGTGATACAGTCGAACAAGTGATATCATCCTGATATAACCTATACTTATCACGTCCCGTGATATAATTATTTGTGTATAATCCTTATCATCACCCCCTGTGATAATTATTTCTGCTAATTCCAGTGACAATAGTGAATTACATTTTCTTATTTTTTTCTATTTAAAATTTGTATATTTAATTTGTTAATTTTTTTATCTATTTAATTAAAGTAAATTAATGTGAACATTATTATTGTGTTTTCCCTTTTCCCTTAATTTTTCAACACTCTTTTATACTTTGGGATATCCAAAGTTGGCGCCCATCATTAACTTAACATAATTAACAATTCACGGTCATCGTGGGTCATTACAAGTGCCTCATACTTAGATCCCCTTATAAATTGGCACTCAACGTAAGAGGATCGTCTACAAAGTGACCCCAACTTGAAACGGTCCTCCTTATATTAGTTATTTGTATTTAATCATAGAGAAAAATAATTAAAAATTTTTCTATATTTTGCTATATTATTAAGACAAAGGCAATAATGATTAACCGACAAAAAATTCGTGCGTGGTAGGACATTCTAATTCGAAAAAGATGAGTCACGCTCTGGTCTTATGAACATTAAAAAAGTTGATTCAATATATGAAAATATCGACCAAGATAGGTATATTAGCAGCGTTCTTATTGGTAATGAACTAAACATTACCAATAAAACGGTTATGGTGAAGGGATTGTGAACCATCTCAACAGTTCGCATAACATGAAATGACACCAAAAAAAGTGATACTAATTATATGGTGGGACTGGAAGAGAATCGTTCTCCATAAGGTACTTTTAGCTAGCCAGACGCTACTTCACAACTCTACTGTGAACATCTAGAGAGATTACGGCAAACTATTGCAAGAGAACGGCTTTGTCTTCCATCATGATAACGCCTGCAACATACTACTATAATGACTGTCAAAAGTGCAAGAGTTTGAATGGGGGGTTTTAAGGTAATTGTCCTGCATCTTTATTAATTATTTAGTTTAAATAAATAATTTTTATATATTAAAAATCTAGTTGAATTTTATTAAAAAAAAGTAATCAAACATTTTACCAGACCCATTATTATTATTTATATATAATAAATCGAGATTATTAAATTTATAAAAAAAAAATATTACTTTGAAGAAAGCTTCCTTTTTTGTAGGATCCATGTGTTTCATTTGTATATTAGAACCCATGCTAAAATATATTACTCCATGTTCTGCTTCATCCATAAATTTTTTCATATTCTTGAAATGAAATAAATTAGTAAATTATATATAGTATTTACTCTAATTATAAGAAGGATGCATATTTTTCATACTGCAGGCAGTGTTTTGTTGGGTTCCATGTGTATTCCAGCTACGTTGATCATATTAGGCATTCCTGGCTTTGCAAAACTAAAAGATTCATGATTATTAATTAAAAGGAGTGATGTTTTCATTTCAATTTCACTAATCGATGGCATATTGGGATCTTGAAAATTTTTCCTCATAAAGGTATCTATCTTCGGTAAATAGATATAATTCCTTGCTAAAACAATACACATTAGTATCTAATTATTTATATTATTTAGAAATTTACATTTTTACCAAGTTTAATTCCTACGCCAAATATTGTATTTCTTAATCGGTCATAGATTGTCATTTGAGGTTCAAAATCCAAAATAGGTTCATACACATAAGAATAGGGAGAAGGGGCGCCCACTGAATCAGTGGTCCAAGAACTGCCGATGTACGATACAACCTTAAAAATGTAAAAATTTTAATAATACATACAGAATGTATAAAATTAGTAATTAATGATTTTCATTTAATTTGCAAATTATTATAAACATATAATTTAAAGTGAAATATTAACTTCTAAAGCTCTAACTCAAAACTTTTCAAACATTCACACACTATTCTGTAAACTTATTCTTTCTATATTTAATTTATATTTATTTTTTTTTAATCAGTTTATTTTTTATAATTCTATTTGGATATTTTAATTTTCTTGTTGTTTTATTTTTTTATTTCATTTTTAATTTGATCATTTATTTAATTATTTAATAATTCTGTTGAACATTTAGCAAACTAAACATCTTTTGGTATACTTCTCATTTTTGCTACACTGTATTATGCCTTTAACAACAAAATTCGTTATATATTTCTTTTTTATATTAATTTTGAAAATTAAAGACACAGAATAATTCTTCCCTTATAATTAAAAAAAAATCTGGACTGTCTCCACTCGACTATCTCGCAAATTTGAATTGGAATAATTATCATATATTATATTTAAATTAAATTTAATTAATTATAAATTATAAATTAAAATTAATAAATAATATTTGGCTTTTTGTTGATGTCACCACATCACGTGCTGGCGCGTGATTGCTAGTCAACGTGTTAAAAAATTATTTCAGCTATTCAATAAAGCTGAAATTTTATATATACGAGTTTTATACAATTTTTAATCATGTGAAAAACTATCAAACATATATCTTTAATTTTACAGTCAGTTTAAAGAAAAAAACTGAAAGCGTGGTGGATAATATTAAATAATAAAAAATATTTTTTATTATGAAAATTCTTTTTGGTGTAGGAAATTTTTTTCACTGGTTCTCTACTAGGTATATATTTATTTAAACATTTTTTGATATTATATGATAATATGATATAAAATTACATATTAAGAAATAAATATTTTATAGATTATTTTTTCATAAAATAAATGAAGAAAGAAGTTAAATTTTTTTTTATTTTTACTTGAATCAAAGGTATATCCAGTTTATGTGCAAATCCCATGAAACATTCTTGGAAAAATGCTTCAACAATAACGACGTCATATTTGCCCTTTGCATTCATTAAATCTTGATATCCTGGTTCAGCGAGTGTATTTTCACACATATCATAGCCATAACCCCAAGCGGCTTGGATAAGATTTATGGTCGATATTGAATTCATTTCAAAAAAATTTTTTCCTAAAAATATAATGGTCATATTTATTCTTTCAATTATTCATTGATTATATATTATCTTTTATATATTATTTATTTATTGATAATGAAAACATAGGTTCTTATTGGCACTCCACTCACAATCACCAGCCGCTCTAGCATTTAAAGTGCCCCGGGCAAGAGAATAAATTAATATAAATATATCTATAATCTATATTCTTAAAATTTATTACATACATAATCAATTTGCCGCCCTTCTGATTGGACAAATGCCCAATTTATATCCATTTAGAGAGTGCTCTGACACATCCCACAACTACTATTCATTAATTAATAAATATTGTTTTATATTATTTTTATACTCATGAGGAAAGTTGTGTTACACGTACCACTGCCTAAGCCATACCACTTATGTAGTGTAAATAAGTTTAGTATTAGGTCAGACATATTATTTATAGGTAACTTGTGTAAAAAAATCTGGAGTGCCTCCACTCGACTATCTCGCAAATTTGAATTGGATTAAATAGCTTATATTATATTTAAATTAAATTTAATTAATTATAAATTATAATTTAAAATTAATAAATAATATGTATTAAATCAGAGCGTGTTTGGCTCTTTATTGATGGCACCACGTCTCGTGCTGGCGCGTGATTGACAGTCAACGTGTTTAAAAATTTAAAAAAATTAATTCCGGTACTTTCATCGATTTAATCAAGCTAAAATTCTATATATAGCAGTTTTATACAATTTTTAATCTTGTGAAACATAATCTTTATTTTTACGCTCAGTTTAGAGGAAAATAAATCAAAACGTGGTAGGATAGAGCTACATTTCTCAAAAGTTGATAGAAAACTACGACTTTTGAATAATGTCCGTTTTTAATTTAGGATCTATAATTTAAAAAGTCAAGAAAAATGATTGTTTTAATTAAGAATCACGAGTCCTTTTCCCGTTTTTTATTTTTGTTTTTTCTTTAAAAATTTTCCTCTTTTGAAAATTTTCTTTAAAATAAATAAATTTATTTTGAGTTTGTGTTTTTATTTCTAAAAGAAAATTTCTCTCTTTCTATCTCAGGGTGCATTTGATATGATATTTTAGAATTAGAAGATACGACTAACGCAACCTTCACCAACTTATAGTAATTTATATATATTAAACTATTTATACATATTAATATAATAAAATAATAAATGGAGGAAGGAAATACATAGCTCACCCAAAGATTTCATAGTATAATTAGACTTAATATAATGAAAATTCTTTGGAGGATCTTTCCAAAAGGAGAATGGAGAAACAATCGTTACTTCATGTCCAGCTTTGGCAAGGGCCTTTCCAAATCCATGATTAAATAATTGATGACTCCGGGCTGGGAACGGAAATAAAGCCAGAATCCGATATCCATGTGTTATCGAAATCAGCAAGAAAATGAAAGAAAAATATAATATTTTCATTTGCTAAAAAAAATTATTTAAAATTAAAATAATAATTAAAAATAAATATTCTTTTAATATTAAATTTTGATATCTTATAAATAAAAATGAATCGCAAAATGTGTTGGTAACCGCATCACTCAATAACGCCTGGACCAATTTTCATAATTCTTTTTTTAAAATGTTCGTTGAAGTCCAAGGATGGTTTTTACGGTGAGAAAAAATCAAATAATATCCGGGAAAGCCCTAAAAACAGCCCTTTTTTCCCATACATATTTTTCAATATTATGCAATATGTACATAATTACTATTTTTCAATATTATGTAATATGTAATTACTAATTGATAAAAATAATACCTGATAATAATGACCTGGGATGAATCAGAATATTGCATTGTCATCGGAGTTACATATCTATGCGAAATTTCAGCTCATTCAAACATTGGGATGTGGGTCAAATTCACGTTCGAAGATTTGACGACAGGACATGGGTTAAAACTAAATAAAAGCGAATAAAAAAGGTTTTTGTCTGCGCATTCCTCACAATTTAAAATTTTTTGCATATCTTCGCGTTTCATGACCTTTAGAATCCAAAAGTGATTTTATAATTTTTCATGTCTGCCTGTCTGTTCGGAAGATAAGAATGTTATAGACTCAAAATTGGCTGGACCGATTTCTATAAGATTAGTATTGTTCGCAGTATAATAGGCCAAAGGAAGATGAGGTCACAGGGGTATGGCGGAGATGGCATAACGAGGAATTGCATGATCTCCAGATATAGTTAAGGTTATAAAATCGAGAAGGTAGGATTTGGTTGTAGCTCAGGGTAGGGACTCTTAGAGAAATGTGGATGCTGCTGCTAAAAACTTTCGAAAACTGTAGAGACACAGAGTTAGATAAATATAACATATACAATAATAATATATAATTAATTTACTGATTAAACTAAAATATATTTTACAAGAAAACAAATACATGTCTTATCTACTTATACTGATTGAAACAAAATGGATGTAAACCTTTTACATACAGGCTTTCAACCAAATACTATATATCACTCGGGGGTACAGGGGGCGGAGCCCCCGTCTAGGTGTGAAGAGCGCCGAAGGCGCTCGGAGCAGCTAGTTTAAAAATAAAATAAAATTAATTAATTAAGTTAATAATTATGTTCTATTTTTGAGTTTTATAACTACTATTTAATTGTTTCAATCCAAAAATTTCTAAAAGTATTTCCAATTTACACAATTATCAGCTGAAATGTCCCTCGAGCATTGGTAAATACTTATAATTTTATAACAATTCGGATTGACATTCGGTGAGAAAATTTTTTGCGATTTTAAATTTGTAAATAAACTAAAAAATAACTAATAAATTATCTATGAGTTTATCTAATAAGTTAATCTAATTTATAATTTCTGGTGTTGCAAAAGTCCATAAATAATTTCCAAATGTATTTCTTATTTGATAAAGTATTTTTCTTATTTTTTTTAATAATTTCATTAATAGAATCATTATTTTCGTCACCATATCGTGAAAATGATATTTTAAAATACAAAGGATTACTATTTATTAAATGACAAAAACAGTTTGTTCCCTAGCAACAAGCAAGAGGCATCTTACCAAAAGGAGGGATCTTTTCAGTGTAATTGTTCTTTTTTTCTTTTTGGCTATTTTTGAACACCTGACTCGGAATTGAAGAATTTGATTGGCTATTCATTTCGTCAAAAAATTTTCATTCTAATGATTTTTTTAAATTTATAGTATAAAAATAGAATTAAAATAGTATATTCATTTGTTAAAAAAAAATTATTTTTTACTATAAAAAAATTGTCTGTGATTAGCCGAGTAAAGGTGTTCTATGATCTGTATAACAGATCCTATCAATGTTTACCTAGGTTTCTACTCTTTATATCAAGTAGCTTCCCAATTTTGATTTATACTCTGACTCCAGCTAGAATAAGTTGACCTGTGGCCAGGTCCGAACCGACCGACGGTTTGAAATAAATTAATTTCCAGCTACAGAAACAATTTCAAATAATTTTAATATATCTATTAATGTAATAAAAAACAGATATGGATACATAAATAATAAATATAAACATTTTTAATTGTATTTTATTTATAATATATATGCAAGACCAGGCTGTGACGTCATGAATGGCTGGATGACGTCATATAATTTTAAATCAAGAAAAAACTAATAAATATGATTTTTCTCGAGGATAAAACCAATACAAAGTGCATGATTCGTGGTGATATATAAAAAAATCTCCTTTGGTGTGAAAATAACCCTTTCCTTCCTATCGTCTATCGCTAATACTACCACTTCCGGTTTCCGGAATTTCACCAAAAGTTGATCAATTCATCCCACTGATGCATTAAGTAAATATACAAAATTTCATCAAAATCGGTTGAGCCGTTCAGGCTGTACACATCTATACGGACGGACGGACGGACAGACGGACGGACAGACATCATGCTAAAAATACTTTTTTCTGTTTAGAAAATGCATGATTCGTGGAGATATGTAAAAATCTCCACATGTGAAATTTGGTGTGAAAACAATACCTCCCTTACTATCGTCGGTCGGTAAAAATTCTCTAATGAGGTCACGGATTTTTACTCACTCAGGCCATGAGGTTGAATCAAACAAATTGCCTCCCAAAATTTATTTAATATTATTTATATGTATATACATAAAAATTATATCATATATAGATTTTAATAATATTTAAATTAAAAGCTATAATTATTTTGAATAAGTTATTAAGAATAACATTTATAGAATTATAAGAAAATCAGGAATTTAAATAGAAAATGAAATTCAGTGCACAAGCAGATAGATTAACATAATAATCTGTACAATTTTTTATAAATGTTTTTTTGGCAAAATTCGAAATGTTTTTAATTTCAACTTTTAAATTTATTTAGTAAGCTTATATTATCATAATATATGTGTACTATATTTTTAAACTTTAAAAAAGTGAACGCTTATATAATTAAATTAATGATTTTTTGATAGGTTGATTATTATATACTCATTAAATCTTATCATATAATCAAACATATTTATCAATAAGTTGAATTTTTATAATGACTTTTATCACAATGTACATTATATTTTTTAAATATCAATTTTCTTAATATTTATAAATATAATATATTTATAATACATTTTTATGAAAAATTTAATATCAAATAAAATTATTTTATCATTAATTTTCTCTCTCTTCTATAACTCTTTTACGTATTAAATCACTAAATTTGATAAAGACAATAATAATAATAATAATATATAATTTAGTATATAATATATAACACAAAATTGATGAAATAAAAATACATAAATAAGCCAATTTAAAAAATAATTTTTATTTTTCTAAATACTTACTTTGATCAATAAGACGTCCACTGTTGGTAATATAAAATACACTGTTGTGTTATCTTTAATAGAAACGGGACCCTCAACTGACTGTCATGTGAAGATGGGGAGAGAAAAAGAGGGAGAAAGAAAAAGAGGGAGAGAGAAAAAGAGGGAGAGAAATAAAATGGCAATTTATTAATTCAATTTTTATTTCTTTCACACTTTGGAAATTTAAATAAATATAAATTTCTTAATTTTTTAATAAAAATATTATTGAATAGATTAAAAATGTTGTTTAATGTATAAGGGAATTTTGTAAAACCACATTTTGATATGTGTTATTGTAAATTTATTCAAAAACACAAAAAATACACAATGTTTCGAATATGTGGTTTTATTTACCAAAGCTTTAACAATTTAATATCTAAAAGTTGTGTAATTTATATGATTTATCTAAATTTTCGTAAATTAAAAAATGTTTTACAATAGTTTAATGATTAGTTGAGAAAATCAGTGGCGCAACCAGGATTTGATCCTGGGGGGGGGGTTTGATTAGCCGCTCCACCTTCCTATGGCGGGGTCCCCCCCTCCCCCCCCCCGGGCTCTCTCAAAGACAAATTTTCATTAAGATTTTTTTTATATATTAAATATTTAAAAAAGTTTTGTAAATGAAACTGATTTTATAAAATCTGGCAAAAAAATTTAATTTTGTATTTTATTTACTCGTATTCACAGTTTTAGAAAGATTTTTTGACCTATTACTATCTCGTAAGAATTTTCGATGTTGAGATTTTGATGTTTTTATACGTATTGAAGGTTCCTGAATTATTTTCACTAAGGTTGAGAAAAATGTCTGTGTGTGTGTATGTGTGTATGTGTGTATGTGTGTTTGTATGTAACCAAGATTACGCAAAAACGGTTTGAGCTAGAATGATGAAATTTGGTACATGAGCATTATTCAAAATTCGTAGTTTTCTATCAACTTTTGAGAAATGTAGCTCAACCGGAAGAGGGTCATTACTTACAACGTTTTGATTTTTTTTCCTCTAAAGTGACCGTAAAAATAAAGATATAAGTTTGATAATTTTTCACATGATTAATAATTGTATAAAATGAAGATTGAATATGAACGTTTAAGAAATTTTCTTATAATAATAATTTTAAAAAAAAAAATTTTAAAATGTTATTCAATAAAATTAAAGTTTAATATCAAACAATAACATAGTGATATCACAATAAATTTAATAAACATATAATTTTAATGTTTTTTAATTTTTTGTGTTTTACTCTGTGAAAATAGTAAACTTAAAATTGATTTTAATACATGATATGGAATATAGATGGCCACTAGTATAATTGCAATAACGTCCAATAAATAATAACTATACCAGGGCAAATTCATCCCAGGTGATCGGAGGTGGGTAGCTCCGTTGTTTCGAATAATATACTCCAACCACCACACAGCGGATTCTTGGGGTGTTTTTTCTTTATCATGGAATAACTTTGAAAATTTTTTAGCATTCTCTCTATACCTAAAAATTAATTTAAATATAATTTGAAATAGCATGCAAATAAATAATAAGATGGTAATAATTGTGCTTAAACCACCCTAATAAAATTATAAGATAATATAATAAAATAAGATAATAAGATGTGAACTTCACTAACTTTGGATTAAGTACTTCATGGAATGCCCATTCAAGGGAAGATTCAGTGATATTTGAATATTCAATAACAAGTCCCAGATTTTTTGCTTGGAACCTTTTCATGTTGAGTACTTGATCAGCAAAAATTGGGAATCCAACAACAGGCACACCCTTATTGATAGACTCAATTGTGCTTAAAAGACCTCCATGGGTTGCAAATAACAATAAATTGGGATGAGCTATAAAATTAATATTTTTAAAGTATCATTTATTACATACATATCAATATTATATTATAATTAAAATAAAAATAAAATTACCTAAAATATCATTTTGAGGAAACCACGGTGAAAATAATATATTTTGATGTCCTTCAGGAATTGGATAATTATCATCCCATCTCCACATAATTCGTTGATTCAAATTTGAAAAAACCTAATAATCATTTAAAATTATATATAAGTATTAGTACCGGGACCCCGAGCCTCGGCTCTGTACTTAAGTTAAAAAAAATGATTCATTATTATTGGGTTTGGCTGGTAATATTAATACCTGGGATACCGAGCTGTCGCTCGACCCTTTAAACAATATTAATATACAATTCTTTAATTATTTATTACAATTATTAAATGTTGCATCATTGCATCAATCTGATTAAAATGAATTGAACTGGGGTCCTCAATAATACAAACAAACAATTTTAGCTAGCATAATAAGATTAATCCAAGTAATATCGTCTATTTCTATTCGACACTATTTTCAGTTATGAAATGAACAGTCATTAGAGAGTAAAAAAATTGTAATTGAACACCGCCGTTTTTTAAAATAATTAAATTATTTTATAGATTATAAAATAAAAATTATTGTATTAACATTAAAAATATTGAAATAAAAAAATAATAGTTTGATTTAATAAACTAAAATATTATAAACATTTTTAGTGGGAATTTCTCAGGGAGGTAGGGAGCTCAATTCATTTAACCATCCATGTTACATAAGGCAAAATAATGTCTTAACACTCCCTTTTTTAAAATTTAAAATAGAGGGAGAGAAAGAGTTTCAATTATATTCGAATAGTCGATATATTCTATATATCAGTATTTTGTTTTCTGAATTTAATACCAAGTTGATTTTCAAAATTTTCTATTCTTTATGCATATGATTGATTACATGTGTTAAAATTTAAACAAATTCAAATATTCTAATTTTTAAATTTATATATAATTTAATATTATTTTTTCGAGATTAATGGCAAATACCGGTGGCCCTAATCAGAGCAAGAGTAGACTCCTTAAGGTAGCGGCCCAGTCGATGATTTGGGCTTTGCAACTATATTTTAAGTGAAAAAATGATTTCTTGGTTATATAAAAATTAAAATATTATTCTTTATAACTTTATTATACAGAAAAGTAGGCGTGTTAATATAAAATATATACCTGGGACACCGAACTATTACTCGACCCTTTAACCAATTTATACAATTTATTTTTATATACTTTAAAAATTTTACAATTTTTTAATTATTTATTATAATTGTTAAATGGGATTTCTAAAAATGACCCATTAAAAATTTGTTTCCTAAAATGTTTCAAATTAATTAAAATAAATTGTATAAATGTTCATTTATAAAATCTATATATCTGTGTGTCTGTTTTTCGATTTTTTAAATTTTGATTTTGGATTCGATTAGAGCTTAAATTGTGTAATAGTAAAGTGGTCTTGGTTTTTTAAAATTCGTTTGGGAACATGGTCAAATCGGCAGTCAAAGTTGAAAATTCCCCATATATTATAACTACTGTAATTAGTATTATTATAATGTAAAATTATAAAGAAAAAATGTTTAGACATTATTATAGACATTTTCATTCTGTAAATTAAATAATTTTATTTCATTTAAATAAAATCTATTTTTAAATAATTTTTCTCTCTACATTATTTATCTAATTCTGACAATATATTAAGATCATACCGGGACCCCGAGCCTCGGCTCGGTAATTAAGTTAAAAAAAAATAATTCATTATTATATTGGGTTTGGCTGGTAATATTAATACTTGAGACACCGAGCTGATATACAATTCTTTAATTATTTATTATAATTATTAAATGTTACATCATTGCATCAATCTGATTAAAATGAATGGAACTTGGGGTCCTCAATAATACATAAATATGTATTATTAGGTATGTTTCTAAGTGCATGAATATTTTTTTTTATTGGAAGAATGATAAATATATATCGTAATTTATAATTATAAAATATTATTAAAATATATATTTTTAATTTTATTTCGAAATTAAATAAAAAATTTTAAAATATTTTAAATATAAAAAAAATATTAATACAATATCTTTTAAAAAAAGGCGGGAGTCAAATTTCAATATGAGTGTCATTTGTCCATATATAAATTAATAATAAATAATATTAATAAATATTAAATTTAATAAAAGAACATTGAATAAATAAATATAAAATAGTAATTTATTAAAAAATAATAGATTAAAAAAAAAAAAAAATTATTTTCCGCCGGTTTCGATCCTGCGAAGTTGACTCGTCAAAACAGTCCCTCTACCCAATAGACTAATATATTTAGATGATGAAAATGACATTTTTTTACTCTCTTAGCAAGACGTATATGTTTTGTTGTTTTTGTTTTTGTTTTTTTTGAGAGAGATTAATAAATATATATATATATTTTATTAAAAATAAATATTTTTAATTTTATTTCGAAATTAAATAATAAATTTTAAAATAATTTAAATAAAAAAAAAATATTAATACAATTTCAGTTAAAAAATAAAAATGGATGTCATGTGACGTATATATAATTTTAAATTAAGAAATAAATAATGAAGCTGTATGTTTCAAGAGATATGATCAATAAAACTTAATTTTTCTTTATAAATACTATATCTAGTGTGAATTTGAAAAAAATCGTTAGAGCGGTTTTTGAGAACCCATGGCTATATATATATATATATATACAATTTTAGCTAGCATAATAAGATAAGATAAGTTACAGGAAAACTATTATTATGTATATATAATAAATAGATTATTAAATTAATAAAAAAAATATTACTTTGAAGAAAGCTTCCTTTTTTTTAGGATCCATGTCTTTCATTTGTATATTAGAACCCATACTAAAATATATCACTCCATGTTTTGCTTCATCCATAAATTTTTTCAAATTCTTGATATGAAATAAATTAGTAAATTATTTATAGTATTTACTCTAATTATAAGAAGGATGCATATTTTTCTTACTGCAGGTAGTGTTTTGTTGGGTTCGATGTGTATTCCACCTACGTTGATTATATTAGGCATTCCAGGTTTAGCATAACTAAAAGATTCATGATTATTAATTAAAAGAAGTGATGTTTTCATTTCAATTTCACTAATCGATGGCATATTGGGATCTTGAAAATTTTTCCTCATAAAGGTATCTATCTTCGGTAAATAGATATAATTCCTTGCTAAAACAATACACATTAGTATCTAATTATTTATATTATTTAGAAATTTACATTTTTACCAAGTTTAATTCCTACGCCAAATATTGTATTTCTTAATCGGTCATAGATTGTCATTTGAGGTTCAAATTCCATATAAGGTTCATACACGTAAGAATAGGGAGAAGGGGCGCCCACTGAATCAGTGATCCAAGAACTGCCGATATACGATACAACCTTAAAAATTTTAACATTTTAATTAACTTCAGGATGAATTAAAATAAAAAAACATAATTTAACTTACAAACAATAAGTTTAAAAAATATTATAATCAAATTTTTTATCGTTAAATTTTTTTCATTGTGGCCTCAATTTATTATCTTGAACCGGGGTATACTATTATATTTGCTTTCTATTTATAATCACCATAGAAAGTTAATTATTATATCTTATTAAGTTTCTACACTTTTTTTTCTTTTAAAATACACATATACTTTAATATAACTTACATAAAGAAATTTTATCAAATACTTGTAAGCTCAATAAAATTATAAATACTATGAACAATCCAGAATTGGTCATCAATTATATTCAAAGGCACAATATTTATGTTTAATGATTTTGGAAAAATATCAATAAATTTTCGTTTGTATATGATATTCCGACTTTTTTGAAATATCTTTTAGAGTTGCGTTTCTAAACTGGAAAGCTCGCCTCTTTAGACAGACATGGTTATCGCTATGGGTTTTTAATAAAAATTTCATTTTCATATAATTCTTGGTACATATAAACAAAACTTTTTATCTTATTTTTAAATGGTTTCAAAGATCTTTATTTCTTCAAGTTTAATGAATACAGAATTCATTTGTTGACAATGAAGATGACTTATTTGGACAGACCTCCATTGAAAAGGAATAATTCATAGAACTAACCATGTTCACTAAAACAGAAGTTTCAAAATGAAACCTTAATTCAATTTTGGATCAATCTTATTATTTTATCTATTAAAAACAATAAAATATGCGAAAATTTCACCGAATTTTTTTATTGGGGGTGGCATTCAAGCATATGGTAGACCGAAAACCACTGAGGTACAATAGGAGAGTCTTGACAAGTGCTGGTAGTAAAAAAATAAGCTGAATATCATAAAAAGGCACTGCCGATTATAATGCAAATCCCCAAATTGCTAACAATTTTGATTTTTGTATTTAGCGTATAATATGCTGAAATATAACCGAAAAAACCCCTCCAGGTGAATAGTGTAATTGATACAAGTAACATTATTTACATGAAATAAAGTTTTTCCAACACGCAACAAGTTCTTTGTACACAAGTTGTAACATTCCTTCCCCTGATTTTCTTTGAAATTATTTATGTTATAAAATTATTAAAAGTAATATATTTTTTTAAAAAGTAAATTATGTTATTTTAATAAAATAAATATTTTATTCTTACTTGAATCAACGGAACATCTAGTTTATGTGCAAATCCCATAAAACATTCTTGAAAAAAGGCCTCAACAATAACGACGTCAAATTTACCCTTTGCATTCATCAAATCTTGAAATCCTTGTTCAGCAAGTACTTTTTCACACATCTCATAGCCAAAACTCCAAGTGATTTCCATTAGATTAATTATCGTCACAGAATTCATATCAAAAAAATTCATTTCTAAAATTAAAATTTTAACATTTATTCTATCATTCAATCAATATATCTATTAACTATCTGTGGGACACTGCTAAAGTCGACTCTTATTGTCTGAGATTACCAAGTTACTTCAAATTCGTTCATCATTAATTCATTCTTTTAATTATAATTAATTCTTGCTATAAAATGGTTACAAAAACCATATATTAATATCTTTTCAATTTAAAATTTTTATGAAATTCTTATAGGAATATAAGAATATTAGAGGTAAAGATGTTTGAACTTTTAGAAAAATATTTTTATGATTTTGGTTTGTTCTTTATTATTGTAATTAATCTACCTATGTTAATAAATGTCAAAAAATATCAAAATACAATATTTTAATGATACAAAGTGGCTTATTTATCTTACTTTGAAATACATAACTTTGACAACTATCTGTATGAAATATACATATTGTATTTGTAAGTCAGTCCGGGAATATGAACAAATTTTTCTAAGCATATTATTATAATTATACTTTATCATTCTTAAAATTAATTTAATTTGTTTATATAGATCATTTTCAACTTATATATTTATATATTCAAATCCGAACGTATATTAAGATCAGCGCTGATAATTCGATGCTTACAATGATTTTAATGTTGTAACGTTTTATAGAGTTATCTTGAAACATTGTGTTGAATTTGATATTCAATAAATAAATAACTTATTTATTAACACCCAAAATGTATAAATATACAAATAGTATAATTTGAAAATGAAGAAAAACCTAAATACTTAGGTTCTAGAATTACGAAAAATAGTAATAATTGCATAATCTCTGTTTTTTCAGAATCATAAAATCGAGAGTTTCGATGGACAGGACACATGGCTAGAATGGAAGAGGAAGAAAATAGTGAAAAATATATTAGTTGGGAAACCGATTAAAAACTTGGAAGACCAAAATACACAGTGGATAGTCAATGTAGGGAGGAACGTAAAAGAGGTGGAAGATATTAGGAATTTTTTGGATTGAAGTAGCTTGGCACTTGGAGAAATGTGATTGCTGCAGCCAAGAACTTTTGACTTCCGTAAAGTTAAAGAGATAGATAGAATTAAAAAACATATTAATATGAATTTTCCCAAAAATAAGATTTATACAAATAGAATCAATTCATGTGAATTTCATAAAAGTCAAATAAACAACTAATAAAGCGAAACTAAAAATGCAGCTATTACAAGTAAAATCAAATGTACATTGTATATAATATATCTATATAATTATAGGTACACTTGCCATATGTCCCCGTTTGTTGAAATTGTCCCGGTTTAGATTCAGGGCAGTGTTTCTTGGAAATAATTGAGCAAAATTATTAGTTCAGAGAATGATTAATCTGCTCTTGTGTGATTAGTAACGTTTTGGCAAGTAACACAGTAATACAAATTTTTTGAACCAAAATTTTCATTGGGAAAAACCAAAGTGACGCTATAATATTAAATGTAATAGCACCTTTAGCGCTGGAAGAATTAAAGAATGATTTAATAAATGCAAATTTTGGTGCACTAAGTATGGATGCTTATTATCTATTCTATATTTTAAGTGTTTTTTACATTACTGTTTTCATAACCCCCCCCCCCCCCCCCCGAAACCGACATCCCTATACCTAAAGTAAAATAGACAGAACTGTCCCGGTTGGTCCGTGAAAAAATATGGCAACCCTAATTATAGGATTACGCAATCCTAAACTCCTTCTATAAACGGCTTCATGGATCTTAATGGTTCGGTTATCATTAGAACCATCATGACCCAAGGATAAGATATTAGGTTGAAAATTTCAAAAAAGTTGATCCGATCCAAAATTATGGGCAAAAAACCAATCCAAATAAACAACGCTCCATGTGGCGCCTCTGGTGGCCCAGTTAAGAAGTTGACACTAATAATTCTAGAAATTTCCATACAAAGAATGTTTATAATATTTAAATTTTTATTTTAAGTTATAATATTCTATAATATTAAAAGTAAATTTTTTTTAGCTAAGATGTCTTATGATGATATAAATTAAACATTGGATTATTAATCCATGTTCATTTTTCTGAGGACATCTATACAGAAATTTTCATAAAATAAAAGAATATGTTGTCATCTTTATCTTTATCTATCTATATATATAAAGGAGAGTGTTTGTTTGTATGTATGTAATTTGTTTACTTTTTTGTTGTCATAGAAACAAAAAAAAACTTAACTGACAGTTGGTAATTTAGAATTATAAACAAAAACAATTGAACATCAAAAAAAAATTGCTCACTTAACCGACACTTATGTATACACGTAATGTATGATGGAATTGAGGCAGGAAATAAGATGGGGATTGAAATTAATAGGGATAAAACAACACAAAATATTTAGTAAGAGAGAAAAACATTATTAACACACAAAGTCTTAACATACAAAATGTAGAATTTGAAAAAGTATAAATATATAAATACTTAAGATCTGTAATCACGAAGGATAATAATATTCGAGAAGAATTTAAATCGACGTTGTAATTGAGTAACGCCTATTATTATGCAGTAAAGGGGCTTATCTCAACTACTATTATCAAAGAGGATCAAAATTGAAATATATAAAACAATTATTTTGTCTGTTGTATTATATGGGTGGTCGATGTTCTTGGGAGAAAGTAGATTTAGAGAATTTGATATTAGGATTGTTTGCAGCATTTAAGGACCAAAGCAAGATGAGATCACCGGGCTATGGCGGAGATGGCATAACGAGGAATTGCATGACCTCTATGCATCTCCAGATATAGTTAAGGTTATTAAGGCTATAAAATAGAGAAGGCTGGGATGGGAAGGGGTCATGGCTAGAATGGTAGATTAAAGATCAGCGAAGTATATTTGGAAAAACCGATTGGGAAACGTCCTGTGTGATTGGGAAGACCAAGAACATGGTGAGTGGACAATGTAGGAAGGGACGTGGGACAGATGGGACAGGGTAGGAGTTAGATGGTTATAGCTCAGACTTGGGGGTTACTTTCCAGATCCGTAGAACCACAGGGATAGATAGATTGATATAACAAATACAATAGTAATATATAATTAATTTACTAATTAAATTAAAATATCTTTTAAATAAGAACAAAAAGATATGATAATATAATGTAATATACTGATTGCAACAAAATGGATGAAAACATTTTACATACAGACTTTCAACGAAATACTATGTTTTACTTAGGGGGTACAGGGGGCGGAGCCCCCGTTTAGATGAGAAGTAGTAGTAGTATATAAACAAAAAGAAGATATACTACTCAAAAGTGATCAACAAAGGAGTTATATACACTGAACCCTGTCATGGGTATGAATATTTTAATATACTGATTGAATTAAATTGAATTAAAACTTTTTGCATACAGACTTTCAACAAATTACTATTAAAAATCAAATACATATAATAATTAAATTGATGAAAATTATACCCACTCATAGTAGTTAAAGTATAGTTAGTTTTAATATAATGAAAATTCTTTGGTGGATCTTTCCAAAAAGAGACTGGCGAAAGTAATGTGACTTCGTGACCGGCTCTGGCTAGCGTCTTTGCACATCCATAATTAAATAATTGATGACTCCGGGCAGGAAATGGAAATAAAGCCAGGATTCGATATCCATGTGTTATCGAAATCAGTAAGAAAATTAAAGACAAATATAGTATTTTCATTTGCTAAAAAAAAAAACAAAAACTAAGATTATTAAAAATAAATATTTTTGTAATATTAAAATTGTTTATCTAATGATAAAATTAAAGAAAATTTTCAATTAAATCAATAATTATGTTCTATTTTTTTAGTTTTTTATCTAATTATTTAATTATAAAGATTTTTTAAATATTATCAATTTAGATATTTATCAAACCACACAATTTTTTTTGCGAGATAATAGTTGTCTATATAATTTATCAATTAATTATAATTCGTTTTTTATGGTTTAATTGGAATTGAAAATAAATATCGCTCCAAAAATTAATTTATTTAATTATTCTCGTAATAAGTAACAACGTTTGATCTAAAGCCCCTATAAATATAATATATAGAATTAAAATTGATTAATGATTTAAATATTACTTCAGATTTGAATGTTTTTTCAAAAAAGATTAACAATTATTATTAAATCTATTAATATGTTATTATCAAACTTAATATACAATATTTTTTAAATAATATTGGACTGTTTTATTAGTTAAGATATACTATCAACTCAAATTTGAATAATATTTTATTAATTTTTTTAATTTGTTGTGTTTAAATTAATTAATAAATTTAATTTATTTAATATTCAATTATTTTCAAAGAAAAATAATACAAGTCATTACTTATGGCAGTGAGTTATTTAAACGTGTATTAAAGTATTCGTCAAGGCTTATATAATAAAACCAATTGAAGAATGAATCATTTGATTATTTTATTTATTATTTAATCGATAATTCTTATCAAGCAATCCAAATAATATAATAATTAGTTGTTTTTTTTATCATATTTTAAATGTTTATTGAATTTTTAAATATCCAAGTTTTTAATATTCACACATAAATTTATATAGATATATATATATATCCTTAATTAGTATTATAAAATAATTATTTAGATTATCATATATAAAAATATCCGATTTGATGCAAGAATAAATTTTTTTACTTATATTTAAATCAATATTTTAAGATGTGATTTAATTAAAAGAAAATAATTATTTTGACTTTGCAAACTGAGATGAATTCATTGAGATTAGAGGTCAAATTTTCAACACATTCTTGATTATACACTGGTATCAATTATTTAGAATAAAATATAATTGAATCTTTTATATGACTTTTATCTAATAATATAATCTTCAAGTACAAATTAAAAAAAATAATTTACATATTCTTTATTAAAAAATTGTATATTAATACCTAATCTAATTAAAACTATAATAAGATAATAATTAAATAAATTAATACAAATAAACATATTTGGATTTTAGAATATTATTTATTTGAATATATGTGAAAATATAAAATTAACAAAATGATAAATAACTATTGATTATCCTAATAAGGATATCATTGAACAATCATTTAATTTATCGATTATCGATTTTATGTAAATTTAAACATATTTATATACACATTTAAATCAAATTATTATTAATTTGATATTAATTTAATATAATAATACTAATATTGAATAAGACTTACATTGATCAATAAGACTTGTAAAAGAAGAAGTTCACTGTTTGAAAATTTAGAATAGACTGTTATGCTATCTGCAAAATATGCTCGTCACACGAAAGGACTGACAGTCAAGTGGAGTGGGAGAGTAAGACAGAATAGTAATTTAATATTTATAATTTTTCTTTATTTTTTTTTCTTTCTCAGGTTTGAGAATTATTTAAATTTATATTTTAATTTTATTATAAAAATATAATTAATAATTTTCTCTTATATTGATTAGAAAAATGTCAACAACAGCAAAATTGGGAAGAGGCTAGTTGTGATCACTTGAACTGAACATGCATATGAAGCCAAAATTTTAAGTAAATTATATATAATTAAAGCAAGTCTTTAATAGTGCATATAACTTAATTTTGTATTTTTTATTAAATTTGATTATTTTACAACCATTTAGTTGTTATCATTCTAGGATATAAATACTTCCTAGTACTATTTGTTGTTAAAAATGTATATTTTACTTAACTACTGAAGTTAGAGATTATAAAGAAGATAGCAATGGTCCAACAATTATTAAAAATAATATTTAAAAATCAATTATATACACTTATAAACTTGTAACTTTTAGCCCTTCTAAAAGACCTAATTATAATACTTATTTTATAATATTGAACGATTAGTAAGTATTTACTATGCATAATTCTGATATGAGTGCAATCTTATCTCTTAACAAAATAAAAAACAAATGGAGAGTCTCCTATGCAAATCCTGAAAAATAATACCAGAAAAAAAACAAATTTGTCATAAAGGGATAAGATTATCTTTTAATAAATTGTTTTAACAAATAATAATATAATAAATAAAATAATCCAACTTACTTTATATACAATTCGCAGGACATATACATTTATGTATATAATCTACCTCCATATCGACAATTGATATAATAATTTTCTAAAAAATCATGCAAATCTAACAATATTAAATTTTTATTTTTTTTTTAACCTTTGAAAATTAAGGGAATAATTTTAAAAAATTAAAATTGAAAAACACAAAAAGTATATAATGATAAATATTTATTCTTGTCAAATTTGTTCGAAATATTACATTACAAGAAATGCCCTTTATTTAATTTACACTTTGTTATATCAATCACCACCTTCATCTAAAACAAAAATTAATCAGTCTGGCTTGATTTAATATAGCTTTACTAAATTTAAAATGGTGAGATAGAGAGATATCTACACCTACCTGATGAGCAATAATCCTCATAAGTTTTCCAGGCTACTTTGGCAAATTCAACCCCTTCCTCGGGGTAACAGACGGCAGCTGCTGCACCTCCCAGCACCAGGCCACCCACCAGTCGTTGAATTTTGCCTCCTCCCGCACCGGCTATTCCGGCGAGAGCAGAGACGCCGATAACGCCACTTCGCAAATTCTGCTTATCCTCTTGATGTAACGTATCCAAAGCAGATCGCGTGTTTTCTATATATTATCCAAAATGTTGATAAAAACATTTTTAAATTTAAAAAAATTATATTATATTAAAATATATAATTAATTATTATTATTAATTAAATTTATTATTATTAAATTATATATTAATTAAAACTTTATCAGAGGATGTTGGGTATGTGTTTGCCTACTTTTATTAGCCAATATTTTATTAAAATAGATATTATAGTTGTCAACTCAGTTACGTTAAAGAGATCATTTCTTAAATTATTATTATTTTAATAGGACTCTTAATCTCAAAATATAATCACTCACAGTATCAAAGAAAATTTTATACTTCGACAATTTTTTTCACAAAAACGTAGATTACTAATAATATATTAAACGTTCAAAGTATTTCAATTTTCACAATGGAATGCTTATAATGTTTATATAAACTATACTAAATTATATTAATTTATATGTATTATAGTTGTTATTACTATATTATTACTGTATTAGATTAAATTAATATGTAAAAGTAGCTTAGACCTGTACGATGGACTAAAATTTAATAAACTAATATGAATTAAACATCTTGAAGGAAAAATAAATCATTTCCATATTAATATTTTTTTAAAAACTTATTTAACTCGAATATTTGTTAAATGAAACAGATTTTTAAAGGAGTTATTTTACTGAAATTCAGTATACAAAGTATAATTAGCTAAGTGATGTCAATTTAATTCTAATATTGAGGATTTTTGAGTTATTTTTTTAAATTTCCATGATACTAGTAAATGAAAGTAGAAGTAAGAATGATAAGGAAATTAAAATGATGTCACATAGTCTAAATACATTAAGGTGAACTTCCAAAGATAGGGGGGGACTATTTTTATATGCACCCTCATAATATGAATATCAAATGATAGGGTCCAAGGAGAAAATATCTAAAAAAATAAAAAATAAATTAAAAGAAAAAAAACGTTTTTAAAAACAATTTATTTATTTACTTATTTTTTATTTAGATGTTCTGAATAGAAGAAATTAAACTAAATTTTCAAGAGATTTGCCTGTATAGATAAACAAGAAAACAATATTTAAACAATTTTAATATTATATAAATATAGTAATTTCTAAATTGATGGATTTAATTTAATCTAAATTTTATATTTTCTTATTTTTCTTTTTGAGATTTTGAATAAAGACTTGTTTTTAAAAACGTTTTTGTACTATTAATTTATTATTTATTTTAAAAAATAAATCAAAACACTTTTAATTAAATATAATTTAACCTTACATATATATATATTTAAAATCTCTAATTAAGCTTAATTATTGAAAATTAAAATTGTTTTTTCTTTTTAAATTTTTATTATTAAAATAAGAATATTCAAAAATTAATATTATTATTAATATAATTAATTAAAAATGTAAATAATATATCAAAACAAAAATTCAAAATTTTTAATTTTAACGAAATCACTAAAATTGTTTCAGATAAAGGATTGTACCAATTATTTTGTTTATAGTATTTCATTATTTTAATTTTAAAATGACAATCTACACTTGAAATTAATTCTCATAAAAATAAATATAAAAATAAAAATATATTGTTTTGACTTGATTGAATGTGAAATAAAAAGAAAAAGAATTGGTTTAAAAAAATCTATTCATTTTAAAATTTTGATACAAATTCCAAACAAAATGCGAATAGATTTTTAAATTAATATCATTCAAATAAAAAAATGTATGAATAATTTTATTTTATCTTCGAGGAGAAAAGGAAAACGAACCAGAAACCCAACTAGTAAATGTTTCGAGGTTTTCTTTTACTTGCTTTTCGACATGGTCGTACTCTTCTTTCACATCACTGACCCCTTTCCTTAAAACGCTGAACACCTCTTCGAGTGATTGACATCGCATCAAAGAATCCTTGGGTTTGCTAGAAAAATTTCAAAAATTACATTATTAATATATTACTAATTAAATAATAATAATGTATTGTTCTAATCTGTGGTAATCGAGAGATCACTGTTGCGTTGATTTTTTCGCCCCTTTGTAGAATGCAGTGAACTTATGGTAATTCAAATAATTTTTATTTACTTTTACTATATTTAATTTTAAAAATATTAATACAATATGAAAGTAAATACTTTAATATATAGTATATCTAATAAATAAATAAAGATATAACATAAAATAAAACTTTTCGTGAAATTTGTAATTAATATTCTGCTCTAACTCATTAACTGTCACATCTATTAATGGAGGTGCATATGTTAAATTGAGATCACTCAACAAGTATTATCGAGTAAATGAAACAGTACTAGTAACAATAATAATACCTACCATGTTTGACATGTATCACAATAAATGGGTATTTCACTTGGTTTCATAATTTTTTTTTCTTCCGCTTCCGATTCTCCTTTTCCATCATTTCCTTTTGCAGATGATCCAGGCTGATCCTTGCATTTAACCGAAATACTACTCCGGCATGCCTGAAGCAAATTCATTTAACAAGTTAAGTATTAATAAGGCCAAGAACTTTCGAGTTCCACATAGTAGCAGATAGATAGATACTAGCTAACACGACAAACGTTGTATTGCCATGTAAATCATTTCTAGAGAATTTCTAGTGAAGAAAAAAATAACTAACTTATTGTAATGACGAAGGTTGTGGTATATTAGTGAAAAAGGCATGGAGCGCTGTGAACGATGAGGGATATAAAAATAACAAAACATCAAACATTATTTTTTACCGACCGACGATAGTAAGGGAGGTATTGTTTTCACACCAAATTTCATATGTGGAGATTTTTATATATCTCCACGAATCATGCATTTTCTTAACAGAAAAAAGTATTTTTAGCATGATGTCTGTCTGTCCGTCCGTCCGTATAGATGTGTACAGCCTGAACGGCTCAACGGATTTTGATGAAATTTGGTATATTTACTTAATACATCAGTAGGATGAATTGATCAACTTTTGGTGCAATTTCGGAAACCGGAAGTGGTAGTATTAGCGATCGACGATAGGAATGGAAGGGTTATTTTCACACCAAATTTCACATGAGGAGATTTTTTACATATCACCGCGAATCATGCACTTTGTGGTGGTTTTATCCTCGAGAAAAATAATCTTTATTAGTTTTTTTCTTAATTTAAAATTATATGACGTCATCCAGCCATTCATGACGTCACAGCCTGGTCTTACATATATATTATAAATAAAATAAAATTAAAAATATTTATGTTATATCCATATCTGTTTTTTATTACATTAATAGATATATTAAAATTATTTGAAATTGTTTCAGTAGCTGGAAATTAATTTACTTCAAACCGTCGGTCGGTTCCGACCTGGCCACAGGTCAACTTATTTTAATTTATTATAATTTATTGTAAGTAATAATTATAATTCATTACATAATATTAATTACTTAATACTACAGTGTGAACAATATTTTTTGTTAGGCCGTCTTTAGCTAAACAAATAAACTTGGTGGTTTACCCACTCGAGAGCATGTAACGTATAATTGTCCCTGTGAAAAACATGGTGTGCTCAAATCTAAGCTACAAACAGACATTGTTTGGCCATGGGATTTATTAATATTCATTGCAAATGCCAATCTAATCGGAAACTGAATACTCTTAAATTTAATTGGCATATCTGTAGGTATTATAGTATTCGTGGTTTTAATATGTTTTCACCTCGAAACTTGCCATTTAAAATGGTGGCTACGATAACGTTTTTCATTAATTTTTTAATGACTAATCGCGAACCGTTGCACAGCCATGGTGGGTTCAAATTACGAAGCAAAATAATTGGAGATCCAACTTTAAATTGTAAGTTATGCGGTGGCATGCTTGGCAAATCCAGTGAGTTCAAAAACTCTATTGAAAAATTTACAGCTTCAGTGGCATCGCAAACTGTATAGATAGATTTATATGATACCAAGTGTCCTGGCAAAAACTGTTGTATCTTAAGATTCAAAATGTCAACCTCCACATTTTTTGCCACTAAAATGACATACCGCTAGCCGTGTACAATGTTCATGCAATATATTATCAGTCATTGAATGTTTGTGATTATTCCACAATATCTCTGCTCGGCCTGGAAAACATGTAGTCAACACTATAGCGAATAGTAGACGAATTTATATTGATGTACAGTTCAATGCTGCTTCAGCAAGCATACATTCCCACTGGTTGTCATCTTCCAGCAAGCCAAGTGTAAGGCATACATCTTTATACGTTGGATACTGTTGACCATTCACTTTTCGTATATCTTGACATGACAATGAGCCAGTAACATTAACCAGCAACAGTCGATCAAATGAAAATTTATGGTTGTATGTATTTTTTAATGCCAAATAATAAAAAAATAAAAAAAATAAAATTTTATCTAAAAAATAATAAGTTGACCTGTGGCCAGGTCCGAACCGACCGACGGTTTGAAATAAATTAATTTCCAGCTACAGAAACAATTTCAAATAATTTTAATATATCTATTAATGTAATAAAAAACAGATATGAATGCATAAATAATAAATATAAACATTTTTAATTTTATTTTATTTATAATATATATGTAAGACCAGGCTGTGACGTCATGAATGGCTGGATGACGTCATATAATTTTAAATCAAGAAAAAACTAATAAATATGATTTTCCCGAGGATAAAACCAATACAAAGTGTATGATTCGTGGTGATATATAAAAAAATCTCCTCATGTGAAATTTGGTGTGAAAATAACCCTTCCCTTCCTATCGTCGATCGCTAATACTACCACTTCCGGTTTCCGGATTGGCACCAAAAGTTGATCAATTCATCCCACTGATGCATTAAGTAAATATACCAAATTTCATCAAAATCGGTTGAGCCGTTCAGGCTGTACACATCTATACGGACGGACGGACAGACATCATGCTAAAAATACTTTTTTCTATTTAGAAAATGCATGATTCGTGGAGATATGAAAAAATCTCCACATGTGAAATTTGGTGTGAAAACAATACCTCCCTTACTATCGTCGGTCAGTAAAAAAAAAATTTTTTAAGGTGGACACCCCTTAGGGAGTTGAAAAATAGATTGTAGCTGATTCTCAGACCTACAGAATATGCATAAATGCATAAAAAATTTAATAAGAATCGGTTAAGCCGTTTCAGAGGAGTATGGTAACGAACAGTGTGTCACAAGAATTTTATATATAAGATATAGATAGCTGACCTATTAGAAATATTGGGAGCCCTTCTTAGTTATTATATTTTAATTCTGAAGAATAAGAAGCAAAGATGTGAACAAAAGGAAAAAATGATTTATGGCGGTCCCATGGGAAATTCTAGATAGATTGGGGAAGGAAGGTTTGTCCCGATTAAAGTCCATTTTTTACATTTTTAAAAAAACTCTTATTTCATGAATAGTTTCCACTTCACATATAAAATGAATAAATAAATAGAACCCTTCAATTCTGATAAAATATACTAATACACATCCCAATTAAAAACTGCAGTATTATTTATTTTATAAAAAAACAAGAATATTTTCTATTTTTAAATTCTACAATGAAAAAACAAATTTATTTTTCTACCTAATATAATTAAAATTAAAGAAAAACTTACCGATAAAAGAATATTAGGCATTTCTTAAGAAAATTTCATCGAAAAGGTTAAATATTTTTGATTTTGTTTATAAAAAGGTTTTACGAAACCTAAGCCATTTCGATTCTTATTCAATATATCTTCAAAATATATAATATGTAGTATATGTGTTCATAAGATTCAACATTCCTTTCAAAATTATAAAATAAAGGCTTCTTGCCATATACCCCATATTAATTAAGAGTTAAATATGAAATATATAGAATAATAATAAAATAACGGGTTATCCATTATTTTTTTAATTTATAATATATAAATTATATAAATTAATCTCCTGTAAAACTTAAGCTATACGATAACGAGTAAAAATAATAATAATAATAGTCAAAAAGTAATTTAAATAGGATGTTATTAATTTATTTATTTATTTATTAAAAATAACAATATGTATATACATATGCATTCTTATTTATAAAGCTATTTTTTTTGTTTTCAGACAAATTTTATTTATAGTTTTATTCATCATATGTAACTTATAATCTTATTCATTAATTATTAAAAATTAGAAAGGAAACTTTTAAAATTTTTAAATATCATATTTGCGCTTAAGATTAAACATTTTTTTATCACTAATTAAAACCACATCCCTGGACGTAAATTGATTCAAAAACCTTGACAATAACAATATATGTCCAGGAAGTCATTTGTATATGCTATTAAATTCTATTATCTATCATGATAAAAAAACATTCATATTGTTTAGGCCAATTACATATTATTCTTATATTTTTTAACTAATAAACAATAAATTGTGAATGTAATTTAACCTAAATTCTAAATTATTTAAAATATATGGAGAAAAAATTATAACATAAAAATAAATTATACAAGAATTGAATAAATTTATTAATAAGAGGCTTTCACATGCCTTTTATCTTTTCTAGAAGAAAGGGAGACCTAAACAATTAGTGCTATTTTGCAGTAAGAATATACAATAAGATATATTAAAATTTATAGTTAGTTTGTAGTTTTTTTAAATTTTATATATATATATATATATATGAATTTATAAATTATGAGTAGAGGAAACGGAGGAATGGGACAAATTAAATAAATACATCTTGAAAATGAGATTTAATTTAATTTTAATATTGCTTAATTATTTTAGGAAAATTTATCAAATATCAAAAATCTTAACAATAAATTTAAATTGTTTTAATAATATGTGATTTGAGAGGATTTGATGTTTATGTCTGAATAATCGATGCTATAATCAAAATGTATTTTTCAGTCAAACTTTACAAATATGTTTTTTATATAATTAAATGAAATTGAAATTCACTTTTGATTCAATAATGTAAAACTTGAAAGATACCATACCAATTTTAATCTCAAATTTCTATCTTTTTTGGTTATATATTTTTAAAATCAAAATTAAAAATTAAATAATCTAAATATAAAAGATAAACATTAATGTTTATTATTCTCCTAGCCTATTGAAGATATTAGTATAATTATAGTAAATAACTACTTTTATGTTAAAATACGACTAGAAGCGTGGACCAGGAAGACTCGGAACTTTTTTGGACCGAAGATACAGTAAATAATAAATTTACTAATGATAGAATTAAACTCATTTGATTAATTTAAATTAAATCAAATTACATTTTACATTATATATTTAAAAAAACGTTGCCCTTAATGGTTCCTAAAATTTAGTTATAATTATAATAATATAATAGTAATAATTATAATTTTGATGGATGAGACATTTGGTTCTAATTTTTATAATAGAAAGTAAGGTTAGAAAACGAAAGTTAGGAAGAATGTTTGCCTAATAGAATATAAAAAATGCAGTAGGAACATTGAATTAAGAAAGTTTAGGATTTAGTTTGCAACTATAAGGTCGGTTAATAGAATGTGATTAATCTTTTTTTAATTCAAATTAAAATAAATTCTTCATTAAATGTGATTTCTTCGAGATTTAATTAAATAATCTGAAAAAGAAAAAAAACTTGCAATTAATTGGAATGTTACCCATTAAAACAATAATTATCTTTAAATTTCAATTTGTCTTACATTATCGTTTAAATGCACATCGTATTTTATCATTGACTCTCTCACAATTTTTTCTTAATGGAATATTAAAGATAGATTTATCATCAAAATCCTACAAAAAAGAATAAGAAAATAAAATACTTCATATGTATAAAAGAATATAAATATTCAGATTTAAATAAAAAAAAAGTAAATAATGGCATGCTAATAAACTAATAATAACATGTTAATAATCAAAAAATTAATAATAGTAAACTTTCATATGAAAATAATATATTAATCAAATTGAATGTATTTTCTTATTATTATTTATATAACATTTAAATTCTGTGACTTAATATAAGTATATATTATTAATAAAGATATTTGAGTATATAAAGATATTATTATTTTATTGTGTATATCTATTATTCTAGTTTATTTGTAATTTTCCAATTTAAGTTCAATTATAAAATTATATTAATTTAGTTTAATTTATAGTAATTTTATTCTATTTTAGTTAAGTCAAAAAAAAATATTATTTTCCAAATAAATATAATATTAAGGACATGTTAAAATTAATATTTGGATCAATATAAATTATATATAAATAGTAGAGTTTATATAACACGAAAGTAAAATCATTTTTATTATTTATTTCATTAATTAATAATTAGGCATTCACATATCCAATCATCTTCAGGAAAAGAGAAAAAAAAATTTCTTTTTTTTTAGTTATTTTTTAATAAGCTTATATATAATATAATAAAATATATAATAGAAACATAATGCAACCAAAGATAATCGTTTTTTAAGAAAAATATAAAATATATTTTCATATTAATCATACTAATACCAATTATATACACTAATTATATAATTGATAACTTTGGAGAGAGTTCATAAAATAATTTAGAATTTTATTTATGTCTATTTTTCCAAAATCTGCCATGCTATATTAGCAAATGTTAGAATAATAAAAATCTTTCATTATATTTTATAACTCTATTTCAGTGGATATAGTTGAAGTTATATTATTGTTTTAATTTTTAGTTATTTATTAGGATAAATGTACTGTACAGCATAAAAAATTCATTATTACTTTAAAGAAATTATAAATATTTGTAGACACATATTTTCTTATTTAAAATTACAATATATAAATATATATATATATATGTATATTATTACTTACACTGAAATTAAGATTCTTTGGAGTCATTGTAGTTGCGTCAGTACTCATTTGTAAATTTCTTAAACTAGTTGATGATTTTGTTGATGTTTTTGAAGTATGTCTCGCTGAATTCATTAAAATTTGATACCAAATTAAAGCACTAATAAAAATAATCTTAAAATACATTGCTTTTAAAGAATCAACTATCAACTATCATTCAAAGTAAAATAATCTTGACTTTTGAACTTAAATGTGAATAGGTATATCTATATATATAATAATTATTAAAAAGTATTACCTAATTCATTTGCATACTGGTCGGAGGATAAAGTAAATAAAAGAATCAAATTTTGAAAAATGACTTTGAATTATTTACTAATTAATTGAAATTAAATATTTATGATAAATGTTCTAACAATTTTAACTAAAATTTGACATAAAAATTTTTAATTTTATTTTTTAAATAATTAATATAAAAATGATTCATGATAATTTTAATAACCTTGAAATAAAATAGTAATTCCTTTTATATTCCAAAATTTATTGATAAATTTTATTATATCTATATATAATTTTTTTTGAAATTAGGATTTTGAAAAATTTGTGATTGTTATTTATCATTTCATCTTTAATGTTGATTATATGAATATAATTATAATATAAGAAAAGTATTCTCAATTAGCATCTGTTTTTACTAAAAAAAGATTTTAAATAATACCGCCAGAGTAGATGTTATTTTTACTATCTCGCCAGCGTTGAAGGTCCCTGAGTCATTTTCACTATTGTAAGGTTGAGAAAAATATCTGAAATTATGTGTGTATGTAGAAAAGATTACTCAAAAACGGTTTGACCTAGAATAATGAAATTTGGTATTATTCAAAATTCGTAGTCTTCTATCAACTTTTGAGAAATGTAGCTCAACCGGAAGAGGGACATTACCTACAACGTTTTGATTTTTTTTCCTCGAAAGCGACCGTAATAATAGATATATGTAGCTTGATTGAATCATTGAAAGTAACTGAATTATTGTTTTAACACTGCAAATCACGCGCCAGCACGTGACGTGGTGCCATCAACAAAGAGCCAAACACGCGCTGGTTTAATAAATATTATTTCTAATTTCTAATTTAATTAATTAAATTTAATTTAAATATAATATATTTTATTTAATCCAATTCAAATTGCGAGATAGCCGTGTGGAGACACTCCAGCTTATTTAATTTAAATTATGAATTTTTACATAAAGTCTTAAATATTTACTCATTCAAAAGATGAATTATGCTTATTTTAGAATTTATAAACTATAAACGGTAATATTTAAAATTTAAAATAAATAATGATAGACTTCTATTTAAAATTATCATTTTTTATTCTATAATAATTAAATTTAATTTATCAAAAATTCCTCTTGGCCTAGGTGAGTATGTGTGAAGATAGAGTGAAAAATAGGCTCCAATAAAATAATCATTCTTTGCAAGAAACTTTTGTAAGCATTTACTTTTGATAAATTTGAATAGAAAATAAACATTAAAAAATCTCAACAAAATGTATTCGTTATATAAACAAATATTTCATTTAATATAAAAAAATTAATTAACTTCCCTTTTTAAAATTTTTAATATAAAAAATTTAAATTGCATTTTTTAAATGTGATCTACTTACTGAGATTAAATATTTAACTTGTATTTTTCAATTTCTTTTTATCCATCTTTGATCAATTGCAATTTTCCTCCTTCCTTTTATATATTAGAAATATCTTATATATAATTACAAATTTATATTTAATTTTTTATTCAAATTTATTCAAACAAAGTGTTAAGTGATTTTATTAGAGCCCACCAAATGGAAAGGTCATTAATCAAAAAAACTCATATTGTATTTTAATAATAAATAAGTAATATATTATATCAGTAAATATTATTATAATTTAATAACATTTAATAATTAATTATATTTAATTATAATATCAATTTACATATAAAATTCATAAATTATAAATTAATGAATATATCTACTTATATATTTTATATATATATATGTATAAATAAGATATATATATATATATATAATATTATTAATTATATAATATAAAATAGTTTTATATTTTTTTAATAATAAAAACAATAATTATCGCCCCAAATAATGATCTTGTTGATATTTTTCAGGACCTGAAATATAAATACAATAATAGTTTATTTGTAATGATCACAATCCATTTTATAAAACTATTTGTTAATGAAAAAATTTTTAAATTACTACAAAGTTCCTTTTGCATATAAATTTTTAAATATATATGTATATATATAAATTCTAAAATTAGGACATTGGATTGTTATATATCAGTGATGGCCAACCTTTTTAAGAAGTGGGTCACATTTTGATCATTATTTTTTTTAGATCTAGCTCGTGGGTCACCAAGTATTGAAAAAGGAATAAAGAAAATCACATACAATATATATTTTGTATAAATATTTATAAATAATTAATAGGTATATTAGTGTTTCTCAACCTTTTAGTATTCACGGTCCATATGAAATGTTTCAGAGAGTAACATCACAAAATTATCTGACTTTTTTTTAACCATATTGAAAAAAAATCAAAAATGTTCAAAAGTTTGGCCATAAAATCATCTTACCTTTTTTTTAGAGCCATATTGAAAAAAATTCTCTTTTTTGACATAAAAAAAATTATAAAAATCAAAGAGTGGGTCAGGGGTTCGCCATCACTGTTATATTTATATCATTATTAGTAGTGATTTTTTGATAGGAGAATACTAGTAATATCAATTTATTGAGACTTACCAAACATAATTAAACGACACCATTTTGAAGCATATTTGTACATTTTAGGGCACCTGCCTCGTGAGTCGGGTCGAATCTTCACTGGTCGATCATTTTGAAAATCTTCATTGCCAGGGAGAAACATCGGTGTTGAGAATACTGATCCAATAAGAACAATTACGAGAAAAAAAGCTATCATCGCTTGATGTTGATTCATAATGTAAAGCGCAAATCGTTCACTTGTGCAACCACTCATTCAATTCCAATCCATTCGAAATATGCATTTATATATATATATACTTGCGCCTATCAAATTAGGATGTAGTACCCCACTCTTCAAAAAAAAATAAATGATAGGAAGAAAAATGCGTAAGCATAATTAAAAGGAACTAAAAAAGTTTATTTTCTTAAAACCCAACATCATATTAATTATTTTAAAAAACTCATGCAAAAAAATAAATAAATAAATAAATTAAATAATATTTAAGAATGTTGAAAAAAATTTATAGTTTCAATATGAGAGAAAAAGTAAAATGAATTTATGTTTTTTAAAAAAAATATGTTTAAAATGAATAGCTTTGCCCAGTCGCACACGTGTGGTTTAATATAAATATTTTTTCTAAATTTTTAATTAAACAAAGCAAGACTATTAATTAATAATAATAATTAATAAATAAACAAAATAATAAAGATTAATAATTAATAATTAATAATTAATAATTAATAAATAAACAAAATAATAAAGAAACACAAAAATATTCATTGAGTTAAAAAAAATATAAATTTTCCAAATTGCGATAATCTAAAGGATGTGATTTATTTTGTTGTCTGAAAATAAATCCTTGATATATTCTTGTGGACTAGGCGAACTATTTAAAATTACATAGTGACAATTTTAATCAATTAAAAAAAATTACATTTAAAAAAATTTCGGATTTCTAAATTCTTTAAACTAATATTAAGTCTAATTTATATATAAATATACATATGTATTTAAAAAATAGTTTCAAATTTTTAAATGTATTTATTTAATTAACTTTTTAATAATAAAAATTAATCCCATATTTATAAAACCATATGGATTCACTTAAATAAATATTTTTTAACAATGTTCGAAAGATTTTATTATGAATTCAAATTTTCGTTATGCACATTACAGTATCTTTCATTCATTCTTTTGTAATAGATTTTTTTACAAATACCTGCATATCTTACAAAATATGATATATCAGTACATAATTTTTAAAGTTATCTAGGACAATTAATTAAAGTTATTGAAAATTCAAATTGTATCATTAATATGACATATATCATATAAATAGAATAATTAAAAGTTTGTATTTTTTGAAAATTTTATTGAAAATTTTCAATTTTACAAAAATTTATGTATATTTAATTTCAAACAATATCACTAATTTAAAGACTAATTTAAGACACTAATTTAAAGAAATCTAAAGAAAAAACTTGAATATATTTAAAACTAATTTTATTTTAATATTTTACTAAAGCTAATTTAAATTAAACAAAAATATTTAAATTTGTTTTAAATTCAACACAATTAATCGAGTGAAAATCAAATTGAAGATCAACTTCCTATTACATTCAGAAAATAGAGTTCAATTATAATAATTTAAAATTTGCATATTTATTACAAATATAATATACAATATATTGTTTGCGATTTGGCAGATCACGTTGGGCTTCCCACAACCAAGATCCAAAGATAAAGGAGAACTTTGGATGAAGGTGACTCAGGACAGAGACTGTTAGTGGAATTTGTTTGCTGAGACTAATAATTTTCAAATGCCTTAGGGCAGTGATTCTCAACCTTTTTGGTTTGCCGCGGCACACTTTTAACGGATTAAAAACTTGGCGGCACACAAAGAAAAAGATAATTGTAAAAGTTTACCATATTGAAAAAAGTGGTCCCAAAAACGGTTTACCTTTTTTTAGAACCATATTGAAAAAATTTAGAAAAAAAAGTCGGAAATGTTTAAGAGCCTCTCTACATTTGTAATAATTTGGCGGCATATTTTGATAATCTCGCGGCATACTTTTGAAAATCTCGGCACAGTGGTTGAGAATCACTACTTTAGGGCCACATAAATAGATAAATTTCTTCTGAGTGAGGACAACTATGTTCTAGAAAAATTAATAAAAATAACGAACTCCATCGACCAAACAATCCATTTAATTTATTAATGAATGTTTATATTTTAAGTATATTTATATATGTTTAAATAACGTTAAATAAGTTGACCTGTGGCCAGGTCCGAACCGACCGACGGTTTGAAATAAATTAATTTCCAGCTACAGAAACAATTTCAAATAATTTTAATATATCTATTAATGTAATAAAAAACAGATATGGATATAACATAAATATTTTTAATTTTATTTTATTTATAATATATATGTAAGACCAGACTGTGACGTCATGAATGGCTGGATGACGTCATATAATTTTAAATTAAGAAAAAAACTAATAAAGATGATTTTTCTCGAGTATAAAACCAATGCAAAGTGAATGATTCGTTATGATATGTAAAAAATCTCCTCAGGTGAAATTTGGTGTGAAAATAACCCTTTCCTTCCTATCGTCGATCGCTAATACTACCACTTCCGGTTTCCGGATTGGCACCAAAAGTTGAACAATTCATCCCACTGATGCATTAAGTAAATATACCAAATTTCATCAAAATCCGTTGAGCCGTTCAGGCTGTACACATCTATACGGACGGACGGACGGACGGACAGACATCATGCTAAAAATACTTTTTTCGGTTAAGAAAATGCATGATTCGTGGAGATATGTAAAAATCTCCACATGTGAAATTTGGAGTGAAAACAATACCTCCCTTACTATCGTCGGTCGGTAAAAAGTTAATTTTATTTTTATAATATACCTCAAGTCTCTACCTTTCAATTGTCATAAATTTCATTATACATTATAAAAATTATTCAATAAATCAATAATAATAAAGAAATTTATATCAAAATGAATATTAAGCAATATTATAGTTCATTATATAATATACAATAAAATATATAATTAATTTAATGATTAAATTAAAATATAAATATGAACACAAAAAGGAAATGAATGCTTTAATATACTTATTGAAATAAAATAAATGAAAAGACTTCCAACCAAATAATATGTATCACTTCGAGGGCATATCATATAGCATTGATTCATACAAATGCTTTTTAATTTCTAAAAAGTTTATTACCGACCGACGATAGTAAGGGAGGTATTGTTTTCACACCAAATTTCACATGTGGAGATTTTTACATATCTCCACGAATCATGCATTTTCTAAACAGAAAAAAGTATTTTTAGCATGATGTCTGTCCGTCCGTCTGTCCGTCTGTCCGTCCGTCTGTCCGTCCGTCTGTCCGTCTGTCCGTCCGTATAGATGTGTACAGCCTGAACGGCTCAACCGATTTTGATTAAATTTGGTATATTTACTTAATGCATCAGTGGGATGAATTGATCAACTTTTGGTGTATATCCGGAAACCGGAAGTGGTAGTATTAGCGATCGACGATAGGAAGGAAAGGGTTATTTTCACACCAAATTTCACATGAGGAGATTTTTTTATATATCACCACGAATCATGCACTTTGTATTGGTTTTATCCTCGAGAAAAATCATATTTATTAGTTTTTACTTGATTTAAAATTATATGACGTCATCAAGCCATTCATGACGTCACAGTCTGGTCTTACATATATATTATAAATAAAATAAAATTAAAAATATTTATGTTATATTCATATTTGTTTTCTATTACATTAATAGATATATTAAAATTATTTGAAATTGTTTCTGTAGCTGGAAATTAATTTTTCAAACCGTCGGTCGGTTCGGACCTGGCCACAGGTCAACTTATTTTTTATTTATTTTGAAAATAATTTTATAATCATGGCTCTGCTATGCTACAGAACAGGAAGTTTACCTAAATGTTAAATGCAAATACGAGGGCAGGTCAATATATCCGTGTCTTTTTGAATTCCCCGACTCTTAAATGAAATGGCAACACTACTTCTGTCAATAAGCAACTATCAACTGACTCCTGACGAAATTTGAACAGCTGGGTCTTTTAGTTTTTGTTTGATATAGCAGAATACCTCGTGACTTGAGAAGAAAATGGAAAAAAGTGAATTTCCATGAAAATACATGAATTGGGATTTGAATTACTCCCTCATATGCCCTTTTCTCCGGAATTAGCCTCGAGTGACTATTTCTTGTTTCCGAACCTGAAGAAATGGCTCGGCGGAAAGAGATTTGACTCCAATGATGAAATCATCTTACAAACAAATCTATTTTGAAGTGCTAGACAAATCGTATTTTTTGGAAGGGATAAATAATTTTTTATCCAAAAACTTGTTTCATTCAAAGAGTCACGGACTTATTGACTTGCCCTCGAATATGTAAATTCAGAGTTTTTATAGTATTATTATGTTTATGAAATTAATTTATATTTATCAATTTATCATTATATATATATATTCATTTTAATATAAGTTTCTTTATTATCATTGATTTATTGAATAATTTTTATTATGTATAATGAAATTTATGGCAATTCAAAGGTAGAGACTTGAGGTATATTATCAATCAATTTATCAATAATAATTTCATAATAATGTATATAGCCATTGCGTCGTCTGGAGCCAATAAAATTCAATATCGTTATAATATAAATATTAATTTTTTAATTATTTTATTTGATATCAATTCTAATATATTTTGGAATTTAAAAATAAAAATATAAAATGGTTTAATTTAATTGTATAAAGATATAATTATATTATTAAAATATTATAAAAGTTTTTAATAAAGATTTTTGAATTAATAATACTAATCAGTACAAATCATTTAATAGATTTCATTAAAGTCGGAACAATTAAAATGAGAGAGTTTATGCAGCGCTCTTGTATAAGAAATAAAATTTGGCCCGAATATTAATATATTAATGATTAAAAAATAATTCTCTATCTTTTTTTTATTTTTCAAATATATATGTCAATAATTATTTATAAAAGTAATCGATACCAAAATTTTCTCTTGAAATGACGCATTATTTGGGTATGAATGAATAATTTAGTCTAAATTAATATATATATACTGGCTGCTCCGAGCGTCTTAATTTCTTTTTATGTTCTTATCTAAAATATATTTTAATTTAATCTGTAAATTAATTATATATTATTATTGTATATGTTATTATATTTTTCTAACTCTGTGTCTCTACAGTTTTCGAAAGTTCTTAGCCGCAGCATCCACATTTCTCTAAGAGTCCCTATCCTGAGCTACAACCAAATCCTACCCTGTCCCATCTCTACCATGTCCCTTCCTTCATTGTCCACCCACCTTGGTCCTTGGTCTTCCACCGGATGTTTCCCAATCGGTTTTACCCAATTTCTAGTTTCTCCAATTCCAGCCACGTCCCCTTCCCATCCTAGCCTTCTCGATTTTATAACTTTAACGATATCTGGAGTAGAGATGCAACGAATATTCGGCCGAAGCCGAATATTCGGCCTATTCGGCCTGTCTGCCGAATATTCGGCTTCGGCCGAATATCAAATCAACTATTCGGCCTTAGGCCGAATAGTACCATTACAAACGTATTTATAGTTACAGGTACGTAGAAATGTATTTATTGTTTTTCTTTTATGCCCTAAATGGGTTTTATCAACCATTTTCTATAAAAGAACTTATTCCTATAGATAAAAGTTGTAAATTATGAATCCTATTACAGCATTTATCTATATGAATAAGTGCTAAAATATCTTTAATAAGCTAGCCTAATACTTAAAATTAATCCAATTCAAAACTGGTCTTCGAGCAAATTCTAATTTTTCTAAGCAAAATAGGAAGGTTAATACTTATGCCTTGTTATAATAAAAAAGAAAGCTTGCAATGATTTTTTAATTATATTTAATTCAATAGAATAAATAACTAAGATGTCAGTTTTCACATAAATATATAACTCTCAAATATTTCAACCAAGTATTTCATTTCAAATAAATATTACAACCAATTATTATAGAAATTAAAAACAATTAATTGAAGGATACTGTTTATTACAAATAATATTCCTCTGCTATATGTATATGTAATATATCAAAATTATCAGCTTAAACATTATACTGAGTACATCTTTAAGATAGCATCTTAAAGATTCTACTGAAATGAAGCAATTCCACAATTAATTTATTAGGTTTGATTTATTTTGAATTATTTCTATCTTAATTTACTTCAAAAGTTCCATGAAATAATTATTCTAATGAAACAGAACACTGTTTAAAAAGTTTATTTACAAAACTTTGATCATGAGGATATATTGCTATGAAAAATACTTCTTTTTTGGTCAATTTTTAGGCCGAATAGAGCCGAATACTTTTTTGGAGTAAAATAATGCTTTTCAAAAATAAAAATTTGCATATTTTTTTAGAAAATGATACTTTTAATTGTGAAATGTACTATAATTGTACATATAGTATATACAGTATTTTGTTTCTAGGCAAAAATGAGTTCACTATTCGGCGGCCGAATAGCCGAATATTCGGCCTTCATTTTGGCCGAATATTCGGTATTCGGTATTCGGCCAAATGACTATTCGTTGCATCTCTAATCTGGAGATCATGCAATTCCTCGTTATGTCATCTCCGCCATTCCCCTGTGACCTCATCTTCCTTTGGCCTATAAATGCTGCGAACAATATTAATCTCACAAATACTCTAAATCTACTTTCGTCTCCCAGAGTCATCGATAGGGTGACCAAACGTCCCGTCTTTAGGTGCTCTGTCTCAAAAATATCTTCGGGACAGCCTATTGTCCCGTTTTTTCAATATTTAGGACATTTCCTAATTTTTTTTCAACATTTTTTCAATTTAGTTCTAAAAAAAAGGTATACCGTTTGCCCCGGGTTGGTGTTTTCGAAATATGGTCACCCTAGTCATCGATCAACATGAAAAATAATTGTTTTATATATTTTAATTTTTATCCTCTTTGATGAGATAAGCCCCTTTACTGCATAATAACAGGCTCAATTACAACGTCGATTTAAATTCTTCTCGAATATTATTATCTTTCGTGATTACAAATCTTAAGTATTTAAATATTTATACTTTTTCAAATTCTACATTTTGTATGTTAATTCTTTGTGTGTTAATACTATTCCTCTCTGTTACTAAATACTTTGTCTTAGTACTATTAATTTTTAACCCCGCCTCTTTTCCTGTTTCGATTAATTTCCCTACGCTATCTTTGATTGAAGTTGTCGATTCTCCTATAATATTTAAGTCGTATCCGTAGCATAATTCTTGAATGTTTTTGTTTAATTACATTTCAGTTGATTTTTCCTCAATTTATCTAATCACATGTCTCCTCTTCCAGTCCAATTCATTTACCTATCCATGTTGCATAAGGCATTTTAATTTCTTAATTTGGCTAGAATACTCCATTTTTTTAAATTTTAAATAGAGGGAGAGAGAGAGGTTCTAATTATATATATATTTGTTTCTATGACAGCAAAAAAGTAAAGAAATTACATACATACAAACACTCTCCTTTATATATATAGAAGATATATATAGTTGACCTAAATATTCAATTTAAAATAATATGAAATCAAAGTGATTAGGATAAGTAATGTAATTGTAATAATTTATCATTAATTAAACGTAATAAAATTTTTTAATACATTAAAATTTAAGTCTAAGTTCAGGCCAAAAATTTATATTTTATTCTTTCTTTAGTTTATTCATATTATTTTTCTGCCTCTATAAATTTAGAAAAGAAAAATAATTATTTGTATTATAAAAAATATAAAAATAATATTTTAAAATAAATATTTAAATTTTATTAATTTGATTATTCTTAAAATAAATGAATAATATTGTTGCTGTTTGTATTAGCGAGGGTGAAGAACTGATGCTGTGTCTTTTTAAGAGACAATCGATGGTGTATGCAGAATGAGGCGTACATGGTAATTGCTTTGTTTTAAATTATGTTCTTTTTTGTGAATACATCTATGATTATTTTTTTAATCAATTTAGATTAATGTATGGTCTGTGGTATCTATATTTTATTTTATATTTTTTTTAATTAATTTTCTTTTTAAATTTTTCCATTTGATTTAATATTTATTAATTCTAATATATCTTAGACTATATATAGATCCTAATAAATGATTAAATTAAAAAAAAATAAAAATAAGCTTATATAATATATTTGATAAAAATACTTTTTATTTACTAATATTTCATTAAATGTGTATAATGATTCTACTTAATTCTTATTCAAATTTCAAATTTGTGTTGGTTCATCTTTGAAACGGACCCGCTTGCCGCCCTTAAAAAAACAATAAATAAAAATAATAAAACTTATTTTACTAAGAGTATATTAACAATATAATACTATAAGAATCATATTTTCTAATTTAAAAAAAATACAAACAAAATAAACAATAATCTAGGAAAGTATCAGAAAATAAGAAAATAAATATATTCTTCATCTTTAAATGACTTTATTTTCTATAATTTTATATTCTATAATGCTAATTATTAGAACAAGTAATCCATTAATAGCCACTGATTAATGTTGAGTTGATTTATTTTTATTTCGGGCAGGTTGGTTTCCCTTAAAAGAAAATTAACAGAATTAAAAAAGTAATTATATAAAAAGAAATAAAGTAGTATTTCTTGTTTTTATTATTTTTATATAAATCAAAACAGAATTCTCGTTTAAAATGTTTTGACTTAATTAGTAGTGCTTATCCTTAGCTAAAATATACACCCACAAGCTACAATTTTAAAAAATATAAAATAAGAAAAAGTCCAATTTGATTTTATATCTCGTTCTCGATTCTTTGTAAGTTTACCAAAAATTATGAGGCTTGAAACTATATTAAAATAAAATTTTATACAAATGAATCTAAGTTACTTGATTAATACCAAATACAATAATAAAT
Organism: Labia minor; assembly: GCA_963082975.1. Classification (NCBI taxonomy): domain Eukaryota; kingdom Metazoa; phylum Arthropoda; class Insecta; order Dermaptera; family Spongiphoridae; genus Labia; species Labia minor. Next base: position 65,722,933 of record OY720344.1, on the reverse strand, counting down.
TAAATGAAAAATGTTCATTATTCCAGGGAATATACTTCTTTTATTTGATTTTTATTTTAAAAAAAAATGATGTAATATTACTTTTTTAGAAATAAGAAAAAGAAACAATAATAATATTTTTAAATACAAATTTACTTAAAATTATTATATATAAAAAAACAGAATTTAAAATTATTTCAAAATATTATGTAATCCATTAGTACTTTTTCAATTTAAATATCATAAAAATTATTTAAATTATTTTTCAATTTTTTAAAAATTAATATTAAATAATTACCGTTTTTTGAGTTCCAACACTCAGGGGTCTGTCTAAGCTGGATGTAGGCTTTTTAGTTGGATTTGAAACTGTTTTTCCATAATTAATATCAAATAATGACAAAAAAACAATGAAGAAAAATAGCAATGAAAGCAATTTCATTTTGCTGTTCGAGATGCGTCTCAATTAAAAATAATTGATTAGTTGAATGCATTAGAAATATTTGAACTATTTGATAACCTCATTTTTAAATTAAAACGCACTTATCAATGTCTAAGAAAATATATAATATTTGTATATATATATATATATATATATATATATTAACCTTAAAGAAAAGCAATAGTATAGATGTTATATAGATTTTATACTAAAAAACAACCAACAAATTCAAAACTGATTCTAATGGCTTTCTTTTCTTTCTTTTTTGTAGTTGAATGAAATTTAAACTATATATTCTCTGTTTCCTTGAATTATTAGAGATGAAATTAATGTTAATTAAGTTAATATTACAAAAATAATTTTAATTTTTTGATATAGTCTAAATCGAAATGCCAACATTAATCATTTATAATTATTCTTAATGTATTACTAGGTATGATCAAAAATTAAGGTTAGGTTTTACATAATAAATTTATTTTTCAAGATTATGTCAATATTTTATGAGTGATTTGGAGTGCTTAATTTGTTATATAAAATTAATCCCAAATTCTTTGACCCATTTCTTTAACCAGAAAATGACCAAACAGGCAAAATATTTCCAACTTTTAGACCCATCACATACTAAAAAAGAATGATAAATAGCTGATATTGTGAATACTTATTTAGGAGGACCATACCAGCATAGGAATCTAGCGCAATTTTATATACTTAATAGATAGGTCTATATTTATCAATTAACAATATGGTTGGAAGCACTTATTATGTATATATATCAAAATACATTTAAAGGAAAAAATATGTAGTAAAATTAATATTATATTATTAATTATTATTATTGTTATATATATATATATATATATATATATATATATATATATATATAATATTAAAATTATTATAATCTATTCAATCTAAACTAATTATATGAATTTGGTTATATAAAACCATATTTAAGAATTTAATTTAAAAAATATTTTTATTTATTTTTATACATATATAAATAAAAGATAAATATAACTAATACATTATAAATGTATTTTTTGAAATTAATAAACAATTAGTATTGTCATTGAAATAAACATTTCCACCTTCCATTTATCAAGTGACAACCATCTCTGGGGGGATTATTAATTATCGAAGTGAACTACAAACAAATTTAATATTTATTTAATTATTACTTTTTAAAAATAATTTAATCAGAAATAATGAACTTACATTTTTATTATGATTTTCTGTGATATTCTTTTTACCATAGACTAAAATATTAGGAATAAGAAGAATTATAAGTAACATAAAAGACAACCATCGGAACAACATTATAATCGCCTTTCTATTAGTATAATAAAATTATTTTTAAAATATATATTTATTAATTCATGTTTATGACTTGATATTTTTTTATTAATGATAAGTGTCTTATTATGATTAAAAATTTAAAAATATTAAAAACATATCTAATATTAAGATTAATATTTTGTATAATTAGAATCAATTAATTATTATTTTTATTTCCATATTAGAATATATTTCAACATATTATAACAATTAAGTATATTTAAGTTTAATAATTAATAAATCTTTATTTATATTTATTCAAAATATTTAAATAATTTTTTATTAATTAGTGATTATAAAGAAAAAATACAATTTTTTCTTGGGCAGAACAGTTCCTTTACACGCTGGCCCATCAATATCAACGTTACCCTAAATATTGGAAAAATATTTAATTTCATATATAAAATACAATCAATAATAAATTAAATACGAGAATTTACAAACATTTTATATGTAATACTATTTAATTTTAATTTTAATTTATCTTACAGTGAAGTAATATACTTAAATAAAAAATAATAAAATAACTTTTATTTATTATTTATCCAAGTATACTGTAATTTAAAATTATAGATATATTTTTAATCTATAAAGTTATATAATAAATAATTTTAGAAAATATTTCAGAATAGTGGTTATTAGTTATTAAATTTATATTTAAAAAAAGAAATGTTATTCACTGCTTTTAGTGGAAAATACTAATAAAAGTATTTCGATATCTATTTAATAAGATATTTAGAAATTAAATAAGTACAATTATATTTATTTTTATTTATTCATTTATTCAAGAAATATATATACAATCATTCTGTATGTTATTTCGGTCCACCTCATTTGGGTGGTGACAAAAAAAATAGCAAAAACATCCAAAAAGCAAATAAAAACAAAATAAAAAAAAGAAAAACATATTTACCTATTTACATAATAACTAACACTCTGTAATCTACGATCATAATGTCTCAAATTGAGGGCACACACAATCATAGACCCAGAGTATCAGTTTTACATCTTTTCAGATATATACAGAAATGAAAAACCAAAATAAGAAAAACAAAATACAAAAAAAAAAAAATGCAAAAAAATAAATAAATAAATAAATAGATAAACAATTCGAACATAATGCAAATAAACAACAAAAGAGAAAAAAATAAATAAACAAATAAATAAAAAGGAATATCTAATCGTTTCTCCTCTAAAATGAAAGATCTCAGTTTTAGGAGACCATAAAGTAATAGATATTATTTATATCATCCCAACCCTTGACCGTAAGAATCATCTCCAAGTTATTTCTCTTTAAGAAATGGTTTCTCAAGTGGTCATATATTGGGCAGCGTAGTAAAAGGTGGCCTAGGTCCTCTCTCTCTCTTGCATGTTATAAATTCTGCAATATTGACCTTGGTCAATTTTGTGTAATTCACCGTTCAAGCAAAAATGAGGATTCTCTCGTTCCCCAGTCGGCATTCATATAGAATCCTCATTCTGCCGAGAACATCTCTGCAAAATATATGGTTACGGCTCCCCATTATATTTTTATAAATAGGACAGCACGCAGAGTCCTCGATTTTTTGCATGTCTCTTGATCTATATATTTCGCTTAGTTTCTGAGACAGTAGATCTGTTTTATTTTTGATGGCACTTGGATCCTGACTCTCCTAAAGAGGCCCCTCCCCCAGCATATTAAATAGAGATTTCATCTCCACTGCCCAGTTATATGACGAGTCTGATGTATCTTTCAACTCCAAAAGCCTGTCATAGCAGACTCTAGGAAGCCTATCTATGGATATTAATAGAATTTTGTAGAGCCATGACATTGCCCTTCTAAATATATATACTCTAACCGGTAACAGTTCAAACTCCACCCTCACCACGTAGCCTATCTAGGCAAATCCCACATGGATTTTTTCCAAAAGTTCCTCATATCTTAGTGTCCATATTTCTGAAGCATAGAGTAAAACGCTCAATATACAAGAGTTATATAGAGTTAATATACTCGGAAGTAAGTCCATTTTTGTTCTGTATATTAATGATCTTATGCTTGTCATCACTAGCGAACTTTTAGCTACCATTTTTTAGCCCCTTTCAAAAAAATCCCTGATGAGCTAAAGCATACCCTAAGGTAATTATATTCCTTTACAATCTCCATTGGGTGTCAGTTGTATAAAAATTGAACTCCCCCCGCGAGTTTTCCTGCGCGCCTAAAAATTAATAATCATTCTATTGAAAAGTATTTGTGTAAACACCTTTGCAATACAGTTGATGAGTGATATATTTCTATAATTACTTGGGAAATTGGAATCCCCTTTTTTATGTAAGGCAAACATCTGGACCATAGGCCACATTGTGAGGTTGTTTCTTCATCAAAGACCCTATTGAATAGTTTCAATAGAATATGTTATGTAATAGAAGCTGGTAAGTATTTAAAAAATTCGTATGGAATACCGTCCAAACCCGGAGCCTTGCCCTTTTTACAATTTTTAAGTACTAATTCTAATTTGGCCAAATCCAACTCCCTATCCCTCACGGAAAGCGTGTAGTCAAAAACGATGAGGTCTTATAAAGGGTATTGAAGTGATTTTCCCATATCGACATATCTATAGGATCAGATCTTTTCGCCCTCCTCATACGCCTCAAGGATCCTCAGAATTCAACAGGGTTATTTGCGTTTGAAATTTCATTAATAAGTTTCAAATAATAATCGTTTTTTTTTAAATTTCAAGATGTTTCTATATTTCTTTTTCTGGTCTAAATATCTCGTTAATAATGTGTTATCAGATGGCATAGCTCTATACTGTTTTAAACATTTTTTTAATTTTAATTTAGTAGTATATCTACAATCCATATCAAACCAAGGTTGTCGTGGTGAAATTTTATAAGGGTTTACCATGATGTTCTTACTCATTCTAGTAAGAATAAGACAATCTTTAATTTTTTCAATTATAAAAGAATTCAATTCCTCATTGCTGATTCAATCTAATTCCAAGTGAGCGTCGCTGTCAAAGCTGTTTCTAAAAGATTCTAGAGATAGAAAGTTCCACTTATAAATTTGTTTTTTATTTTATATATATGACCGAATTTAACCGACTCTGGTGCACTCATCGTTTCCTTTATCAGTTCAATGTAATATGGTAAGTGGTCTGACCCACTCGCCAACTCACACATACCTGAGTCCAGAATATACTCATTTGCAAAGCAGAGGTCAATCAAAGACTCACCTAGTTCACTGACATATGTGAAACGGGCTGGAGTGTCATCACGCGTACGGCCATTTAGAACAAATAATCCCTGAGCTTCCATAAATTTCGACAGCTTAATTCCCCTGGTGTTTTCAATAAAGTCGAGAGAGGACCTGTCATGAGAAAGATTTGCGTGTGTAAATATCTCAGGGTCTAATTGGTTGAGTTCCCCCAATCTAGCGTTAAAATCTCCTACATGCAATATGTTTTCTGAAAATTTATTAATATTAATATATTCCATCATATCGTGCAAAGAATCTAGACAAAATTCGCTATCATGTTTTGGTGATAGATATATAACACCTAAGACAAAATTAAAGTCTATAATGAATACCAAATATCATCCATAGGTTATTATGTTGAATCAAATTAACATTGAGTAACTTATTAAAAAATATCATTAGACCACCACTGGCCCTTCCTCTTGTTTTTTCCCTCATACATTAGATTCAACTGCAATGCAGTGTTTGAGAGCCAAGTTGCACTTAATGCTATTATGTCGAACTGATGCCAGAAGTCATAATCACCCGCAGATATGGATTGTTTGAAGTTTTGGAAACCTCGACAGTTCCAAAACACCACCTTCAGCTTATTTCCACGTCCCTCTCTTGAGCGTGGATCAATCGGTTTTTTTATAGTTTTTTCGTCCAAATGGGCATGAAAAGGCTTGATTATAATTCCCGATGGCCAGGCATCAGGAGAATTAAGCTTTTCATAGCTTTCAGCCTCGAATGCCACATGGTATGATGCATACGTATCATATTTTGTTATTAATTGAGTACACGTGGTCGTATTTATGCCATTTTCCTGACTAAGAAATTTTTCCAAGTCTTCCTTGCTAGTTTCAGGCGCCAATCTTGAGACAAAAAAAAACTTTTCATCGGTTTCCATGTGGATGCTTTGAGAGATGAGATTTTCGAATCTTTCATGGCCGGAGATTTTTTCCGGGCGAAATTTCGAACTGCGGGTGTCTTTCTTTTGACGACCAAAGTCAAATCGTCCTCTTCATCCTCACTTGTACTTTTAATTGAATTCACCTCTTTCTCCGATCCAGACGGGATGGTGTTGGCGCCGAGGAGATAGGCAACACCCGCGTTAGGAGCGTGCCGGCCTGGGCTGGCGACGATAGATTAGCCCGTTGCTTCTTGGTCTCACCAGCTGTTTTAATGTCATGAATTTCAAGAGGTGTAGTACTTGAAATGCCAAATCCTCCTACGTTTGGGGTCGTTGGTGATAGCAATCTGAGTTTTTAGATTGTTTATTCCTTTTTTAGTTCTTCATTGTCTTTTTTAAGACTATTCATCTGTGAAAGACATCTTTTTTAAAATGCCAAGCACTTGATGCATATTTTCATTTAAATATTGAAAATCTTTATCTGTATGGCCTGTCTTTTTTGGCGTTCCACTTATATGATTTGATTCTTCTTCGTTAGATTTAAAGCATATTATACTTTCAACTATATACTATTATACTATTATACTTTTAACGTAGTATTGTAGTTATTCCAATAGATTTTTCGTTTTTTATACATTTAAGGTGAAATTTTCTTTTGCATTTTCCCTGGCATACAATGATGTGGTCATAATTATAGATTTGGATGTCACAGAGAGGACATTTAGCCATTTCAGTAGTCCCTGAGAGAAGTGGACGATCAAAAATCTAATCGGTATGTCAAAAATTGCCAAGACTACGACCAAAAAAGACAGGAGCTGTAATTATATTGTATTTGTTATTTAAAATGATTCTGACTATATTATGTAATATTGGTTTAAAATTATAGAAAATATTTATTTATTTTTTTTTAGAAAGAAAATTAAAGATAAATTTAAATTCATCATTTAATTCAATGAAATGAAATAAAATTATATTATTTACTTATAAAAACAATTTCATAATAATACTTATTTAAAATCGCAAATATAAAATGAAAAATGATATCACATTGATCAAACACTTATCTTACCACGCTTACTATAAAACATGAATACATCAAATTATTATTATTTAATTTTTTTTTATTTTAATCATATTTATTTCATTCTCTGCAGAACTTCACTTGATAATCTATTTCGTTTTTCTATTCTCTCTTATAATCAGAATGAAAAACAACCAAACCAGATGAAAATCAAAGACCCATGTGCATTCAAATAAAATAATTATTTTTGTCATGCTTTTAAAAATTTTACTTTTCTATTTAATAATGACTTTGTTGACATTAAACACGCTCGCAAAATCACTTAACAACAACACAAAACATCATACTAGTTATGTAAGTAATAATTTATTTAATTATATATATCTTAAAACAGAGGTGTCCAAACTACGGCCCTTCAACCTATTCATATTCGGACCATGATACTGAAAAATAGGTGAAAAAAAAATTTTATTCAAGTGTGTATAAAATTATTCTTATACTGCAATTCAACCATATTTGTTTAGTAAATATTAGTGTATTGGCAATGAACTGTTATAAAAAAATAATGCTAAATATCACAATGAAATTGCATGATTCGCATATACTTTGGGCCCTTGGGGTAAAAAGTTTGGACACATTAAAGATTTACATCTTCTATTTTCAATAAATTTTTATTCATATATATTTATTATCAAAATATTAAAGTAATTCAAGTATTATTTAATTATAGAGATAAAAGGGGTATTTATTGAAAAATAGAAAAAAATTGAAAATACTTAATAATATATATATACAATTTTAAAGAAATACCAAAACTTGGTTTGTTTTTTAGAAAATATTAATGAGTACTGAGTTTCTGAAATATACAAATTATTCAATTAACTTTTTATGGTACATTTTTTAAATGATTTCAATTTCAAAGTTACAAAGATTACGTTAATATTATATAATGAATATCATTTTACTACACCTATTATTTAAAACCTATTCTAAATTCTATAATAATGTTTTTTTTTTATTTAAAATTTTAACTAGGAGTAGACTCCACTATTTGCAAGGATGACATTTAAAAAAATAAAGAATAATGATTATAGAATCAAATATTAAAAAAAAAAAAAATAAATAAGCAAAAAAGTGTGTGCTCTGAAAATTGTACGATTGTTCAACTTTTATGACAATATATAATATATTATATAATTATTTTTCTCCACTTTTAGAAGAATGGATAGGTTGGTCCTCGATCCTCAGCTTTGGCTTTTTATTTTTCTCTAATGTCTTTTTCTTATGTTTTAGATGAATGAAAATGATACAATCCTAATTGGAAGCATCATTAGAGGCAGATCAAGATACGGATGTAGAAAAGTTAATGGAAATTATAAATGCACTTATTAATTATAAAATAACTAAATTTTTTAATTCATAAATTCTTTTTGTTTGTCTATCGGCTTCATTCTATTAAAAATTTTAAATTATTTAATATTATTAATATTAAAAATCATTATTAATATGACCCTATTCTATACAATTTTTTTTTATCTTCATAATTGTTTAAGTTCAAGGCTTGTATAAACCTAAAGCTTAAACTTTTTAATCAGTGATTAATTTTTTAGAACTAGTAAACAACGGTCGCCAATAGACGTTATAAAGGACTTAACTTTTTATTAAACAATATGGTGAAAAGTATATTAAAAAAAACAGATATGGATATAACAAATATTTTTAAATTTATTTAAACTTTCTATTTCCTATAAGCCAAAGACCAAAAACTAGCAGTTGATCTCTTAATTATTGCGCTACAAGTGTATGTCAAAATTTACAAATAATTAAATCAAATAATTAAGATTAATATTTGAATTAGCTTTAACAATCACTTTCTTTTTTATTAGTTAAAAAAGAGAAAAAAAATTAATTTTTTTATTTTTTATTAGCTGCTCCGAGCGCCTTCGGCGCTCTTGACACCTAGACGGGGGCTCCGCCCCTTGTACCTCCGAGTGATATATAGTATTTAGTTGAAAGTCTGTATGTAATAGGTTCTCATCCATTTTGTTTCAATCAGTATAAGTAGATAAGACATTTATTTGTTTTCTTATAAAATATATTTTAATTTAATCAGTAAATTAATTATATATTATTATTGTATATGTTATTATATTTTTCTAACTCTGTGTCTCTACAGTTTTCGAAAGTTCTTAGCCGCAGCATCCACATTTCTCTAAGAGTCCCTATCCTGAGCTACAACCAAATCCTACCCTGTCCCAACTCTCCCATGTCCCTTCCTTCATTGTCCACCCGCATTGGTCCTTGGTCTTCCACCGGATGTTTCCCAATCGGTTTCTCCCAATTTTTAGCTTCTCCAATTCCAGCCACGTCCCCTTCCCATCTCAACCTTCTCGATTTTATAACTTTAACTATATCTGGAGATCATGCAATTCCTCGTTATATCATCTTCGCCACCCCCCTGTGACCTCATCTTCCTTTGGACTATTATGCTGCGATACTCTGTACCTCCATGTGGGAGGTACTACCACTATTTGAACAAGTTTTATTAGAAATGCAATTAAATACACTATTCACGAAATGAACGTTTTAAAAACAATTAATATTGTAAGGGGAGGAACTTGGCGGCCGCCAAGCTTTTTGATTTCAGTAATTTTTTTGAAAGACAACTTTGAGGCAGGGCCGTCTTAAGGAATTCGGCGCCCATGGGCTACTAAAAATAATGCGCCCTTCTTCCTAAGAAAATACTATATCGCAAATAAAAAATTGCCGCCTCAAAAGGCTTGCGCCCTGGGGCTATAACCCATTTAGCCCTGTGGTTAGGGCGGCACTTCTTTGAGGGGCCCTAACTTTTTTGATTTCCTAACTTTTTAGGGCACACAACTTGGCGGGGAACCTCTACCACGAAGTGGTTATTTGTCAGAATATAATTACACTACTATTTCTGAATTTAATACCAAGTAGATTTTCAAAATTTTCTATTTTGTTGCATATGATTTATTACATGTGTTATAATTTAAACAAATTCAAATATTCTAATTTTTAAATTTATATACAATTTAATATTATTTTTTGTTAAAATTTATTAAAAATTAAAAATAAAAAAAGAAACCTATTAATAAATTACAATATAATATAATAATTTCGATTTAAAAAAAATTTAAATAAGACAAAAATTTAAAATATAAAAAATCATATTTTAATTTTTATAAAACCAAGAAATCATTATTGCACTTGAAATTTAGTTCTAATAAATAATAGAAACAAAAACAAAGATAAAATAATTTAGTCATTTTAATTGACGTTTTAAAAATATTTTTGTATTCATAAAAAACTAAAAATATTAATTTATGTTTTTTTTTTATATTAGACATTGATAAAATTTATACCCTTCACTTTTAAATAACAAAGAAGAAATATTCAAATATAGAAAGAATAAATAAAAAATAATTTAAGTTAAATATGATCTAAATATTTTATTAAAATTTTAAATATATATATATATATATAAGTGAAGGTTTCTATGGACCAGTTGGAGGGCTAGCTTAATTTCTGATTAGATGTAGACATTCTAATGATCATTAAGGGTACGCCGGTTTCTAAAGAATAAAGAATTTTGGACTGTTTCAAGTAGGGAGAAAGAAACTGTGAAAGTATGATTTTAACTTTTTTAATTTACTAGTGTGTATCTGTTCGCACTTGCATCTATTGAGTTAAGTAAACAAATTCAAAAGAAACAATTTATAATAATAATAACCTAATAAATAAAAATAAATTAACAGTCTTAACATTTAATGTAGAATAATTGGATAAATGATTAACTCCCAATTTAATTAAATAATAAATTAATAATAAACTTAATTGTAAATTTATATTGAAACAAGATCATGCCTTTAGTTTTCATTTGTCTTTTGGAGTATTTGAGTGGACGGAACTACCCAGCTCAATCAAGGAAATCAATCGCCTTAAATGGGCCCAAGACAATTTTTTTTTTCAAATACCTCATTAACATTGAATATTTATAACTTCTGTTTCTAGTATGAAAAACAATATATCCTAATAAATCTATTCCTTTAATAAATAAATATATATAATATATATATATATATATATACCTATATATATATATTGCACATTATTCATGGATTATTACAAATTATTACAAATTTTCATTGATAACAACCTTCCCATATATAAAATGTATAACTAAATATTAAAGTACATTACATACTATCTAATAAATATTTAGAAAATAATTATTAACCATTATTAAAAGGAACAAATATAAATTTTAAATTAAATGTATATAGATATATAAATTACTTAGATTAGATTATTATATTGTGTTAAATGGTGAAATAAATTAACTTTTAAACATAAATAAATACATTGTGAAATTTTAACTAAGTATATTTTCATTTAATAGAACATCTAATTACTCCATTTATATAATGACATCCACTTCGACCTGGCGTTTTTATAAATCTTCGTTGGGCAACCTTAAAAAAAAATAAAAGAAATAAATTAATTATAAAAATTTCCTTTTAAAATATTCATTAAACTATAATTTTTTATCATATTTGTTTATTACATGTTTATACTATTTTCAATTTTGTATTAATTTTTAGTAAGAAGAAAATAATAGCACATTTAAATGATTGAGAAGGTTGCTCTGTGGTTCAGATGGATTTGGCTGACATGATAGATAAGGTTAAAAAACATTAAAACTATAGATATTTGTACCTTGTTATATGATTATAAAATTTTTTAATTAGAGTTGAAAAATAAAAAATAAAAGATAAATTTTTCTCAAATTTTATAATTGAAAGTAAAATATCAAATAAATATTGAATTTATAAAGAAAAAAGAAATGAAAATCATTTACTTTAAGTTTACTACCAATCAGCAAAAATATTAGTAATAATGACAAATTTAGAGAGACAGCTTTTTTGTTGGAAGATTATTTTACAAATTTTTATATTAAATTTTTAATTTCACCAAAATACTTATAAATACAACATAAAAGGAAAATCAAAATATTAAATAATATATAATATATGTATGTATATTGATTTATATTTCTTTATTCATAATACTTAATAAATAAATAAATAAATAAATAAATACTTTGATCAAAGTTGATAAGATGAAAAATTGCTGAACAACTAAACATAAGAAGGAAGATATAATTTCAACCAAGTTTAGAAAATTTCATAACATAATATTTAAACATTTTTAATTGTACTAATTGATACTAAAAGTGCTGTTGAAAAGCTTAAAGCAATTTTTTTCATGATTTATTCATTCACTAAGGTGGGGAAGTCCAAAAAACGAATTTAATTATCTGTAGAGAGATCATGAATATATATGTTAAAATTTCATAATTGTGTTAAATGATTTATTCAATAGATAAGAGGGTTGTCTGAGTGAGTTTTTGAAATGAACAATCAAAATAAATAAATGTGTAAACTGACTAATATTGGGCATAGAAGTTACGAGCCAATAATAAATAAATAAATAATTTTATGATGTATAAAAACAAATTAAGGAAAACAATACCTGAATTCGACGTGTAGTAGGAGTTTGAGCATTCAGTAATAAAATGAAATTGATTAAGAAAATAACCAAAACGAATAAAAATTTCATCTTGAATCAATCTTCAATCTTTGCTCTCAATTGAATGTCTCGAATGTGGACTTTCTTATATTCTATTTAGAAATATAAAACAAGAGATAAATATATATTTAATAATATGTTTATAAATAAATTAATGAATGGATATTTTTTATATAATAAATACATGTATTTTCTTTAAATTGAAGGACAAACTCATAATTACTCTTATTTCCATATTTTCAAAATTAAAGAAGATTATATCTAATCTTATTATGCTATCTAAAATTGTTTGTATATATATTTATATAGTACCGGGACCCCGAGCCTCGGCTCGGTAATTAAGTTTAAAAAAAATGATTAATTATTATCGGGTTTGGCTGATAATATTAATACCTATTCACCGAATCGTCATTCAAATAATAACATACAAACAGAAAAGTAGGCCTGTTGATATAAAATATATACCTGGGACACCGAGCTATCGCTCGACCCTTTAACAAATTTATACAATTTATTTTTATATACTTTAAAAATTTTACAATTTTTTTTTTAATTTATGTTCTTTTAAATTATTTGAATGGCGATTCGGTAAATCAGGTATTAATATTACTAGCCAAACCCAATTGTAATAAATAATTAAAAAATTGTAAAATGTTTAAAGTATATAATAATAAATTGTATAAATTTGTTAAAGGGTCGAGCGAGAGCTCGGTGTCCCAGGCATTAATATTACCAGCCAAACCCAGTGGCGCAACCAGGATTTGATCCTGGGGGGGGTTTTGACTAGCCGCTCCACCTTCCTATGCCCCCCCCCCCGGGCTCTCTCAAAGACAAATTTTTCATTAAGATTTTTTTTTTATATTAAATATTTAAAAAAGTTTTGTAAATGAAACACTGATTTTACAAAATCTGGCAAAAAAATTTAATTTTGTATTTTATTTACTCGTATTCACAGTTTTAGAAAGAAAATATTTTTTTTCAGCTATAAGTAAATTATTTTAGCTTTCTCATGAAATAAGGATAGCTTATAAGATGATCGGAAAATTTTGAAAATTTTTGCTCCGAGATTCTTTGAGATTTGCACTTTTCAGACGGTTCTGAATCCAAAACTGCAAAAAAAATTTTTTGAACCGGCTCGTTACCGAGATTACGTCTAAACAAGATGAGATATTGTATTGAAATTTGATATTTAGATGTTTTTTTTTTGGGAATGATGGGCGGGGATTGGATTGTTGTTGGACAAGATCGGACCATAAGTAAGGGTAGTTTAAAGATGTGTCAAAGCATATTTTATTGATTTTCTCAATAAATACCGATTTTTATGAGAATTATCATACTATCGTATTAAATTTATAGGGAATCGAATTTACTAAAAGTTTCATTATATTCATTTTTACCTAATCTTAATAATAAAGGAGTTATTTATAAAAAACTATTAGGTTGTCCCATAAGTCTTTTCCGCGTCACGCTATGAATGAATCTAACTGCCTATGTTTATATATATATATATATATATATATATATAAACATGCAGGCTTATCTCTTAGCCGTTTATGGCATCTTATTTAATCATCCCAGAGCTTTTTCAGAATTCGTTTCGTTGGTGACAAAGTCTCTTTAAAATTTTTCTACTATGGAGAGCCAAAAGATCATTTGCGGCAGAAGAGATTTGCACCGTTTACGGGATTGGTGCTTCGACTATTAGGACCGTCCGCAATTGGTTTAAGAAATTTAGAGCTGGCCACCCAGCAACGACGGATATTATCAAGACTGTGCATGCTGAAAATCCACGATACAGTGTGCGCGAGATAGCTGGTGAAACTAACATTCCCAAAACAACGGCACATAAGCATTTAATCAAAATGGGATATGCGAGTCGATATGAAGCTTGGGTTCCACACCAATTGACGGAGACCGGCCTTATAAAGCGCGTCCCTACGTGCGATTTGCTTCTACAGCGACACAAAAGAAATCATTTCTTAAAGAGTCTTGTCACTGGAGACGAGACTTGGATTTTGTATCAAAATATGGATCGAAAACGGATTTGGTCTAAAGAAAATAAACCTTCAACTGTTGCGAAGTCTGGGCTTCATCCGAAGTAGGTTCTTTTGTGCATTTGATGGGACTGGAAGGGTGTACTGTACTACGAGCTCCTTCCTGAAGGTGATATGATCAATGCTGACAAATATTGCAATCAACTGAATTAACTAAAAAACGGCAAGAATTGGCGAACCGACGAGGTGTAGTATTCCATCACGGCAACGCAAGGCCGCTTATTGCGTTGATCGTAAGGCAAATATTATTACAGTTTGATTGGGACGTTCTACCTCATCCTCCATACTCCCCATACCTTCCTCCATCCGATTATTACTTGTTCCTCTCCTTAAAAATCTCTCTCCGTGGTAAATCTTTCAAATCCATAATCGAAATAAAAACGCACCTAAATGAATATTTTGAAAGTAAGCCTCAACTAATTTGGAAGGAGGGCATAATCAGGCTTCCTGGGAGATGGAAGAAGGTTATAGAACAGAATGGTTCATACATAACATAATAAATCAACCTTAACCAACAAATATCGTGTATTCATTTCGCATCAAAAAAAGCGAAGAAACTTATGGGACACCCCAAGTACTTTAAGATTTCGAAAGCTTTTCGTAGTGGCAGGATATTTTGAAAGAAATCATGTAAAAATCCCTTAGAAAAAATCCCTAAATAAAAAATTTCCCTAAATTTTTGGACTTATTTAACAATGAAAAGCCGAAGAGACTTGAATGAGGTAGTTATGCTTGGTGTCATCACATCTGTTCCATCTGGTTTTTTAGCGTCCCATTTTTCATGGTTTGCCTTCATTATGGTCAGAAGCTCATCATGCGAGTCGCTGAATCGTTTCCTTGGTGGATCAGGCTTCTTACCAAGAACATCACAACAGATTTCCAAAGAGATAAGGTTATGCTCAATATGGATTTGCTTAATCAGGTGACCCATACTGATGTCTTATAACCTTCTAATGCATTGTTTGTTCGAGGTAAACCCATCAAAGTGGCATCGTAGATGTTCCAATGTTCCAATGTCGAATTTGGGGTCATAAAAGCCAGCCAAAAATTGTTCACCTAGCCAAGTGCGCTCGAAGGAAGAAAAAAAGATCACGAAGTTTAGCCCCGTTGGTCGTCCAGCTAATGCTTGGTAGGCTACAATGACTTTTGATGGTGGTACCAAAATCAAAGCTGCAAGAGTTTGTAAATGAGTGGAATTGTCAGGATTATCTATATCATTATAGAGCTTCAAAACTTCTGGCATTGATTTGATGTTTCTATAAATGCATTGAACAAAATGAAAAAGACAACCTCTGATGATTGTAAATTTCACAAATTGCGTTATATATTCCCTGGTGAAATATACGGTGCAAATGGTGTATTTTGTATTTGGAATCATTAAGCTATTAAAACGTATGCTAATAAACGAAATTTGAGTAAATTCGCTTTATTTTACATACGAATTTGACACCCCTATTTTTTTGGAAAAATCACGTGTCTGGGCCATATGTATGTATTTTTTTACCTATTTTTCCCTACTTTCGGTCCAGGCTCGATTACCTCCTTGGGAGCTCGTGTCTCAGGCAACTGGGTGTCATGCTCACCTTGTAATTAAATTTTCTTAATCACAATTAAAATTAATACAAAAATGAAAAATTTTGTTTTTAGTGATTTTTTCTTTTAGGGATTTTTTGAGTCATGGATATTTTTATTTAGGGATTTTTGGTTTTAAGGATTTTTCTTTTTAGGGATATTTGGTTTTAGGGAGAGAGAGTTTTGACTTTTATGGATTTTTTCCTTTAGGGATTTTTACCCGTTTCCATTTTGAAAAAATTAGTCTTCGCTTCATAATTTTTATGAAATATTTAGAATTTGAGTAATATTTTTCTTTATTTTATATTTAAATAATAGTCAAATTGGAAAATTTCACAATCATCTAGTAATCTTATATTAAGTCTTTTGTTTTTTATGTGTGTGTGTGTGATTTAGGAGAAATAATAAATAATTTTTTATTTCTTATATTTAATTCTGTACGAAAAAATAAGCAATTTTTATTTTTGTTAAAATTATTTTAAAATAAAATAAACTTACTTATTATACACTAAATTATACTTTATGAATTATTTTTTTTTCAAATAAAAAGGATTATATTTTTTCTTTTCTATTTGTAATATAGTACATTATATACAGCAATGTATATTTCTTTCTCTCCTGGGGGGGTTTTTTACCCCCAAAACCCCCCCCCCTGGTTGCGCCACTGGCCAAACCCAATAATAATTAATTTTTTTTTAACTTAATTACCGAGCCGAGGCTCGGGGTCCCGGTACTTTTATTTATACCAGTCATAAGAAATAATAATGAATTAAATTTTTGAGAAATTATTATTTGTTTATATTTATTGAAAAGTTCTTAGAGTTCAATATCATATTAAAAAAATACCCATTGTTCAGTCGTGCATTCTGACGCCATCTAGTGGTTCGTGAACGTACCACCGTTTCCCCTCTTGGCTTGATTGCGGCCAGCCGTCGACCGAGCGACGAGTTCTATCTTACCCACAGACCTCAAATAGTGGTAGTACCTCCCACATTACCACAGAAGTTTTATTGGAAATGCAATTAAATATTCTATTCAGGAAATTAACGTTTTAAAAACAATTAATATTGTAAGGTGAGGAACTTGGCGGCCGCCAAGCTTTGATTTCACTAATTTTTTTGAAAGACAACATTGTAGGTCCTTACTTTTTTGATTTCCTAACTTTTTAGGGCACACAACTTGGCGGGGAACCTCTACCACGAAGTGGTTTTTTGTCAGATAGTAGTATTAATGAAGGAAGTTGAAGCAAGCCTTGGAAGGCCCTCTTTATTTACTAGAGAGGAGCATCTCAAGACTCTCGAAGACCTTAGAAGTTTGGCTTAGCATCGTTAATCATTAAGGAAAACCTCTTCACTGGATTCATTACCTATATTATTAATATATGTATTAATTGACAGAATCTCAATGGACCTATACTTTATTATTATTTATTACTTATTATGAATAATTACATAATTATAAATAATCTCTTAAATTATTTACTTTTTCCTATCTCGCCAGAGATAGTATTGCGATCACGAAAATTTTCGATGTCGAGATTTTGATGTTTTTATACGTTTTGAAGGTCCGTGAGTCATTTTCACTAAGGTTGAGAAAAATGTGTATGTATGTTTGTGTGTATGTAGACAAAATTCGGCAAAAACGGTTTGAGTTAGAATAATTAAATTTGGTACACGAGCATTATTCAAAATTTCTAGTTTTCTATCAACTGTTGAGAAATGTAGCTCCTTAGGAAGAGAGTCATTACCTACCACGTTTTCATTTTCATCTAAACTGAAAAATCAAGATATATATTTTTTAGTTTTTCAGATGATTAAAAATTGTATAAAACTGCTAAAACTGCTATATATAGAATTTCAGCTTGATTGATTCCCTAAAATTACCAGAATTAATTTTTTAACACTGCAAATCTCACGCGCCAACACGTGACGTAGTGCCATCAACAAAAAGTCAAACATGCGCTGGTTTAATATTTATTATTTATAATTTATAATTAATTAAATTTAATTTAAATATAATATATGTTATTTAATCCAATTCAAATTTGCGAGATAGTCGAGTGAAGACACTCCAGATTTTTAGTATTATATTTAATACAATACATACTTCAGCTTTCTATATAGATTTAAGTTTAGATTGCTCAATATACAAATTTTGAAGAACAAATTAATCTCCTAACATCACCGATTCTTATGATCTTAATTATTTAAATAAAGGTAGCATTAAATGTCCAACCTAAAAAAGTTTCTAATCTTTAAGAATCTTTTCCCTTTTATTAAAATAGTTGAAGTTAAATTAACGAATAGTAGAAATGGGGATTATTATTTATCAATAAATTATTTCAAGGCTATATTTTTCAGGATATCATGGTTTTCCTTCCTGTTCATGTTAATTAGAAAGATAGGAATAAAATCTAACTATAATATAATTAATAATTATAAAATTGTTCTTATGATTATAAAATAATTCATTTGCGTATTTATTAAAATAATAAATCATTTAACCTTGACATTTGATTATTATATATTTTTATTTTAGATCCATGGGTATTTAAATTTATTTATTAGCTTTTTGGATCTTGACTTTGCAAACAATATACCTAATTTTATTAAAAACTTTTTTTAAAAGTTTTACTACTTTTCTCTTGTCATAGCTCAATCGTAGAGTAGTCCAACAGGACCAGATCGTCCACGAATTTCGGCTCAGTTTTCAATTATAAATTTCATCATGCTCCACGCTTACACTAAAATGTATAAAACCAGAAGTATATTGAATATCTTGAATTCTGTTTTTAAATTATTTTTAAATATAAGTACAAGAGTTTTTCTATGTTTATGTTTATCTTAAAGTCCTCAAATGTATTATTGCTTTTAGGTCCAGTAGAAATGTATGAAGTAGTGTTTTTTCTTGAAAACTTATTTTGAATGGTCAGATTCAGTATGAATAAATTATTGCCTAGTCTCTTTTTTTCCCTTAGTTTTTCTTTAGCGTTGTTGATCTCAAACCAGGTTCTCAATCCATTGCAGACTCATTTTACTAACTCGCAAGAGATAGTATTGCGATCATGAAAATTTACCATGTCGAGATTTTGATGTTTTTATCTCTCTGAGTGATTTCCACTAAGGTTGAGGAAAATGTGTCTCTCTCTCTCTCTTATTAAAAATTGTATAAAATTGCTAAATATATAATTTAAGCTTGATTGAATCGCTGAAAGTACAGGAATTATTTTTTTAACACGTTGACTGCCAATCACGCGCCAGCAAGTCGTAGTGCCAACAACAAAGAGCCAAACACGCGCTGGTTTAATAAATATTATTTATTAATTTTAATTTATAATTTATAATTAATTAAATTTAATTTAAATATAATATATGTAATTTAATCCAATTCAAATTTGCGAGATAGTCGAGTGGAGACACTCTAGATTTTTTTAATTTTGAGAACTATTGCTGCGATAGTTACATTATTTTATTTATAAATATATTTTTTATTAGTATTTTCTGTATAATGTTTTTAAATTATTTCTCTATATTCACAATTCTTATTCTTCATTCGAATTCCACATTGATTGGCATATGTGATCTGAGTAAATTTCAATTTATAAGTGCGTTGTTTTCATATATTAACATTTATTATTTTTATTAAAGGTTTGTTTACATAATATCATTAATTTTACAAAGTGAATGAAAATTGAGTAAAATTTAGATATTAAAATTTATTAATTATAAATGATTATAACATTTATATATATATATATATATATATATATATTATTATTATTATCATTAAACATTAACATTAGCATTAAGTCGATTATAATAAATTAATTAATTTTGTAATACTTTTTCATATGATTATACATTTAACTCTTAATCTTTTATATTTAATGATGAGCACATCTAACAAATCCATTTATTTTATAACACCCTTTCCGCATTCGAGATTTAATGATTTTCTTAAATACCTGTAAAGAAATAAAAAATAAATATTTTTTGTTTTTATTTTATATTATTTTAAGAAAGTGGTTTTATGATCTTTAAGATTAAGTCAAAAGAGAGAATGAAATTTTATTTATAAAAATAAAATTAATAAAATTTAAATATAAATGTATTAAAAAATTTTAAAAAAAATAATATATTAATAGTTGAACATACCGTGTTATGTGCATCTGTTAAAAAAATACAATTCAATAGAATAAATAGTATTATTAAAAGATAAAATAGTTTCATCTTATGTCAGGACTTTATCTTTCACACCAACAAAGATCACTGAATATTTCTTGCACTTTATAAATATATTTATATATATATATACTTACATGTATCAATTTCCCCTATCATTAAGATATGATAATGAATTTTAAGATTTTTTTTTATTAAAATGGGATTTCCTTTCGATGGGTAATTTTTTATTTTAATGATAAATATAATTTATAAATACTCGTATAAGATTTAGTTAATTTATTATTAGTTAATATTAGAAAATGAAAATACTAAAATATTAAACATTCTCTCTGAATCTCCTTATCTAAATTGCATTTATTTTTTATAATTAATTCGTATTATCAAATAAATAAATCAATATTATTTAATTTAATTTAATGTAAAATAAAGACAATATATACTTAGGTAAATTTAAATTAATATAAGAAAAATTAATTAAATTAAATTTTAAATTACGATTGTATATATCTCTTGAACGAAAAAGTTTAGGTCAAGGGATCGCAAGTCAAGTTCATAAAATCTAAGAATAACATAAATGTAAATTTTAAATTAAAAATTAAAAAATGTCAAGAATAGTTTAAATTTAGATCTCAAAAACCTTAATAAAAACAATTTTTATTCGATTTGATGAGAGCTCAAATTTAGAACTTCTAGTTTTAGAAACGTTAAGGGACCCATTTTTTTGAAACCGGAAGAGGATCAAAAAACTTCAATCTTATAATTCAAAACTATTGACCGGCACTTTTGGAAACGAGTTCTTTTAATGTGGCCGCGGTCTCTGGATACCGATCGTAGGTAATACTAATTTATTCACAAAGAAATTAATCAAACAACATCAGACAATTTTACATAATTTAAGTACATTTCTGAGTCATCTTCTAATTAGTATACGTTGAGAAGTAGTTAGTATATTAATCATATATATGTTTAAAACATTCTTTCAAAAAATAAAAATTAATTTTTTGAATTTCAGGTGATCCAATGAATTAGAAAAACAATATGTAGAGAAATAAATCACATAAAGAGAAATAAATTTTTAAAACTTAAATTTGAAATATATTTCAAAAATTAGTTTGATATCAAATAATACATTAATGAAATTAAATGAATTTTATATTAAATCGGTGTATAAATTAATAGATAAGTATAATCATTTAAAAGGAAGAATTCCCATCTAAATTAAAAACAAGATTTATAATACAGGACCAACCAAAATTTAGTATTTTATAAAATCGCGAATTATTTATATATGGGAATACTGAGGATTATGACCGACAATTCAGGTTAATGCCAAATCTTAAACACTACTACCTTTTTTTTTTTTTTTTTTTTGGTAAGGGAGGGAAAATCTTTTCAGACCAATAATAATCATTACGTGTGTGGTGTAACCACTAAAAACTCCTCCTTCACATCAGAGCCCTCTACCCTGGAACCGCGTTAGCATTATTTCGGGGTAGGGGCCTATTTCGTATTTTTTTTGGGAATTTTTACTTAAGCGCGCCCTTTCATTTGGTGTGCTCAGAATTGTCTTCGTCTGAATCCCCGTATAGACATTCAGGACTCGTATGTTTTCCCATTTTATATAGATAGCACCAGAAGTAGCCGTAATAGCTGCGTTAAGTAATAGTTTACTTCTCCATGTTTACGTTTTATCCAGCTACGCATGTTAGAACGCAAATCGAATGCAAACAATTGACGGTTCTGCTTCGGTGTATATTTGCTTGAATAATTTTCATGCTTTAGTATTTTCTGCTAGAGCCACATCTACTCGACCCCGGAATGTGATCGACCTTCTCTAAACCCTTGTCCCTGCACAAACACCAATTTAGTTTGTTTTTACATTCTCGCATTTTGTGTCCCCTTTCTTCACAGCGTATACATGTAATAGGTTGTCAAATATCTCCCTTCCGCTTTTTTGCTCTTTATTCAATGCTTTATAAAAAATGTTACGATGATCGGATTTAGTTCAAATATGCGCCATTTTGTTCGATAATCTGTTTCCATCTAGACGGCAACTTCATAATACCCCCCTCGTAGAAACCCCCTTCCTTATTTGCGAAGAACTCGGACAGCCACTTTTCACAAGCCTTTTTTGAGTCTAACTTTACACCATCAAGGGCGTTCGCCATGGACAGGAACAGGTGGTAATTACTTGGCACTAATTCCAGGCTATATGGTGGATGTGATAAATCCTCCCATCTGAGTTCCAGTAGCTTCTGACGAGTCATCAACGAAGTGTGTAGTCTTGCGTTGTCCTGGTGGAACACTACACCCTTCCTTTTGGTCAATTCTGGATGTTTCTGGTCGATCTCCTGCTTCAAGCGGTCCAGTAGTTCGCAGTAGATAGTAGAATTAAGCGTCTGGCCATATGGGAGCAGCCCAAAGTGGATGATTCCCTTCCAATCCCACCAAACACACAGCAAAACCTTCCTGGCCGTCAAGCCCGGCTTGGCTACTGTTTGGGACGATTCACAGGCCTTCGACCACGACCGTTTTCGCTTGATATTGTCGTATGTGATCCATTTTTCGTCGCCAGTCACCATCCGCTTCAAAAATGGGTCAAGTTCGTTCCGTTTCAGCAGCATTTCGCAGGCGTTGATTGGGTCCAGAAGGTTTTTTGCGTCAAATCATGCGGCACCCAAACATCAAGCTTTTTTTGTGTCCAGCCTTCTGCAGATGGTTTAAAATAACTCCCATCTCCTGGGCGATGTCACGAGATGCCACATGCCGGTCTAACTGGATGTTTTCCATGATTTGATCGGTATTCGTCGTCACGGGTCTTCCGCCGGGTGGCTTATCCATGGTGTCGTTTTCACCGGCTCTGAATCGTCGAAACTATTCCTCCGCGGTTTGAAGTCCCCCAAAACACCATTAATCTCACGGAACGTTTCTCTAGCGGATTTTCCTTTAACGAAGGAAAACTTTAAAATAGAGCGAATTTCGGCGTTAGTGAACTCCATGTTTAAACGTCTATAACTGTTTAACGCAATATCCAAACTAATCATGCTAACGTCGTTTTGTAGATTATGTCAAGACCTTTCAAATGATGTATAGTATTACCAGATACGAGCTCTGTAGCGCTTTATACATAGCCGCGAAATTCATAAGACAAAAAGGCGGAAGGGAGATATTTGACAACCTAATATTTTGTCCTTTCCTGTCTGGACCCTCACAATTTGCTTGAACATGACCTACGCCAAAACATCTATAACAGCGTTTCACTTCTTCTTTGAGTCCACAACTACAACTAGTCCATTCAATCTTTAAATGTCGTAGCTTCAGGATATTATTTATTTGCTGCATCAATAGGTAGCGTCACAAAGGCCCGGCGTTGTTCTGTGTTATTTGAGTTGGTCATAAGGACTTTGATTTCATCTTAGTTTATCTTCTGATCCGCTTTCTTAATCGCCGCTATCACTTACCTGCCCTCCGTTAAAGTGTCCATATCGCGAATTTTTATCGTAGCTCTCGGTTTGAGTTATTCCACAGTGGCTAGCTCTCCTAATGTTCCTTTAATAGCTTAGCAGAACATTTTCTTTTACCAATACCACTATTATATAGCCAGCTTTTGTTCTTCTTACAGAGAGATAGCTACATCAGCTTCGCATTTGTAAAAAATTGTTACCTTGTGCAAGTAATATCGAAATTATTTTAATGTATATGATGGATATTTTATAATACCTATATAATAATAAAATTTATATAAACTTTTTATTAATTAAAAATACAACTTTAATAAAAAAAACCTAAATAAATTCTCATTGTATGTTTGTATTTAAATAAAAAGCGTATAGTTGTATATGTACTTATATTAAAATGAATAAAAATATATTTATGTACTCTTTAATAATTATGTATATAGGCAACTTTAATATTAAAAATGTAAAAAATTATCAATGAAATGAAAAAGAAATTGTTAAAGTTAAATCATATTCTCTTCCATGTTGATTTTTTGTAAGTTAATAAAAGCAACTTTAATATAAAAATTTAACAAAATACTCATTGAATTTTAATGTTATAATAACTAAATCTAAAAAATATATAAATGCTATTCTTGTAATTACATTAAGTTAATTAAAAAATGACGATACGCTAATTTGTGTTTGATATTTTTAAATATATTATCTTTATATATTAATTAAAAAATGTATAAATAAATAGTTATATAATATATCTACATATTAGTTATATGGTTTTTATAACCTTTAGTCTCCTAAATCAATACAAGTTTGTAAGAATTTATGGGCGTGGGAGAAAGCGTGAATTTGAGAGATGAGGATAAACGTGCCGTTTATTTATAATAAAAACTTGTACAGATAGTGGTACGGGAATTGACCAGGCGCGGATCGCGAGAATGTCGAGTCGTCATGTCTCTTAGGAAAGAGGCTGTTCAAATAGTTGGTGTTTTCTGGTCCTCCCCTCGCTCCGCTAATCCATTTACTTGGGGAGGGGGTCCCTGTTATCGAAGGGCGCGCCGCCAGGTATGCCGGTGTGTGGCGCGGGTTATGACCACCACACCACCCACCTCATCTCTCGAAGAGTGGGATTACAATATGTAATCCGGGAGGCTGGCCGGTGTCCGTGGTATACGACCCGAGCTAGTCGCAGTCCTCTTAGCTTGTGGGGCCGGTGTCCCGCTGGACGTCGTCGGTGCATCCGAGTCGGGTGTCGGTCCGCTGCTAGTGGTCGGCGGGCCCGGTATAGCCGGTATAGCGATGGAGACAGTCCATATTTTTTCTTATTTGGATCTTTGTTTTCACTCATATTTGAAAACTGCACAATTTAAAATTAATTTGTTGATTTGATTAAATACTATTTGAAGCCATTTTTTTTATTACTATCTCGCCAAAGATAGTATTGCGATCACGAAAATTTACGATGTCGGGATTTTGATGTTTTTATACGTTTTGAAGGTCCCTGAATCATTTTCACTAAGTTTGAGAAAATATCAGTGGAGGTGTATGTATATATATATATATATATATATATATAGACTACACATAAACGGTTTGAACTAGAATCATGAAATTTGAAACACGGCCATTATTCAATAGTCGTAGTTTTCTATCAACTTTTGAGAAATTTAGCTCATCCGTTAGTGGGTCATTACCTACCACGTTTTCATTTTCTTTCCTCTAAACTCTAAATTACACCACAGGTCAGCCATGTTGATATTTTATAAAGCAGCGCTATCTAGAAGTGTGAATCAGCAAACCTCGGTTTCTAATCTACCATTTGACTGTCCTCCGCTCCGTCCCTGAATATATATACATATATATATATGATATATTTTTAAAATAAGTTCAAATATATGTTTCAAATGTTTATAATTGGTTAATTGAAATTAACAAATATAAAATATGTATTTTTTATACCATTAACATTAAAAGTTAAAATACAAAATTATGAAAATTGTCTGAATACAAGATACGAATGAACTTTCTGGGTCATTTTATTGTTTAAAGAACAAAAAAAATCACCATCCAAAGTCCTATTATTTTATAAAATAAATAATTTGGAAAAATAACTTAAATATTAAGATAAAAATTAATTGATAATTTTATATTTATACAAAAACTGAAATCAAAACAAGTTGAAATATTCAGTTGTAGACTATGAAAAATACATATGATTTTTAAAAAATATTTAAATTCATTCGTTTTTCTACTTAATATCTTAAAAACATTAATTAATTTAATTATTTATTATTGGCGCTATAACGATTTAATTCAGTGAGTGTCGTCATATTCACTGATAATAGTATGTTTTATATCAAATAAGCGATTAATTTATAAGTTTCTTGCATAATTATACATTCTTAATGTGAAGTTGGATTTAAACAAAAGGATTTTTTCATTTCTCGTCTTGAACCATGAAAATACATTTGCTTTTAATAATAATCTTCCTGAATCTATTTTGGCTCACTTATGGAAGTAACATTAACTCTACAACCACCGATTCGCCAGGTGTTAAGGTAAGATATTTAGTTAGATTATCTTCTTTTATACAAATTCAATCAAATTAAAGTTCACAATTTATAATTTTCTAGCATTATTACGATAGAATTAATTTGTAACTATATTCATAGAACCAAATTATTATTCATAAAAATTAATAAAATGACCAAAATATATGATATATAAAATTGGATTGTCATTTTTGAGTTCAATAATTTGGAATCCATTTTGTTATAGAAAATATTAATTCATTCAAACAAATAATTCATTATATATTGTTAATTTTATTAAATTTAGAAATAAGGAATGGGGAGCCTAAGAAAAGATGTCTGGTAGAAAAATAAAATCTTCTTATATTTGAATACGTTGCACTCATTTTCAAGAAAAAAAATTGTTAAAAATTACCTATGGATGTTATTATTTAACAATTACTCTATGTTTGTACATGTTATTATTACCATTCGAGATATGTGCAAAATAAAAATAAAAAAAAAGTACTATAAAATTCCCGAAACGTCAACATTCAAATATAGTATTTTTTTTTATTTTTCTACCTGGCTGGTTTTCTTGTGAAGGATCCCAATTTCTTATTTCTAAGTATATATTACACAACTATAAATTACAAGATATTTTTTATTAAATATATTTTAATCTGTCAATTAAAATAATAATGAAGTTAGGAATTAATTCTGCTACTATAAATGATTATTGGAGTATCATTCAAATATATTCTCAAATCTCTTCCTTAGTAACTTCATCACAAATTTTTTATAAAATCTTTAAAAATGTAAAAAAAACGATTTTAATTTTCAGGTTGGAGCACGCATACTCAAAACAAGATATAGAAACAGTTGTCATAATGTAAACGGATTATCAAGATGTAAATTCAAATGAACTTTATAGAAATTATCATTTCTTTTAAATAATTAGATATAGATTTTAAAAGATTTTTTGAAATGAGAAATTATATCATTTAAATTAAATTAATTTAATGTTAAATATATATATTGCTGTGTAAATTAAGAGATGAATAAATACATTTAAGTGAAAAAATAATTTTCGGATTAATTCCAAAAACAAGATTCATAATAAAAGATCAATAAATATTTTCTACTTCATAAAATCATCATTCATAAATAATCACTTAGCGTGATTTATTAAAATATTTGTAAAAAAATAAATATAATAAAATTCTAAAACTAAACATTTCACTTAAAGTTAAAACTAAAAGGTTAAATTTAAATTGCTAAATTTAATAGAAAATTTTAAAATAATATTAAGCACTCTATGACTGTTATTTAATTTTTGTAAAAAGAACAGAACACCGTTTATTCAATACATATGCTTATAGAGAGATAGTGAGAGATTTAAAATAAATAACTCCATTATAAGAGAAAACACTATTTATATTGACATCCGGTCATCCGGTATTCTTATAATGAAAACCGCTTAATATTAGCAAGGAAACGTTGGAGAAATAAGAAATGGCAATGAATTTTCTTAAAATTTGGAACTGATTATAAAATTTTAATGCTCAATTAAAGAGTTTAGTAGAAAATTCTTGAAATAAGGAAAAAGCCTAAATTTTTTCCAGGAAAAAAATCATTTGTTACAATCTACATAATTGGTAATCATAGTTGGTCTAGCATGTTTATTCCGTTTTAGTTGAATATGAATCAATTAATCAATAAACTTTGTCAGGCTTATAGAAAAATTATTTTATTCTTTTTAGTTCATTAAAAAACGTTATTTTATAAAAAAATTTTATATTTATATTATTTTTAGTATTATTATTATTCTTTTTAGTTCAAAAATAACATAAAAGTAAATTGTATTTAATATTTAAAAAATAACGTTAATAACAATTAAATAGATAATAAATTAATTAATTTAGCTTAATTATATAAATCCATAATTATTAAATGAATAACTATTTTTCTAATAATTAATATTAATATTAAAAATAATCAATAAAATAGTTATTAATAACTTACCATCACTCACACAGCATGTGGTGTTTTGTATTTTTCAGTGTGCAAAACAAACTAAATGGATAAAAAAGATGTTTATTTTTACTATCTCGTAACAGATAGTGTTGCGATCACGAAAATTTTCGATGTTGAGATTTTGATGTTTTTATACGTTTTGAAGGTTCCTGAATCATTTTCACTAAGGTTGAGAAAAATGTCTGTGTGTGTGTATGTATATATGTGTGTGTGTGTGTGTATGTATGTATGTATGTAGACAAGATTACGCAAAAACGGTTTGAGCTAGAATGATGAAATTTGGTACATGGACATTATTCAAAATTCATAGTTTTCTATCAACTTTTGAGAAATGTAGCTCAACCGGAAGAGGGTCATTACTTACAACGTTTTGATTTTTTTTCCTCTAAAGTGACCGTAAAAATAAAGATATATGTTTGATAATTTTTCACATGATTAATAATTGTATAAAACTGCTATATATAGAATTTCAGCTTGATTGATTCGCTGAAATTACCAGAATTAATTTTTTAACACTGCAAATCTCACGCGCCAACACGTGTCATGGTGCCATCAATAAAAAGCCAAACATGCGCTGGTTTAATATTTATTATTTATAATTTATAATTAATTAAATTTAATTTAAATATAATATATTATGTTATTTAATCCAATTCAAATTGCGAGATAGTCGAGTGGAGACACTCCAGCTTATTTTTTATTGTTTTTCCAAAAAGAACCTTATCGTTATCGTATAAAAATACTATGTTAACCTTAGAAATTGTTCTGGGATTGACTCGTTCTTCCTGACTTTATACCTTTATCATAGTATATTGTTATTTTATATTACCGGAATTATTGTTTAATTTATTTATTTATTAAATTTAATTATTTAAAAAAATTTAATATTATTAGTAAATTATTTCAATTAATATTGCTGATTTTTTTAATTTATATAAAATTATATACACATATCTACTTATAATTAAATAATTTTAATATATAGATAGCATTTTTAAAAGGAAAGGATAAATAAAATCTATTTTCTTTATTTTTACTATTAAAATATAGTATACTAGTTGCTCTTCAAACCTAGACGGGTGTTCCGCCCCCTGAACCCCGAGTGGTACATAGTATTTAGTTGAAACTAGTAAAAGGTTTTCATCCATTTTGTTTCAATCAGTATATTACATAAAACATTCATTTCTTTTTGTATTCTTATTTAAAATATATTTTAATTTAATCAGTAAATTAATTATATATATTATTATTGTATATGTTATATCTATATCTATGTGGCTCAAAGATACTTGGCTGCAACAACCACATTTCTCCATGTGTCCCTATCCTGAAACCTTGTCCCATCTCTCTTACGTCCCTTCCTACGCGTCCTTGGTCTTCTAAGCGGACGTTTTCCAATCGGTCTCCGCACCAATATCTTTTTCCTCTCTCATTTTAGCCACGTGCCCTGCCTATCGCAGCTTTTTCCCTTTTATAACCCTAACTATTTCTGAAGATGCATAGAGGTCATGCAATTCCTCGTTATGCAGTCTCCGCCATTTCCCGGTGACCTCATCTTTCTTTGGTCAATAAATGCTGGGAAGAATCATATTCTCAAATACTCTGAATCTACTCTTATCTCCCAGGGTCATAGACAATGCCTCCCACCCATATAATACAACAGACAAAATAATTGTTTTATATATTTTAATTTTGATTCCCTTTGATAATATTTTTGATGAGATAAGCCTCTTTACTGCATGATAACAGGCATTTCCCGATTGCAACCTCGATTTAAATTCTTCTTAAATATATTATCCTTCGTGATTACATTCAATTTTTCGACATATTCAAATTCTACATTTTGCATATTAAGATTTTGTATGTTAATACTCTTCCTCTTTGTTACTAAATATTTTTTCTTATCACTATTAATTTCAAACCTCCATTAATTTTTCCTCGCTATCTGTAATTGCAATTGCCGAATCTCCTATTATATTTAAGTCGTCTGGGTAACCTAATATTTCACAATTGATTTCCGCATCTTACTCTTTCTTTACTACCTTCAAGACAAATTTGAAGATCAAAATTGGTTGCGTTTACCTTTCAAGTAAAGTACCAGTTTGCTTCGAGATATTTGCTTCATATTTTGTATATCGATTTAAAAATATGAAAAAAAATCAGATACCAAATTTCATCATGATCTGACTACCGGAAGTGACATTTTACCTATACAAGTAGCGTTTCTTTTTTGCCGACCGACGATAGTAAGGGAGGTATTGTTTTCACACCAAATTTCACCTATGGATATTTTTAGGTACATATCTCCACGAATCATGCATTTTCTTAACAGAAAAAAGTATTTTTAGCATGATGTCTGTCCGTCCGTCCGTCCGTCTGTCCGTCCGTCCGTATAGATGTGTACAGCCTGAACGGCTCAACGGATTTTGATGAAATTTGGTATATTTACTTAATACATCAGTAGGATGAATTGATCAACTTTTGGTGCAAATCCGGAAACCGGAAGTGCTAGTATTGCCGATCGAAGAGAAGAAGTGAAGGGTTATTTTCATATCAAATTTCACGTGAGGACATATCTCCACGTGTTATGCACTTTGTATTGGTTTTATCCTCGAGAAAAATCATCTTCATTAGTTTTTTCTTAATTTAGAATTATATGACGTCACCCAGCACTTCATGACGTCACAGCCAGCCCTTATATATTATAAATAAAATAAAATTAAAAATATTTATATTATATTCATATCTGTTTTTTTTACATTTAAAATATCAGTTAACCGGAAGTATAACTTTATTCTATATATATATATATAAATGTTACCAAATATCAAATTTGACACCAATAAACTAATACGAACTGGCTCTTTATCAATACCAAGTTTACACATTCTAAATATTCATTCACAACTCTTTATACCTATTTATATGCGGGAAAGTCTAGGGGAGGACACTCCAGCTTATTATTAATATCACATCATAAAAAAGAATATTTTAAACATAATAAATAAAAAATAAGTTGACCTGTGGCCAGGTCCGAACCGACCGACGGTTTGAAATAAATTAATTTCCAGCTACAGAAACAATTTCAAATAATTTTAATATATCTATTAATTCAATAAAAAACAGATATGGGTATAACATAAATATTTTTAATTTTATTTTATTTATAATATATATGTAAGACCAGGCTGTGACGTCATGCATGGCTGGATGACGTCATATAATTTTAAATCAAGAAAAAACTAATAAATATGATTTTTTTCGAGGATAAAACCAATACAAAATGCATGATTCGTGGTGATATATAAAAAAATCTCCTTTGGTGTGAAAATAACCCTTCCCTTCCTATCGTCGATCGCTAATACTACCACTTCCGGTTTCCGGAATTGCACCAAAAGTTGATCAATTCATCCCACTGATGCATTAAGTAAATATACCAAATTTCATCAAAATCGGTTGAGCCGTTCAGGCTGTACACATCTATACGGACGGACAGACGGACAGACGGACGGATGGACAGACGGACAGACATCATGCTAAAAATACTTTTTTCTGTTTAGAAAATGCATGATTCGTGGAGATATGTAAAAATCTCCACATGTGAAATTTGGTGTGAAAACAATACCTCCCTTACTATCGTCGGTCGGTAAAAAACATATTAATAAATTATAATATAATATAATATAATCTGGATTTAAAACAAATTTAAAAAATATACCTAATTTAAAAAAGTCAAAAATTTAAAACTCTTTTATATCATCATATTTTAATTTTTATATAATATTTAGTAATTAAATTAAAATCAAAAACAAAGGTAATATATTTTAGTCATTTTAATTGACGTTTTAAAAATTACTTTGACTTCATAAAATACTAAATAATATTTTTTTTTTTTATTAGACAATAATAAAATTTATATATTATTATATATTATAGAAAAGAAGAAATATTCAAATAAATAAAAAATAATTTAAGATTAAAATATGATCTCTAAATATTTTATTAAATTAATTAAAATGAGAACTTTTAGAATAAATTATTTAATTGAATTGATATTTGAATATTAGAATTTAAAATAAAAGTTTAAATATAATATTTCTTTGATTGGGAATTAATGTATATTCATTGTGTAAAATGAGTCCGCTACGGTTAATGAGCCGCGAGATGCTCTTGAATGAACACGGAGAACTATATAAACTTTAAAAAATTAATTTCTGAGGTTAATAATTAGATATTAATAAAATTTATAGCCTATGTTACTATAGACGTATATAAGAACATTGTCATGTAATTTCATACTTGTTGATGGCACCACGTCACGTGTTGGCGCGTGAGATTTGCAGTGTTTAAAAATTAATTGTTTTCAGCCATTCAATCAAGCTGAAATTCTATATATAGCAGATTTATACAATTATTAATCATGTGAAAAATTATCAAACATATATCTTTATTTTTACGGTCACTTTAGAAGAAAAAAAATCAAAACGTTGTAGGTTGAGCTATATTTCTCAAAAGTTGATAGAAAACTACAAATTTTTAATAATGCCCGTGTACCAAATTTCATTCTTATAGCTCAAACCGTTTTTGCGTAATCTTGTCTACATACACACACATACACACACACACATATACAGACAAATTTTCATGATCGCAAGATAGTAAAAAATGATATTATTTAATATATAATTTATTCTAAAAAGTTAATATATTACATAATATTATTATTATAACAATCCTAGACTCTATAAGATTAAGAATATCATAAATCAAAATATTACCTTACATAGAATGAAATTAATAATACATATAAGAATAAGAATAAAATTATAATGAACAAATATGGTCATTTTACATAGTTGTTTGGATTTTTGTTATTCGGATGTTTATTTTATCATTTTGATAACCCGATTCAAATTGACCTGACAAAGTTCGAGAAATAAAAATAATTAACGATCAAGGAATTATATTTGTCATCATCATTTATCAAAAACTTATTATAAAAAATTGACAAATAATTTATTTTATTATTATAATTTTATAAAGGAAGGCAAAATGGACCGAATTGGATCCTTAACGACTAAAAGTACTCATTATATAACCAAATAAATATAATTAGAGAATTGATAAAAACTTATTAATTGAAATTATAATTTTAATCATTCGTTTTCAACTTATTTTAATGAATAAGTATAATTAATATTTATAACTATTAAATTATCCTAAAAATGTTATTCTAAATGTATAAAAATGATATTTGTATATATAAAATTTGTATTAAAAATAATAATTTATCTTATCTTTGAATTAAATTAAAATCAAGGGCGAATGGTTTCATTTATTAATAAATACTTCAAATTGGCAATAATTAATGAATTATTAATGTTATAATCTTACTTTTTGATTAATATTTTGTTTTAATTAATAGATTTGTTTTTTCCTAAAGTTATTTAATTTTAATATAATAGTTTAAGTTACATAAAAGCTAAATTAAGCTAATTAATTTTAGAATTTAAGAATTAAGAATAAAATTGATTAAAGATAGCATTAACAATATATATATATATATATATATATATATAATATCATTTTGAAAATATTTCATTGACTCATTATTTTAAAGGATTTTATATCATAATTAGGATACCAATCTTTATGAACTAGTAAAACAACCTATTTTATTATAAACATCACTTGAGCGTTGGAATAAGTGCAGATATTTATTTATAAATGGTGACTTGAATACAATTACTTCAATTATTAAAAAGTCATATATAATTACAATAAATTGAATATAATTAGTTCTAACGTAATATTGTATATATAATTTTATTTTTAAAATATATTTTAATGAAAACTGATTTTAGATATAAAAAAATTATAATATCTTAAACTCTGTAATATAAAGAAGTAAATAGTCGTTTATAAATACTTATAGGCTAATTTATTATCACAGTTGTATCTAGTATCTAATTTATTCATAGAAAAATTATATATTTTTAATGATTAAGAAAATGCCCCGAAAATTTTTCACCAAACTTTACGGCATTTTCCTGTGTTATCTCTTCTTTCATCTTCATTGCATCTTTCAAAGTTTTTCCTTTCAGGGGCTTTAATCATTCTTGGCCCTGTTTTAACATCCTCTTCGGTAGCACCTGGGACAAACAACCTAAAAAAAACATAAACAGAAGAAAATAAAGGAAAAAATATTTGTTTTCAGTGAATTAAGATTAATAATTAAAAATAAATAATATAAATTAATATATAAATGAATTATTTTAATTAGCATTCACCGGTTATGATTCTAATGCATTTACGTAATCTTAATACTCTCATTACTTTACATAAACTTAAATTAAGAAAATATATAAATTAATTGACAAAATAAATTCATTAGTAATTATTGAAAAAGGTTAAATACAATTAACATTAATAAAGAAATTATATTTTTATTTCTCCAAAACTTTTTATAATTTTATTATTAATATTTTTTAAATATAAATGATTATTTATTAATGGCACATTAATTTTTAATAATATTAAAATAAAACAATAGAATAAATTCGGATTTTTAATTGTGTCCATAAATATGAAAGTGGTCTAAGTCATTTCAAGTTTTCAAAACATTGAAATTCACACAAGATTTCATATTCATAATAGATTTCCATTAATCAAAACTAACTTAATATGTCGCATAATATAAAAATATTTTTTTAATTTATTCAAATGTAAATCATTAGATATTTTGAAGAAGAAATATATGACTTATACCACTTTCATAATTATGGGCACAATTAAGAATATAAGTAGGAGAGGATTTACAAACCACAATTTTGATTTAAGTTAAGTAAAATAAAATTAAACATAAAATTATAAAACATAGTAAGAATAATTTGGGATTAATCAATTAGTGAAATTTGTACATATTATTTGTTTTATTTACAATGTTATCCATTGTTTGTAATAAGAAAGTTTGGTGTAAATGGTGTAACAACCAAATTGTGCATAAAGCATAAATATATTAATAAACCTCAGATTATTCATACTATGTTTTATAATTTTATGTTTAATTTTATTTTACTTAACTTATTAAAATGTTTCAGTTATTGATTGCGGTAAAATCTATTAATTTTATGAATATGATTTAGTCTATTCGTCTATTAGTAAATTCGTACATCGTTTCAGATCTGCCTCAATACGTATTCACTAATTTTAAACTTAATCAAATCACTCAGAAAACATACACATACAGTTATTATTTCATATAATTAATTAATTTAATATTATTAATTTTGAAATATATAATAAATTTATTATATTAATTTATTAATCTAAGATTCGCTTCGAAAATTAATTAGATTTAATAATTAACGGTATATTTTATTATGTTATATATTTTAGTAAATTAATAAAAACTTACCCTGATTGCACAAGCAGAAAATAGAGACAAAATATTAGCAGCGCAATAAGACGCATGATGATTTCCTATAAAGTTTTGCTAACACTGAACTGCAGAACAGTAGCCTTATCGTTAGTATCATTCACGCAGTGAGAGGTCAAGATTAGGCCAAATTTATATGTCAGGAAAGTTTTTTTTTTCATTAATAAATTGAAAAGACTATCTAATAATAGAATAGTTAGTTAAATCGTTATATATATATATATATATATATATATATATATAGTAAAATATTACTAAATAAATAAATATGAATTTTTTAATGAATTTTATATGAAAACATGCTCCGATTCAAGTGTTTAAGAGTAAATATTGATGCAGACACGCAACTTAGGTTTACATTTAAAAGATAAGATTAAAAAAAAAAATTAT
Source organism: Labia minor (assembly GCA_963082975.1). NCBI lineage: Eukaryota > Metazoa > Arthropoda > Insecta > Dermaptera > Spongiphoridae > Labia > Labia minor. Next base: position 65,686,779 of record OY720344.1, on the reverse strand, counting down.
AAATAATGTGATGAAGAAATAATGTAGAGAAAGCTTTAAAGTCATTTGCCGATTGATATATTAATCAATTTTAAAAAACCTTATTAAATTTCAAAATTCAAATAATAATTTTTAATTTATTATTTAATAAAGAACCGATTAATTTCATTTCAAAATAATTCTAATAATATTATTAATTAAAAGGGAAAAATATTCTTGAAATTTGTTTTGGATAAGTTTGATTAAATAAATTATAATTGAAGAATTAGGAAAAATATAATTAATATACTTATATTATTTAAAAAAATTAAAAATGGATGTCTCTATATCAATTGATTGCAATGATCATATTTGTTAGTTCATGGTCACATGATATCTCTCCACATCATTCCACTGTTTCTCGAAACTTCTCAATAATAAGTTTAAAATGAATTTCCCTTTCATATATATTTAAATCTATTTGTCCTTTAAGTTTTATAATTTAGATAATTTGATCTTTTTAATTCTTTTAATGTTTTTGAAACATTCTAATAATTTGAAATTAATAAAGAACTAGTACATTTAATTTTAAAATTTTTGCTTTTATTTCTCCAAATGAAAATTCACAGAAAAATAAAGAATAAAAAATATTAGAAATTCATATATAAGTTTACAACAAGCCAACAAAATTAATTTTTGTATAAACATACATTTTGAAGGATTATATATTTTATGAACAATAATAATAATATAATTGATTGATATGTCTTTAAAAGAATAAAAAAATTTAAAATTATATTAACTTACTTAAAAATATTATAAATATTTATTAAACCGAATTTAAAATAGTCATCTATTTAAATATCAATAATATAAATTTAATTTGTAACAGTTAGATGTCGCTCATGTCTAAAATTTATTTGAAATGTGTAATATAATTTCAAATACAGTTACTTACCTAGGGTGAATGTTGAGAAATTTTTTTTAATAAATGATATATCCTTAAAAAATGCAACAATTTCTATTGTTTTTTAATAAATTGAATAATAAAGATTATTAAAAATATTTAACAAAAAATTAAATAATAAAGGTTTCAAATAATAGATGTCCTACAAAAGTAATGATTAAGCACCTCTCAATCAATCAATAAATAATATTTATTTTCTCTCATTTATTTATAAATAATATTCCTTCTAAAATGATATTTAAAAATTTATAGAAAACAAATTCTTGGACATGTATTTAATATTAATTAATTAATTCATGATCCATCACCATATCCTTGCGGCTTCGTACATAAGAAATATAAATTATACCTTGCTTTATTATTTTTTTTTTAATGATTAATAAAATACATTTTTATTTATTAATTACACAATATCTGATATCGTAACTGAAAGTATGGGGGAGCTTCTTTTTGTATAATTAGATTGTTATAAATCTTTTCACTTATTAAAACAATTCATATATTTCAAAATTCAATGTTTATTGTTCGTCATCTACACCAAAGCCACTTCCTTGAATGTCCAATGCATTTTCAGTAGTTGCATGTTGAATGGTTATAGAATCCAAAGAGATAATATTATCTTCCAAATTTTTATCTATTGATATGGATAATGAAGAATTGTTTTCTAAACTAGTATCTTCATAATCATAAGTTTCTATTTCAACGTCACCTCGGCGACGTGTCGTTGTTACAACAGGGTTGATGTTGGTGGTTAAACTACCTTCAGAAACTGAAACTTCAATTAATTCAGTGGAGGTTGTGTATTTATTTAGATCACTTTCCGTTTGATTTAAATTATCAATAGTAAATGGTGTTTGAGTAGTTTCTGGTAAAACTTCTTCTGACACAGTAGTAGGATCTGTAGTTATGACGGTCGTCATAGTTGGAATAGTTTCAGTTAAAACATCTTTTTCCTTTGTCACATTAGTAGTATCTTCAATAGTTGTAACCTCTGTAGTTGTTCGAGCCGTTTGATTTTCTTCTTTTGGCCCCTCATTGAGTTGCGGCCTAGTAGTAATTATTGGAAGGTAATTATAAATGATGTTCACATAATTATAATCATAACAGCAACAACATTGTTCCTGGGAATATTTAACAAATGGGATAAATATGAAATTTTGTGGAAATAAATAACAATTGATGTAATAATTTTGCGATGGATAAATATTTTTCCACCCATTGGAATATTGCGGATTATATGGATAGAAAGGGTATATTTGGTCCATTTGTTGATAATTATAAAGATTCGATTGGTAATATGGGGAACAACAACGAGAGTTGAAAATGGTTGCAGGTCTTCTTAATGAGGAGGCCTGTTGCATTGCTTCATGTAATGGAATAAAATAATTATCAGTTGGTGCAGAGGCAGAAAGGGATGCCAAAAGGACACTCACCCAACACAGCATGATTGTCTATCGGACTAACGGCTGCCGCTAAAATGTGAATTCAACTATTCTCGCAATTTAATCGAGGTTGTCTACCTTATAACTTTTTCTTTCGTTATCTCATTTAAAACAAATAAAAAAGATAGACTTTTTTTATTAATAAACAGTCTTGTGTGTAAATATATTATCACTTTTTCTAATAACTTTGTCTAGTAATTTAATAATGATTTTATTTAGAAACTGGATATATATTTAGTTTAAGATCTCTATAATCTACTTTATCTACAAATAAATATAGATGTACATTGGTGTGTTCTTAAGGGTCGAATAACTGATAAAATTTAACTCTGCAATAGATTAATACAATCTGAAGAAAAAAATAGTTACAATTTTTATTCACACAATGTAAACACAATTGAAAATAATCCAAATAAGATTAATGAAAAATAAATTGCTAAATATTTTTTTTTAAATTAATTATCCATGGGTTTCATAATGCTTCGTTTAGAAGGTATTTTGTTAATAGGAAGACACTCCTTTTAGATATTTAATCTAGATATGTTTTTTTTTTTTAAATTAAAATTAAAATTTTTTAATATCATTATTATCAATATTAAACCAATTATAAACATTTTTAGGTAAAATAATAAAAAAAAATAGTAAAAAATAAATTATCTTATATTTTTAATTAAGACTTTTAATTTAAAAGAATAAATTAATAATGTGATTTCATTTATATTTATAAGTAATTTAATGTAATTTATATGTAATTTCATCTTCATTTAATACTTGAAAAGTCGATTACAAATATCAGCTTTCAGTAAAATATAATTTATCAAATGTTTTGAGTGTTGATAGTTTAGGTGGTCGTTAAAGATAATGATATAAAATGAAAAGAAATTATTTTGAATAAAAAATAATTTATAATATTTTATTCCAATATACTGAAGGGCAAAATATGCTGTGATATTATATTATAGGTCGTTATATTCAAAAGATCTGTGGGATTAATATTTTTCTAGAAACCCCCACGTCCTTAAATTATATTCATGAATTTAGAACTAATAAATGGAAAAACTACAAAACTTCATTTCAATTTCAATTATTACTGTGTAAACCCATTTCGAAATAATTTAATAACTTTCAATTATATATTTAATTAGATTTATTCTTTAAGTTAATATAAAATAGTGAACAATTACAATTTAAAACGATTTACGACATCGTCCATTTACTAAGACCCTTCCACTAGGGCAGGAGGCATTTGGTGCATTGATAAAAGCCTTTGGAGACAAAGTGGTCGTGGTAATTTCTGTAAAAGTAAGAAGAAAAGAATAAGATAAGATCTCACTAGTAAATGTTCTACTTTAATTGGATTAAATAAAGAATAGTTGTTGGTTTAGGTAAGTAATTCCCCTAAATAATACTTATTAATGATTCAAAATAATAATGAAATATACATCAATGTATTAGAATTTAGTTAATTAAAAATGATATAAAATTCATGAATCCAAATGATTAAAAATGATAGTGTTTATGAGACGACTATTACTGATAATGGCTTTTATAGTAGATTATGGTTAGGATGTACAGAGATAGTTATAGATTATAAAATAAGGGATTGGAACAGTCATTGCTTAAATTAAACATATATATTTATAAAATATAATAGAAAGAAACAATTTATTAAATTAAATAATATATTACAATTATTTTTATATTGAATGTAAAATGCCAATTTATTTAAAATATATATTATATAATTAATTTTCTGATTTAATATTAATATACGTATAATAGGTTAAAAACGAAAAATTCACAAAATACTAAAACAATAATTCATAACAATTACATTATTTATTAAAAAATGTAAAATTTCTTTAATTTTATTAATTTTTTATGAATATTGTAAATCTCCCCTTTGCCTGATCAAAATAAAATACATAAGTTATGATTTTAGGGTTTTATTGTAAGAAATTCTTCTCTATTTTTGTGAAAATCAGCTGAGCATATTTAATTATAATTTTGAAAAAAGGATTTCTATTTATTGGAATAAATTAGAATGTATATTAAGATGATTTATTTACATATATTAATTGTTATATAGATATATATTTAGATAAATATGATATTAATAATTAAAATGATTTTCGACAACGGCCATTAATATAAGTTTTCCCAGGAGGACAGGAAGCATTTGGTGCTTGGATGAACGATTTAATCACTACCTCTAATGAATCTGAAAAACAAATATAAACATATCGAAAATCTCAATCAATTAACTTTATTAATTTTCATAAAACCAAAAGTAACCAATAAGAAAAATTATGAACTTAGATTCACAAAAATATAATTATATATATATCGTAATCTAATCTTAAAATAAAACAAAGATTTGAAACTTATCGAAAAAAAAGAAAAAAAAAATTGATTTTTATCTTAGAGAAATTAATGCAAGTACGAATATTATATATTCAAGATTGGATATTGTAGTAAATATTTTCTCAATATTATGTAAAATAAATATGTTTACCATCAACAGCAGAGATTGGTGAGGAATTCGAAATATCTTCAATTGGCTTCTCTTTCTCTTCTAAGTTTTCACTTATTTCCTAAAAAATATTAAATTTAAAATATTCCTTAATTATATTTTTAAATAAATATATTTGAAATTACAAAAAGCAATAAATTTTCTCAACCAATTTTATCCTTTTTAATATTATATATAATATTGATCAATAATCAATTTATTTTCATTAGCTCACATATTAAATGTCTTATACAAATTTATGAAATTATCTATGAATTTATGTTTGGGTAAATATTTTAAAATCTTTTAAATAACTTTAATATTGTTATTGTTCAAATAAATTTAAATTTCCTTCAATTATTCAAATATTCTAAGAATAATTTACAATAGAATTTAATGAAAATGAAATTTAAATTAAAGAAAAAATAAATGAAATTTGATTTTGATTTTTAAATTCTTATTTTTACAAATAGATAAGATAAAAATAAATAATTAAAAAAAAATTAAGTTACAGTGTTTTATTTATAAATGCACTAAAAACTAGAAAATAATTTTTCTCTTAGCCTCATTAAGTATAGTACCGGGACCCCGAGCCTCGGCTCGGTACTTAAGTTAAAAAAAAATGATTCATTATTATTGGGTTTGGCTGGTAATATTAATACCTTGGATACCGAGCTGTCGCTCGAAAAAATGTTTAGACATTATTATAGACATTTTCATTCTGTAAATTAAATAATTTTATTTCATTTAAATAAATATCTATTTTTAAATAATTTTTCTCTCTACATTATTTATCTAATTCTGACAATATATTAAGATCACACCGGGACCCCGAGCCTCGGCTAGGTAATTAAGTTAAAAAAAAATAATTCATTATTATATTGGGTTTGGCTGGTAATATTAATATACCTGGGACACCGAGCTGATATACAATTCTTTAATTATTTATTACAATTATTAAATGTTGCATCATTGCATGGAACTTGGGGTCCTCAATAATACATAAATATGTATACCGGGACCCCGAGCCTCGGCTCGGTACTTAAGTTAAAAAAAATGATTCATTATTATTGGATTTGGCTGGTAATATTAATACCTGGGACACCGAGCTCGCTCTACCCTTTAAAAAATATTGATATACAATTCTTTAATTATTTATTACAATTATTAAATGTATTAAATAATATTTTATTGAAAAAATATTAAAAATTATAAAACTATCTAAAACTTAATTAATAAAAGAACAATGAATAAATAAATCACGAAAATAGATAAAAAAAAAATGCACGCGGCGAGTTTCGATCCTTCGAACTCGGGGAGTAAAAACAATTGTTCTTACCACTGGTCTATGATATTTTGATAATTACAAAGATATTTTTACCATCTTTCAAAGACATTTATTTGTTTTGTTGTTTTTTTTTGAGAGAGATTAATAAATATATATATATTTTATTAAAAATAAATATTTTTAATTTTATTTCGAAATTAAATAATGAATTTTAAAATATTTTAAATATAAAAAAATGTTAATACAATATCATTTAAAAAAAAAAGCGGGAGTCAACCAACCGTATTTTATTTTGTTGTTTTTTTTTTGAGAGAGATTAATAAATATATATATATATATATTTTATTAAAAATAAATATTTTTAATTTTATTTCGAAATTAAATAATAAATTTTAAAATATTTTAAATTTTAAAAAAAATATTAATACAATATCCTTTAAAAAAAGGCGGGAGTAAAATTTCAAAATGGATGCCATTGACGTCACTCATATATAATTTTTAATTAAGAAATTAATAATGAAGCTGTAATTTTCAAGAGATGTGATCAATAAAACTCAATTTTTCTTTATAAATACTATATCTAGTGTGAATTTGAAAAAAATCGTTAGAGCGGTTTTTGAGAACCAATATAGAAATATATATAGAAATATATATAGAAATATAGATATATACAATTTTAGCTAGCATAATAAGATAAGATTCTTCTTCATGATGGGGTTGTACAATGATCCGCCTACGCTTGCATTTAATTTTTAATTTTGTCACCATTTTTAATTTAAATGCAAGCATTTTATTTGAGAGATCCTTAGAAAATTAATTAACTAATTAATTTTAATTAGGCTTTTTATTCAAAGTATCTAGACCATTGTTGTTGATCATTGTACAACCCCATCATGAAGAAGAATATACTTAATGAAGCTAAGAGAAAAATTATTTTCTAGTTTTTAGTGCATTTATAAATATAACAATGTAACTTAATTTTTTTTAAATTATTTATTTTATTTTTAATTTTTTAGTAAATAAATTTTTAAGGTTTTAAGTTTTATTTGAATATACTTTGAGATTATAAATGATATAAATGATGAGTTAAAATTTATTAATTAAATTATTAATTAATTTATTAATTAAGAAAATGAAATCTTTATTTCATATTCATGTTTTGTCATCCAAATCTGAAAAGTGTGCAATGTTTTAGTTCGATTGGTTAACTTTAAATTATTAATTAATTAATGGTCAACTGCAACTGTGTTAAAAATGAGTTACTAGATTTGAACAATTAATTAATTAATTAATTAAGAAAATGAAAACTTTATTTCATATTCATGTATTGTCATCCAAATTTGAAAAGTGTGCAAAGTTTTAGTTCGATTGGTCAACTGCAATTGTGTTAAAAATGAATTACTAGATTTGAACCATACAGACAACCAAGCAAGTTAAATAAAACACTGTAATAAACTAAATTTGATATTCTGTAATTAAATTATAATTAAAATTTTCTCTCTCAACATTATTTCATTATACATTTAATTAATTAAAATTTAATAATTAAAAAAATAAAATAATTAAATCGTTTTTGATAAAGTTTCAAAAGCATCTTTCTGATCTATATAATGTAAATATAATTTTAATTATAAACCTATAATTTTAGTAAGTATATATAATAACTCTTTAGAACACTAATATCTTTTATTAATTTCTTGTATAATAATTAATATTATTATAAACTTTAAAGCTATAATAAATATATACAGGGTCGTAAGTAGGCAGGGGGAAGAGAGGCGATTGCCCAGACTCAAATCAAAGCGGCCCAGAAAAACCTATAAAAATAATTAAGTGAAAAATAATCTTGAGTTTATTTACAATATTTATTTACAAGCTAAAAATATATATAAGAATAAGAGCATGAAAAATATGAAAAGTAAATTTCTACCGACCGACGATAGCAAGGGAAGGTATTTTTTGCAGACCAAATTTCACATGTGGATATTTTAGCATGAGATCTATCCGTCCGTTGTGTATCCTTATAGACGTGTACAGCTTGAACGGTTCATCGGATTTTGATAAAATTTGGTATATTTATTTAATGCATCAGTACTATGAATTCATCAACTTTTGGTGTAAACCGGAAGTGGTAGTTTACAAAGTATAAATTTTATATTAAATGTCGGGAAATATTTCTCTTAAAATATAATATTAATTAATAATTGAGTAATTAAACTAAAATTAAAAACCCAAATAATATAATTTAGTCATTATAATTCGTGTTTTAAAAATATTTTGTTTTTATACTTTATATATACATATAATTCGGTCGGTTCTATACCTGGTCACAGCTCATACTTTCATATTAAATGGGACAAGGGGAGGGGACAATATGAATGTCTTACATTGAGCCAACAAAATGTTACTTAAGGCTCTGAATATATATATATATATATATATATATAAAATCAATATATATATATATACAAAATCAATAATTTTGTAATTCATTTGTTTAAAATGTTCCCCATCATATAGATTGATTGTTTATGAGTTATTTGTTCTAAAAAGAGTTCATCGATCTGTAATATATTTGTCCCAACTTAACTTAACCTGATAACAATTTTAGATTCTAAGTTAAATCTAACCAAAAGGTAAAATTTAATTTTGATTTGTTTTATTTAATTATAAAATTGACTTTGAAATCAATCTCTCCAATCTACGATGTTAAAGAGTTAAATTATTTTTTGAACTTTTTTCGGGAGCTAAAGCTGCTTTCAAGGTGTTATATTAACAATCCAATAAAGAAGAAAAAATCTTAAGGTATTATATTAGGAAAAACAATTATATTAAAAACTTAAAAATATTATTTTTTTTATTATCAGTTGAACTTGGTAATCTTTAAATAAATTATAATTTCTTATAATATATTTATATTAGATATAAGAATTTATGTCCAATCAATAATAAAATTGTATTTTTTTTTGTCTATTAGAATCTTTATAACGTTTATTACGTTTATTTTTACTATTATATCTATTATTACATTTTGTGCAATGAAAACGATTTTATATAAAATAAATATTACTTACAGACTCAATACTTGAAGTTAGTGCCGAACTAGCGGTTGTTGTGCTTATTGTAGGGGTGGCAGTTGTGGGGGGAGATGTTGTCGTTTTTCCTAAAATTCTATCTAATGTTGAGCCGATTATACCTTTCGATTCTGATTGATTGAGAAATGATAAAGTGAAAAAAAGAAGAAGAAGGAGAACCGATCGAGTGCAGACCTGCATCTTGGCTGCTGAACTGATGGACTACGACTGGGAATGCATGCCACTTGGTTCATCCATCCATCTCACTGACAAGTCTAATAAATATTTTCTAAATTGAACTTAACTATCTAAATATCATTTAGATTAAAATATAATAAATTTATAAAATGAGTAACAAAAAAATAAATTATTTTAAGAAATCATTGATTTTAAATGAATTAAATGATTTTAAAAGAAATGATGATGTAATCTTATGATTTGGGTTATCATAATGAGATTGATATTGGAGAAGTGAAAGATTGATATTTACAACATTTTCTTAAACATCTCATTCTATTCAAATAAACAATCTTCAGAGACAAAATAATAAAATATTTATTCTAAAGATTATTAACAAGATATTAAATTAAATATATCGATTACAAAAATTTAAAGTAAAAAGAATCATATACTTTTAATTATTTTTAAAGATAAATGAATAAATAAACAATATAAAATTATAATGAAAGAGAAAGAAAATGTTTTTCATTTTGATTTTTGAACTCTCTGAGAGTAAGTGTCATTATTATCTTAAAGATTATTAAATATATGAATCAATGTAGAAACTTAGTAATATAATTATTGACCTCAAATATACTAATATATAAGGGAAAGTTGGACAAAACCGGGCCCCAAAATGTTTTTTTTCCTAAGCAGATACGTTAATAAAACTACGTGAATAAATAATTGCAGTTTGCTTGAATTTCCATTTGAATAATAAATTAGTTCTTTAGTTGCAAAAATAAATATTTTTCAGTGTATTTGGAGGGTAAATAAATTATTTTTTGGAGTACACAATTACCCGGTTTTATCAAACCTATAAAAGAATAATTAAAAAAATGGGTTAAAAAATCACCGAACATTTGGAATTTAATATATTTGTGGAATTCATAGTAAATTAATCTGACTGATCAGATTTGTTTTAAGATCAGAAATCAGAAAAAAAAACCTTTGATCATGCTCCTCTGCATTGCTGCAGGCTCCATGTCCCCATCCTTTACTGTTGAGACACTGTATCCAACATTTCAGAGATTTTGTCCAAGCGTATAATTCATTATAAAAGATACAGACTTCGTCACTTTTCTCGTAGTATTCATCTGATGCCGAGGAATCTGTTTTAATTCTAAAATTCTTTTTCTCTGTGTTTTGACAGTTTTTTGCTTAGGAGCCTTAAACAGTTTTCTGCTTTAAGGTTTTCTTTCTGTTTTTTTTTTTGTTCTTCAAGCTCCAGTTCTAACTTATAAGGTGAAGAAGTAAGAATTACTGTCTTTCTTGTTGGACTTTTTCACATACCTTGGACCTTTTTGCGTTCTTTCTCTTGGGGATATTGAGAAATATTACCCGTTTCTGTCTGACTGTCATTAATCGGAAAAGATGGCTTAGCATATTTCAAATATAAAGTAAAGCGTGGTTTAATAACTTAAAATAACAGCTGGATAAGGTGTTATCAAATGGTGTAATTACAAATCTTCAGGGAATTAGAAACCACACAGTAAAATCTATGAAGTAAAAATCCAACTTTCTGTACTTGAAATTTTCCAAACATCAGCATCAACAAACAAATATTTGTCCGGGGGGAGGGGGGAATCTGAAGGACTGCATTTTGGTTAAGAATGTAATAAATTTTGCGAATATAGGGGCGTAGTAAATGATAAAGCGGGGGCTAGTGCTGATCTTTTAAACTTTTACACGGAAGATTGGTTCCGAACAAAACCGTGTAAATTGAAATCTTAAATTTTCTATGTTAAAACCGTGTAAAACGAAAAACACTAAAATAAGGATAATTCAATCATATTTTAATTCTTTTATTATTTTATTAGGTAGTATATGTATGTGTGTGCCCTGACAGCATATGTGTTAGGTAATAGTTGACCTCGCAGTGACTCCGGTTCAGCCAAACATCAATCCTTGGTATTAAACGGTGCGTCCATCTACCCTGTTCCGCGGTATCCCACTGTAACTGCCATCGCGAAATACTATGTCGCCGTTCTTCTGCTCTCAGTTCTTCGGTGCTCAGTGTGCTTGACCTCTTCCGATGGTAGAGGGCCCGCCTTTCCTCAGCCAGAACTCTAAGTGGCAGAATTCCTAAAATGACACACACCGCTCCTCTGATATTGTTCGGAAGGAGCTCGCCACTCTTAACGCGCTCAACCGGTATACCGGACCAGCCCTCCTCCGCGATTTCTGGATCTCTAGTGCGTCGGCCCAAATGGTTATACCATTCGTGAGGACCGATGTAACCACTGATGATAGCAATAACCTCCTCGTCTGCTTTGGGCCTCCGATGTTAGGCATAAGTCGTGCTAGGCCAGCCACTACTGTTGATGCTTTAGCACTCACGTGTTCCACCTGCTGCTTAAAATTGAGCCGGGCATCAATCATCACTCACAAATATCGGATATATGGTTGTGAAGTGATCTCTTGTACGCCGATTTTCAGTTTAATGGTCCCTATCACTTTCCTGCTTGTAATAAGTGCATCCTCAGTTTTCTGTTTAGCCAATTGAAGGTTGACAAGCATTCATTACGACGCCTTGCTATTTCCTCGTTTCACCAATAGACAGGTGGACGCCGATTGGTTCTTGGCATGGCCGCATCACATGCTCTGGCGATACGGTCCATCACCTGGTTGGCTACATTTCCTGCTGATCCGACAGGGTCATCATAACCATAAATGCTTCCTGAATCAGCGCGCAAGTTTTCCATCCCAAAGCTACGGGAGCTCCCTGAACTGACTTCCTCAATTCGCATATTATAGCTTGATGGTCGCTATAAGTGTAGTGCTCTTCCAAATTTCATTATTCTAGTTCAGACCGTTTTTGCGTAATCTTGTATACATAAACACACATACTTATAATATTATAATAAAAACAATTCCTAATTATTAAAATTAAAAAAATGTTTTATAAGGTCAAAAATGAGTTAAAATAAAATTTCCCAAAGATTTCCACATATTCATATCACATTTCTATACTAATAATAAATATGCTTAAAACAACTATTGGGATTTTTTAATTATCTTATATCATTATATACATATAAGTATAATATATAAAAACAAAAAGTTCAATAAGGTCAACAAAATATATATTCTTGTTTCTCTATTTGAATTACAAATTGTAAAATGCTTCTCCGACATTGGTTTCTCTTGATTGTTGTTTTGTTGTCTTTGTTTGTTATTGGCACATCGAGTCCTAGAAAAAAGAAAAAAAAATAATTTATTTTATAGATGATGTCCATGATCAAATCAAGATCGAGTTCAGGATGTTTTATGATTAATAGAAAATATGTCTGTAGATATGGTTAATTTATCAAATGTATTTATAAAATTTAACATTATATCAATATTAAAAAATTTTTAATAAAATTATGAATTTAATTCAAGATTTAATATTTCTTTATTTGATAGTGATTAGAAATATGTTTTGTTGAGCGGAGAAATGTCGAAGGCGATATGTTTTGCGATTTGGAAATGGAACTTTAAAAAATACGTCATCATTATCTTTATGAATATTAAAAGAATTTCGTGGAATGAGGTTATCAGAAAGAATAATAAAATACGCAAAAGATGGAAAATTAACTAATAATATATACAATTTGAAATTTTATATTGATAACATAAATATATATAAAGTTATAGAAATAATAAATGATTAATCAATTTATAATAATAATGATTTTATTGAATGTAGCAATTTTTATGAAATTTTAACCTAGAATACACAATAACAACCATTGAGGGAAATTGAACAGGTGCTAATTAAGAGTGGTTTGAGACATGTAATTCTAGCGATATATAATTCGAAAACTATCTATAAAAATTATATCATATAAATATTATGAAATGGAATATTTAACATTTATCAATTTATCTTCTCGACCTCAAAATAATATTAAAAATTGTTTTGTAGAGATATTCGATATAATTTAGGTCGATAATAACTATTTTCCGCCAGTTAATTATTATTTAATGTAACAAGGAGTGATATTTTTTCCCCTAATATGCATAAAAATTTTTAATTAAGTAAGATATTAAAAATAAATTATCTTTTAAGGTCAGAGGATCAACAATTTACTTATAAAAGCTGTATGGATTGCCAAGAGAGCCCATCGTATAGTTCTGAATTAGGGAAATCTTCACCATCCTAATAATGGCTCGTGTTTCTCTTTATCTTCTTGTTGCACTGATTGTTAGTGTTGCTTTCGTGACAGGATATAAACGGGATGGATCCGATGAGGATGAGGTCCATGATCACAGGTGAATGCAGATTCGCAACTTACAACTTACACTATTATATAATACGATTACAAATTAATTTTAATTAATTATTATGAATTTATAATTAATTTGATTTAATTTTAAGCCTTTTTGATTATAAGCTCATTTCAGTCAAGATAGACATTTTACTATTCATTTTTTCGCCAGAGATAGTATTGCGATCACGAAAATTTTCGATGTTGAGATTTTGATGTTTTTATACGTTTTGAAAGTTCCTGAATCATTTTTACTAAAGTTGAGAAAAATGTCTGTGTGTGTGTATGTGGGTATGTGGGTATGTGGGTGTATGTAGACAAGATTACGCAAAAACGGTTTGAGCTAGAATAATGACATTTGGTACACGGGCATTATTCAAAATTTGTAGATTTCTCTCAACTTTTGAGAAATGTAGCTCAACCGGAAGAGGGTCATTACCTACAACGTTTTGATTTTTTTCTTCTAAAGTGACCGTAAAAATAAAGATATATGTTTGATAATTTTTCACATGATTAATAATTGTATAAATCCGCTTGCTATATATAGAATTTCAGCTTGATTGAATGGCTGAAAATACCAGAATTAATTTTTAAACACTGCAAATCTCACGCACCAACACGTGACGTGGTGCCATCAACAAACATGCGCTGGTTAATAAATATTATTTATTAATTTTAATTTATAATTTAATTAATTTAATTTAAATTAATATATGTTATTTAATCCAATTCAAATTTGCTAGATAGTCGAATGGAGATACTCCAGATTTTTTTATTTAGTAAATTAATTTTTAAATTTTTGAACTTAGTGAAATTTAGACCCCCGCCATCATTGACTTTACTATTTGAGCTACGTTCAGATTGTAGTTTTTTGTAAATGTCTAAAATTGATCATTTATTTACAACAATTGATTTTTTACATATCCTAATAGAGGTCAAAGTTATCAGTTTTATCTTTAATGCAATCTGTTAAATGCTAACAAAGAAGAAAATATTTTCTGAGGAAATGCGAATTCAAAAAAGGAGAGTCACACGAAATTTACAATGAAATGTTTTTAAAGGCAAGAATATAATAGTAAATTAGAGTGAGAGACATGATTCTTTGGTTCAAGGATATTAGTGTAAAAGAGAGTAAGAATTAAAAGTGTAAGAATATGACAGAGCAAATTGATAAGAATTTATAAATTAAACCATTTTAAAAGTTTAAAATTAATTAATTAATCTTTCTTAATCAATATTTTGTAATTCTTTATTAATCTCCCTATACATCAAACAGAGGAAGGGACATATAATTTAATAATGATATATAATTTCGTAGACATCATGGCAGTAGCTTACATCACCCTCAAGTTGATCCAGTGAGGTTTCAACCTGGACAACATCAACATCAACATCAACATCAACATCATCATCAACATCAGCCCAATCATCAAGAACCTCATCACGTGGTAAAATTACATATACTATATTATTAAATAGATATATCTACCTCTAATCAATCAATTAATAAGAATCATAATAATTATGAGTGTAAAATAAAAATGAATTTCCAATTACTTTAATTATAAATGTTGATCATATTACCAATATACTAATATATATATGTTTAATACATTTTAATTTGAACTAGATCTTAATGTAATCTATACTCATAATAGATTATTATTATTATAGTCATAAATATTATATAGTTTTTTCAGAAATTATTCATATAATCTTTTATTTATTTTCAGAGATATTAACATGCATCTAAGCGAAAACTCATTATGGAACTCGTTAAGACAAAAAAATATATTTTAGAAAATAATCTATCTTAAATTAATTTTAAATTAACAAAAATCACGAATATCGTTAATTTTTTGCATTGAATTAACCAAAAAAAAATATGGAAAATTTAATATATATATATTTGAATAAACCAGATATAATTTTTATTTTTTAAGATTTTTTTTATTTATATAAAATCAAATTTTTAAAATTATTATTAACTATTAAGATAAAATTAAAAAGTCCACTCGTGAATAATTATTTAAAAAATAATTTAATTTTATTTATAAATTATTATTATTATTATTATTATTATTAATAATCTTTAAAAAAATAAAATAATAAACACTTTTTGCATAAGCCAAGTTTTGTTTTTATTTTTATTTTTACTCACCTGGATAAGATGTAGTTGAAAGATGAAAGTAACGATTCAACTTAACTCAAAAATTTTTTCCGAATATTTTCTCCAATACCACCGTAACGTTTTGCTGTAAGTACTATTTGTGTGTGTAAAAGTTTAATTGTATCTACGCAGTAGTTTTATGGTTGGTGCTCTTTTAAATATAAGAGCAATAAGTAGAATTTTCGTCATATTTTACTTTTTTCCTATAAAAAAGGTAAAAATGCTTTTCAAGTCAGAAAGAAATTAACGGATGTGTATGGAGAGGATGGTTTGACAAGAGGCCAGTGCCAGAAATTTAGATTCGGCAATTTTGATGTCGAAGATGCACCACGTACTTCAAGACCGTTTGGAACTAATAAAGGCATTAGTTGATATTTTGGACGGTAAAATCTTTTCTTCAAATGAAGAGGTTAAAAAAATCATCTGGATCCGTTTTTTTCAACAAATATTTATTGATTATACGAAAATTATCTTTCAGTTATACAAAAAAAACGAAATTACTTTCCTAACAACATAATATATTAACTACTATTATATTCATAACAACAAATGCATAGAGGACAGCACCTATCAACAGCGCCTGTCAATTAGGCATCCTTAGGCATTGGAAATAACAAGTTTTAAAAAGTTAAGCAACTGAATGAGTTTTGGATTCAATACAAGAAATATATTTATACTAGGGGTAGCCAACCCAAATGATCTTTTGTATCATGTTTAATTCGGACCTCAGGTTAATAACCTCTGGTTTATACCATTAAGACAATCCGATTACCCGTTATAAAACAATAAAATAAAGTTTTTAGATTATTTTCAAAATCAAACCCAAACTTTTTTCATAAATTCACGGTTATTGAAGAGAAATCAATTTAGGAATTTTATAATCCACAACTTACGAATAAATGTATAAAATAATCATAAAACATATAATAAATATTTCAGTATTAATAAACATAATCTCAACATTATATAGGGATGAGAAGAAGAAAACACCTGATGATGGTTTAACAGCCGAATCAAGCAAATATATCAATTAAGTTGAATAATCTATTAGTGTTAAATTAAAATTGTATCTTATTAAGTATTCTATTTTTTAAGTTTAATTTTAGTCTAAATAACCTATTGTTTATATTAATTAAAAGAAAAATTATTTGATTAAATTCATTAATCAATTAATAATATTAATTATATAGATAAAAATATGTTGTATAAACAAACAAATTCTATTCTATAATAATATAAATAAGTTAACCTGTGGCCAGGTCCGAACCGACCGACGGTTTGAAGTAAATTAATTTCCAGCTACAGAAACAATTTCAAATAATTTTAATATATCTATTAATGTAATAAAAAACAGATATGGATACATAAATAATAAATATAAACATTTTTAATTTTATTTTATTTATAATATATATGCAAGACCAGGCTGTGACGTCATGAATGGCTGGATGACGTCATATAATTTTAAATTAAGAAAAAATCTAATAAATATGATTTTTCTCGAGGATAAAACCAATACAAAGTGCATGATTCGTGGTGATATGTAAAAAATCTCCCTTACTATCGTCGGTCGGTAAAAACTAAAATGTTCAAAGTATTAAAAAATTTATTTTCAATTATCAATATTTATATAGTAATACTTGGCATAGTTAGATTTTTCTTATGTGTAAACACAATTTATTCTTCCTTTCTACATTTGTTTCTAATTAGCCCCTGGATAACAGCCTGATACTTTAAGAAAAATAAAGTGAATACAGAGAAAGAATGTACAATAATCTTAACATAAGCTATAAACCACAAAAATAAATTAATAATCATCATAACTTACATCATTTGAGACTACTACTTTTATCTTTAATCTTGCTATTAGCAACAATTAAAATTAGAGAAAAATTTATCAAAATATTCATGCATCTGAATAACACGATAGTTTTTAAACAACTAATGAAATTGAATTAAGGATTTATTATTATATATCTTTGGCTCATAACCTTCAGATACCATAAAATAATGTTTCTTGATAAAATTATTGTATATTATTAGACTAACTAATCAATCCAAACATATACAATGAGACCCTAAATATAATGATAGAAGATTTAGTTACTTGTTTTTAAAGTTATTTGTATTAGTTTATCTAAATATAATCTTATTATAGTGTAAAAGTGATGTTGAAGATATAAGTTCCGGCCTATCTATTTTTAAAAGCACTCTTCAAGATATAAATGAAATTCAAGTATTAATGAATTTTTGATGTAATTTGAATAGATTTCTTATTTTTGCAAAAGAATTTCATTTCGTTTATATTTTATTGTTTTTTTTACGTTGAATGAACTGAAGAATCTAAATAATAATGTGTGTGAGTCGATTATTATAAATCAAAATATGTAGGGGACACGCAGACTGTCTGTGTGTAAAACACCCAATATTCCGGACAGGTACGTCATATTCTTAAAACAATATTATTTGAATTCGCCAGATGAATTATATATGAGATAAATATAGATTATTTTTAGAATGTAGAGTTCGGTGAACGAATTACTCTTTATTTATAAGAAATAAATAAACATATCAGTGAATGAATATACATTTAATTTGATTTTAATGACATTTTTTTTCACAAAAATAAATATGAATTTTACATATTTGATTGAATTCCGTCTTGATCATAAAAACATTGATTCTTTTCAACTCCTTGAATTGTTGTGAATGAACTGAATGACATATGCATGAAGAAATAAAATTAAACTTTAATAAAAAAAAATATGGTGCCAGCATTAACCAATTTTCATTTTTCATCAATTATCTTTTATTACTATTAACAAGGTGAAAATGTTAGAAATCTAAAATAAATGTATTTTAAAGAAACCCATTTTGAAAATTCTCCAATCAAGTGGGATATAGGGTTTTCCCATCCTTTTGATACAGACAGTCATGATCCAAGGGCCTGAGTTTCTGAAAGAGAAGGGGGGAAGACATACTCACATATGACACTGTTTTTATATTAAATTAAACAAAAAAAAATATTATTTGATAACGTTTATATAATTATAAAAGTATATAAAAAATAAAATATATTTTGATCAACAAAAAAAATTAATATTAAATTTAAAAGAAATTAAGAATTTGTGGTTATTATATTTACCAAAGAAATCATATTTAATGCTAAAGTTTCAAAATTCTTATTTTTTTACAAGATGTATAATGAGTTTGGTCTAGGTTCTATTTTGAGATTTTGTAAAAAAATCTGAAGTGTCTCCACTCGTATCTCGTAAATTTTAATTGGATTAATTAACATATATTATATTTAAATTAAATTTAATTAAAATTATATATATGGAGTATAAATTAAGTATAATTCACATGAATGAATTAATTAATTAATCCATGTTAATTCCAAATGCAATTTAATTTACAGTATAGTATTGTTATTCAATTAAAGTAATTAATTAACATATATTAAATTTTAAAACGTTTACATTTTTATTTTTACGGTCAGTTTAGAGGAAAAAAATGAAAACGTGGTAGGTAATGGTCCTCTTCTAAATGAGCTAGATTTCTCAAAACTAGGAATTTAGAATAATGACCGTGTATCAAATTTAATTATTCTTTCTCAAACCGTTTTACTTAATCTTGTATACATACAAACACACACACAAAGAGAGAGAAAGACATTTTTTTCAACCTTTGAGAAAATGCTTCAGGGGCCTTCAAAACGTAGAAAAACATCAAAATCTCGACATCGAAAATTTTCGTGATCGTAATAGTATCCCTATAGATAGGAAAAATGCTTATAATCTATATATATAAAGGAGAGTGTTTGTATGTATGTATGTATGTATGTATGTATGTAATTTGTTTACTTTTTTGCTGTCATAGAAACAAACAAAAAAGAATTCCCAATCAAAGAATTATTATAATATTTCACTTTTTATTTTAAATTCTAATATTCAAATATCATTTCAATTAAATAATTTATTCTAAAAGTTCTCATTTTAATTAATATAATAAAATATTTAAATCATATTTAACTTAAATTATTTTGTATTTATTCTTTCTATATTTGAATACTTCTTTTATTTTATGGGAGGGAATTAACTATGATCTAAAAAAATTAATAAATGAAATTAATAATAAAAAATCAAATAAATCCATTAATTTAAATTAATACTATTAATGAATGTATATATTATTAATTTATCTTTAGTTTTAATCAATACTTTTATACCGTTAATTTTTATAAATTGTCTCAAGTCTAACTTTGCATTTTCTCAAATTTTATTATAATTAAAAATATTCAATAAAAATCAAGCAATGAAATTAAAATATCGAAATGAAATGATCAAGAAATATTATACTCTATTATAACATATACAATACTTATAAACTATAGGCGGAGGAAATATTAGACGATATCATTGCGGGTTCATGCCAAATCGATCAACATTAATTAAGATATTTTCATTATGACAGATATTAAAAAAACCGCGAATTCAATATCTCTGTTCACTAATTATTTGTAGATTTTAGTAAAACCTACGCATGACTCAATAGATCTGGATAAACTTTTTCAAATTTTGATCTTAAAATTTATCTTGAAGGTAGTAAAGAAAGAGTAAGATGCGGAAATCAATTGTAAAATATTAGATGACCCAGACGACTTAAATATAATAGCAGATTCGGCAATTGCAATTACAGATAGCGAGGAAAAATTAATGGAGGTAGGAAAAGAGATGAGGTTTAAAATTAATAATGATAAATAAAAATATTTAGAAACAAACAGGAGCAGTATTAACATACAAAATGTAGAATTTGAATATGTAGAAAAATTGAATGTAATCACAAAGGATAATAATATTTGAGAAGAATTTAAATCGAAGTTGCAATCGGGAAACGCCTGTTATCATGCAGTAAAGAGGCTTATCTCATCAAAATTATTATAAAAGGGAATGAAAATTAAAATATATAAAACAATTATTTTGTCTGTTGTATTATATGAGTGTGAGACATGGTCTATGATCTTAGGAGATGAGAGTGGATTCAGAGTATTTGAGAATAGGATTCTCCCCAGCATTTATTGGCCAAAGAAAGATGAGTACATCGGGGAATGACGTACGAGAGATGGAACAGAGGCTCAGGATAAGGACACTTGGAGAAATGTGGTTGAAGCTGCCAAGAACTTTCGAGTACCGTTGAGCCACGCATGGTCTATGACCCTGAGAGATGAGAGTAGATTCAGATTATTCTTTCCAGCATTTATTGGCCAAAGAAAGATGAGGTCACCGGGGACATTTGGAGAAATGTGGTTGTAGCTGCCAAGAACTTTCGAGTAGATAGATATAACATATTCAATAATAATATATATAATTAATTTACTAAATAAATTAAAATATATTTTAAATAATCACACAATAAGAAATGAATGTTTTATGTTATACATTGTTTGAAACAAAATGGATGAAAACCTTTTACTACTTTCAACCAAATACTATGTACCACTCGGGGGTACAGGGGGCGGAGCCCCCGTCTAGATGTGAAGAGCGACGAAGGAGCTCTGAGCAGCTAGTATTATAATAAAAACAATTCCTAATTATTAAAATTAAAAAAATGTTTTATAAGGTCAAAAATGAGTTAAAATAAAATTTCCCAAAGATTTCCACATATTCATATCACATTTCTATACTAATAATAAATATGCTTAAAACAACTATCGGGATTTTTTAATTATCTTATATCTCTCTCTCATTATATACATATAAGTATAATATATAAAAACAAAAAGTTCAATAAGGTCAATAAAATATATATTCTTGTTTCTCCATTTGAATTACAAATTGTAAAATGCTTCTCCGACATTGGTTTCTCTTGATTGTTGTTTTGATGTCTTTGTTTGCTGTTGGCACATCGAGTCCTAGAAAAAGGATACATAAAAAAACAAATCACAAATCAATAAAAAAAAACACAATGCTTGTAAGTATTCATTTATAATTATTACATAAGGGACTCCTTATTTAAAGAAAAAAATTATTTTATAGAGAACGTCCATAATCAAGCCAAGATCGAGATCAGGATGTTTTATGATGAGTAGAAAATATGTCTGTAGATATGCTTAATTCATCAAATGTATTTATAAAATTTAACATTATATCAATATTAAAGGATTTTTAATAAAATACTCAGCGACTCGAATTTCATTCTAGATTTAATATTCCTTTCCTTTTTTTATAATAATTATAAATAATAAATTAAAATCTCTAACTATTCTAATAAGATTGATTCATATTAAAATAAAATCGGATTAATATGCTAGAAAATAATACTATTATATATTGATTAAAAATATGTTATGTTGAGCGGAGAAATGTCGAAGGCGATATGTTTTGCGATTTGGAAATGGAACTTTAAAAAATACGTCATCATTATCTTTATGAATATTAAAAGAATTTCGTGGAATGAGGTTATCAGAAAGAATAATAAAATAAGCAAAAGATTAGGAGAATGTTGTTTGTGTATGGAAAATTAAATAAATAAAATAAATTAAATACATATATACAATTAGAAATTTTATATTGATAACATAAATATATATAAAGTTATAGAAATAATAAATTATTAATCATATTGAATGTAGCAATTTTTATGAAATTAATTTAACCTAGAATACACAATAACAACCATTGAGGGAAATTGAACAGGTGCTAATTAAGAGTGGTTTGAGACATGTAATTCTAGCGATATATAATTCTAAAAATATCTATAAAAATTATATCATATAAATATTATGAATTTTGAATAATGCCCTTATACCAAATTTAATTATTCTAGCTCAAACCGTTTTTGCGTAATCTCCTCTTAATTCACACACACATACACATTTTTTTCAACCTTATTGAAAATGACTCAGGGGCCTTCAAAACGTGTAAAAACATCAAAATTTAGATAGTAAAAAGTGCATTTTTTCATGCTTATTTTATATTTTCTTGTATCTTAAAAATAAATTGAAATTAGGTAATGGCACCAATAGATGACATTTTAAGCGCTCTTGTCGCTATTTTCTTTTATAAAACCGAAACTATACGTCTCACAAAAAAAATCTTTTGGTTATTATAAAGCTTATCTTACCTTTTATCACCAGGATAAATATTTTAAACTTTTATATGAGTTTAATAGGAAATATAATTTTTTTTCAAAGTAATCAAATGGAACCTATAGATGACACCAAAAATTTTGATGGAACCTAATGATGACAATTATGGAACCCAAAGATGACATCTACTTTTTTTCACTTCGCTTGCTCTCTTTATCTTCAACTTATTTATTTACAAAGTAAAACATCTTTCCAACACCTTGTTGCTGCTTTAACTTTAGTTATAATAAAAAAATCAGGTTTCATATAATGATACATTAGATATATTTATTGTGATTGATTTTATTTTTAGCTGATTATTATAATAAAATAAAAAATTGATTTTAAACAAATCTTTTTTTTAATTATGCATTTTTAATTATACATTGAGAACAGAGTAATTTAAAAAAAATTTCAAAAAAATAGTGTATGAAGTTCTGGAACAGAAAAAAATTTTCTGACAATGAGAAACACAGCGTCACCTATATTAATTCAGACATGCAACTTGGTGGAATTATATAAAATTATCTCCTCTTTACAGCTATTAATATAATAGACAATTTTTTTAAAAACCTACTTATAGCTGACATTGCTGTCATCTATAGGAAAAACAATCTTTAGGGGCACCTATAGATAACACCGTTGATAAAAAAGATACTTTTAAAAATTAGGTGTTTAAATTGAAATGATTTATATCTATATTAAGTCTATTTTATAATGTAGTTGTTAAATTCTTGATAAATATGAATATAAAAATATAAAATACTAATTAAGAACATTAGTTACCTTAAGGTTATCTTTAAGATTTGTTGAAAAAATCAATTGTTGACGATGCGGTCTGCTTTTCAAGTTAAAAGAAAAAAAATAGGGCGACTTATTGTATTGTTGTAGGATATCTCAGGTGGTGGAAAAGCATAACTATCATTTAAAAAAAAAAATTTCCGCGTATGTTTTAAAATTTGCTTATTTTTTTAGTTTAAATTCAAAAGTGTCATCTATAGGTGCCATGTCATCTATAGGTGCCATTACCTTTGCTGTTTTATTTGAATAAATGTATATAATAATTAATGTAAGTACTTATAAATATTTTAATTAATGTAAGCTCGGTCCGGCTCGCGCGAGCCGGTTGTTAAAATTTTTGAAACTCGGCGAGCCGCTTGATAAATTTAGAATTTATCAGTTATTTTGTGCAATAAATATTTTTTTAATTATTTTGTGCAATAAATGTTTTGTAATATATATTTAATAATTTACAAAAATAAATATTGACAATGTGCCCATTTACAGTTTTTTTTTTAATAATAGCGAGCCGGTTGTTCAAAATTTAGCATCCCGCCCCTGAATGTAAGTAAGTAACTACTAGTACATATTATATTATTTAAATTTGATAAACCTTTACACCTATATGAGGATTATTTCTAAAAATCATAAAGTCTGATATGAAACTAAATTAAAGATTTTCAAATTATTAATTTATAAATCGTTATCAAAAAAAAAAAAAATTAAAATAAGCCAGACTGGTAAATAAATATTTATATTATAATACATAATAAATTTTAAATATATACATTTATAGAAATGAGAATAAATAATATTTTTAAATGTTGTAGTTAAATGGCATAGAGTGTTCTAAGGCCAACCTAATTGGATATAAGCTTCACTGATCTCTACTTCCTATTTTTTCATAAAAAAAATAATGGTATTATATATTGAAATAAAGAATGGATATTTTCAATTTATATTAATATTTAATTAACTCTTTTAGTAACATTAATCCACATTCAGAACTTTCTCTTTATGTCTTAAGGTTATTTCACTCTATTTTTAATTAAAATCTGTTTGCTTGTGGCTACTTTTCATGAGGATGTTGTAAATAAAGGATACAAAACAAATAGGCATATTCAAGTCAGAATTGACAACTTGATCAATAAGAAAATAATTATCTTATAGATAAATTCAACGACATTACAATATATCTATATTAGCGATCTGAAAGAACCGGGGTAAATTACACTAAATAGTATAACAATGAAATATATATATCAGAGGTAATAAGAATATTTTTCAAATTTTCTATTTTAGAAACTTTTATAATATTTTTATATAAGATACCTCTACTATTCTTAGCTGGTAACCGACTTGATAGAAGTTGTTTTTAATATCCCCACAGAGATAGTATTGCGATCACGAAAATTTTCGATGTCGAGATTTTGATATTTTTATACGATTTGATGTCCCTGAGACATTTTCACTAAGGTTGAGAAAAATGTGTATGTGTGTGTGTGTGTATGTAGACAAAATTCGGCAAAAACGGTTTGAGTTAGAATAATTAAATTTGATACACGAGCATTATACAAAATTTCTAGTTTTCTATCAACTTTTGAGAAATGTAGCTCCTTAGGAAGAGAGTCATTACCACGTTTACATAATTAATTTACTGATTAAATTAAAATATATTAAAAGTAAGAACACAAAAACAAATAAATGCTCTATCTAATATAATGATTGAACAGCTAGTATATAATATTTTGTATTTACGTAGTCGCTTTATAATAAATTGATGACGTCATTTAATTCTCCTATATTTCGAATAAAGATAAATCTTCTGTGAGATACATATATATATCTATTCTTAAAATAAAATTAAAAATATTTATATTTTTTCCATATTTGTTTTTTATTTCATTAATAGATACATTTAAATTAATTGAAATTGTTTCACAACGTTTAACAGATTTATCTTTATTCGAAATATAGGAGAATTAAATGACGTCATCAATTTATTATACAGCGACTCCGTAAATACAAAATATTATATACTAGCTGTTCAATCAGTATATTAGATAAAACATTTATTTGTTTTTGTGTTCTTTCTTTTAATATATTTTAATTTAATCAGTAAATTAATTATATATTATTATTATAAATGTTATATCTATCTATCTCTGTGTTCTTGGCCGCAACATCCACATTTCTCGAAGTGTCCCTTCATATATTGTGAATCCACCCATAATAATATCTTACTTTCTTGAAAATAAAAATCCAATTATGAGATCAAAATTAAAATTATTTATTCATATAATCTTGAATGTTTTCAGTGTTTTATAAATAATTTAAAAAGACCAATATTAGAAAAATTAAATTAAAAATATAATAAAATATAAATATAAATATATCATAAAAAATAAAAACATAAACATCTTTGAATGACAACATGTAGATATCAATAAGTTGACATGTGGCCAGGCGCAGAACTGACCGACAGTTTGAAATAAATTAATTTCCAGCTACATAAACAATTTCAAATAATTTAAATATATCTGATAACGTTTAAGGGGTGTTTGTTTTATGACTATTTTTTTTTTAATTTTTGTTCTTTTAAATTATTTGAATGGTGATTCAGTGAATCGAGTATTAATATTATCAGCCAAACCCAATTGTAATAAATAATTAAAACATCTGGGGATGCTAGGAAGCATTACTATCAACGAACTTTTATTCATATTTATCACAAAATTGTATAAATAATTCCAATTTACATGATCTTAATATATTGTGAGAATTAGATAAATAATATAGAGAGCAAAAAATATTTAAAAATAGATATTTATTTAAATGAAATAAAATTATTTAATTTACAGAATGAAAATGTCTACAATAATGTCTAAACATTTTTTCTTTATAATTTTACATTATAATAACACAAATTACAGTAGTTATAATATAATTATAATTTTCAACTTTGACCGCCGGTACTAGAATTTAAGTTTCATTGAATCACTGAAAGTACCGGAATTAATTTTTTAACACGTTTACTAGCAATCACGCACCAGCAACAAATAGCCAAACACGTGCTGGTTTAATAAATATTTATTAATTTTAATTTATAATTTAATTAATTAAATTAATTCAAATATAATATATGTTAATTAATCCAATTCAAATTTGCGAAATAGTCGAATAGATACTCTAGATTTTTTTATATGATATTCAAAAGTAAGAGCTTTTTTATAATATTTAACTTAATAAATTTTCCAGAAATTCAAAATCGTTAAATTATAATAAAAGTTTAAAAAATTTAAAAAGATATTAATAAAAGTTACCAAATAAGCAGTCCCAGTATGACAGGTCATATTGGCTTATAATAAAGAAATTTCGACCTTTGTGAAAAAAAAATAATTCAAAAATTGAAATTAATCAATAATTTTTCAATATGTTAATGTTTATATATATAAATGATTTCATGACATCATTTAAATTCTAATTTATAAATAATAATAATTTATAATGCTTTTTTAGCTTTTCAGAATGTAGGGACAACTTTCTAAAAAATATCTTGATGTAATGTTCAAAAGTGTTCTCTGACCGCTGATTTATAATAATTGTAAAATATTCATATATAAATTTTTAAAATTTTTTAATTTATTTTATTTTAAACTTGTGACAATATTAGGCTTTGGCATTTAAAATAGAAAAACAAATATTTAATGGTTTCTAAACATTTATGAATTTTAGAAGATTTTATGTATACCTGGTTCACCGAGCGAATATATCAATAAATTAACTGGACTAATTATATTATGAATTTCTTCTATTTTACTATTCTTATAATTATCTCATAATTACCTTCATTTTTACAAATAACCAATAAATTTATATATTCAAAAAACCTAAATTAATTGATAGAAAATTTTTAATAAGAATTCATGCAATGTTCAACAATGAATATATGAAATCTATATATTTAATACGCTAGTGTCCGTCTGTACGCAAAAAACTCCAGAGCCTAAACTACAAGGAGTAAGGTAACCAAATTTTTCTGAGGTGAAGGATACCTCAAATGATGAAAAATAAAAAAGAAATTAGAATCTTAGGTAACTCCTGAGCTGAGCTGTGGGTGTTCCATTTTCCAGAAATATATATAAAGGAGGTTGTATGAATGTAATTTGTTTACTTTTTTGTTGTCATAGAAACAGATATATATATATATATATATAATTAGAACCTCTCTCTCTCCCTCTATTTAAAATTTTAAAAAATTTCTTAAGCCAGGTAAATGAATTGGACTGGAAGAGGAGACATGTGATTACAGAAATTGGGGAAAAATCAACCGAAATGTAATTAAACAAAAAAATTCAAGAATTATGATACGGATACGACTTACGTACAATTAAGATACAAAATGTAGAATTTGAAAAAGTATAAATATTTAAATACTTAAGATCTCTAATCACGAAGAATAACAATATTCGAGAAGAATTTAAATCGACGTTGTAATTGAGTAACGCCTGTTATTATGCAGTAAAGGGGCTTATCTCATCAAAGAGGATAAAAATTAAAATATATAAAACAATTATTTTTCATGTTGATCGATGACTAGGGTGTCCATATTTCGAAAACACCAAACCGGGACAAACGGTATACCTTTTTTTTAGAACTAAATTGAAAAAATTTTGAAAAAAATTACTAAATGTCCTAAATATTGAAAAAACGGGACAGTAGGGTGTCCAGAAGACATTTTTGGGACAGAGCACCTAAATACGGGACGTTTGGTCACCCTATCGATGACTCTGGGAGACGAGAGTAGATTTAGAGTATTTGTGAGATTAATATTGTTCGCAGCATTTATAGGCCAAAAGAAGATGAGGTCACAGGGGGATGGCGGAGATGGCATAACGAGAAATAATGTCCAGATATAGTTAAGGTTATAAAATCGAGAAGTCTGGGATGGGAAGGGGACGTGGTTGGAATTGGAGAAACTAGAAATTGGGAGAAACCGATTGGGAAACATCCGGTGGAAGACCAAGGACCAAGGTGGGTGGACAATGAAGGAAGGGACATGGGAGAGATCGGACAGGGTAGGATTTGGTTGTAGCTCAGGATAGGGACGCTTAGAGAAATGTGGATGCTGCGGCTAAGAACTTTCGAAAATTGTAGAGACACAGAGTTAGATAAATATAACATATACAATAATAATATATAATTAATTTACTGATTAAATTAAAATATATTTTACAAGAAAACAAATACATGTCTCATCTTCTTATACTGATTGAAACAAAATGGATGAAAACCTTTTACATACAGACTTTCAACCAAATACTGTGTATCACTCGGGGGTACAGGGGGCGGAGCCCCCGTCTAGGTGTGAAGAGCGCCAAAGGCGCTCGGAGCAGCTAGTTATTATTAATCTAGCAATAACTACAATTATAAAAAATATAAAAGAAATTTTTATATTAATTGCTAATATAATCAACTATCATCGAAATAATTTAATTAATTTTAAAGTTTCTGTTTTAATTATCAATAAAATAATAATATTAAATTATATTATTATAAATATTTTAATTGATATTCTTAAATAGGAATTTTAAATGAAATCATCAATTATAAAATTTTATACATATAACATTATAATGTTAATAATAATTATTATCAAATTATTACATTGATGAATGATTGTAATGTTTTGATTTGAATATTTATTGACACCTGTTATTAATTACCTTAATTAAGAAAAAACTAATTAAAATGATATTTCCCATCAACAAGACCCATAAGATCGATTCTCCATTTCAAAAAACACTTAATACATTTTAATGGACAATATTCAAGTTCCTATATATACCTAATATAGATTTTGTTCCACTATAGTAAGAATAGATTGATATAAAAAAGCTAAAAGTCTAAAGGTAAAAATAGAAGTTCATATAATTAAGCTAATTAAGTGTGTAATGGTACTGTCATAATGGGAGGGGGTTAACACTGACCGTGCAGGTGCCTTTGTTGACGTCCAATAGTTAGAGTACTGCGCCTGCGCATTACCGAGGCCATGCGGGCCTCTCGCTGGACTCTCAGCGTCCGCGGCGTCAGTGTGGCGAGAGGGCGGCCCAGCGTCGGCGCCCTGGAAAAAAATAAACAGGTTTAAATCAAGTGCCAGAAATGATGAATGGAGATCGTTAAGTGAATCCCCGATTTAACTCGTCATGTTTTCCATGGACCTAGAGTTAGCCCTCCCCAACGTTATCCCCTCCCCTTCGGACTTAACTACAGGGGTTGTTTAGTATAGTAATAACAATTTTTCCATTCTACGTAAGTACTTATATTTATACTAATTTCGAATCACTTACGGTCATATTTAAATAAAGCATCATTTTTAATTTTATTTTTATTTAGAGAATTAAAAATAATTTTAAAATATTAATAATCTATTTATTTAAAATCAAAATTTATTTCCAATTTTATATATATATTAGTAAAAATAAAAATATATTTTTTCTTATCCCACTCATCCCTATTTTATAATAAAAACCTATAGATATAGGTCAATGACTTTGGCATTGGGAATAATAGTATAAATAAAACCATCGATGGCCTTCTTTGTTCTTGAACGGATGGATTTATTTATGACATACTAATCAATCTTTTTCATTGTATCTTTCATCCGATTTGAATTACATTACGTTTTTATGAATTCTACATTTTATAAATAAATAAAAATCACTTCATTTAATAAAATAAAAATTAAAAATAACTTTTTCAAAAATAAAAATCATTATATATATATTTTTTTTTAATCTCGAAAATACTAAGAAAAATAGGTTTTAAAATGTAATAATTTTATTTTCATTAGATGAATAAATATTATATAATATATATAGGAGAATTATAATTTAATAATAATTATTTATTATTATTATTTGTTTATTAGTAAAAGCGCAACCATACTTATTTATTATATCTTCGCATTCCTTTTAAAATACCAAAATGTAAAAATAATAAATATATTTATGAAATGAAAGAAAATAAACAAATAATAAAAATATTTTGTAATTATCAAAAGTAGCGAAAAATGTTTCATGTTTACATATGTTTTGACAATTTGAAATCTACAATACATGTATGTATGCATATTAAGAATTGAAAAAAAGAATATTGGATACTTATATTTTTCACTTACATTTATGAATTCCATTGATAGATAATTTAATTCAATTAATAGATAACATTTCTAAAATATGTTTATATAACAAATCTTTTGTTTTCATTTTAATATCAATATATGTTGATAATTCTGAATTTTCATGGAAAAGTGTTATCTATTTAAAAACTAATTATGTTTATCCATGTATTATAGTATTATACCATTTATAAGTATTAAAATATACTCGTATTTTCGTTCAATTTCGTTCAATTTAAACTAATTCTCAATTTTCCTTTCTTGATAATATCTATATAAATAATAAAATTAAATAATGATTAATATATATTATTCATTATTTAAATTATTTTTATTATTTATATATTAATAAAAGTTTTAAGCAATGAAATATATATAGTTGGAAATCATAATTAGTTTTTAGAATAAATGGTTTTGCTTAACAAATTCATGTTTAAATTAGACTTTCTTTTGATGGATATTGTCATTCACACTCGAGAATTTGCCATCATGGAAGTGACATTTTCCTTTTATCATTCTTTCAATATTTATATGTTGTAAAAATAAAAAAAAACTCGACAACGTACAAATCTAATATATTTATTCAATAATTTTAAAAACGAAAAATGTTGTGTTAAATCAATATTTTTATATATAAGCCGACTATCACGCGAATTGCAAACCTTCAAAAAAATATGAAATCAATCAATGCAAATAAAATATCAATCATTGAAGTAGAAATAAACAATCTTTGTTTTTTTTTTAATAAATAAATAAATTTTAAAGAATTATTAAAAATAAAATAAGTAAATTTTTATTTACTAATTTCAATAAATGCTATATTATAAATTAATAAATTAACATTAAAAATATTAATTTTATTAATTTATTTAATAATCTTTCATCACTCAATTAAATTTGATTGCCTTTGAATGAAGTAAGTAAAGCTCTCAGCCTAAAAATTATGCAACCAACACCACAATGGAATTGAAACTTGAATCTAATGTAGCGGAGTTTATGTTATTTGATAATAGAGATAAATGTTTGAATACAAATATAAATTGTAAATAAATACATATATGCAAATAGTTTCAAAATTAATTTCAAATGAAATGCAAGCAACATATACAAATACAAGTCATCTAGTTAAATTATTTTTTCAGAAATATATTTCTTCTTGTGAATAATTAATAAAAAAATAATAATTTTCATAATTAGAATTAATACCAAAATTAAAAGTTGTATTTCAAATTTAATCCATAAAGAATATTTCATTTAAAAAATGAAAAAATAAAAATTGATAGTAATTTGTCGTATATTGAAAGAAAGGTGAGGTTCTATTTCTAGAGAGTTATTTGAGCACTACAAGCAAAATTACACTTGTATATTGAATTTCTTGGAGGGTAAACGACCCTGATGGTTTTAATTAAAATGAACCCAAACATATTCTGTTTAATATTGTTATATACATTTGGATATATATTCATCTTTTGATCCTCAAAGTCGTTTATTATATTTAATATATTAAAGTTTATGGCTTTATTTGCATTATCTAATTTATGTCATGTTCTCTTTCTAATTATTTAAATCCAACATGCCTTTATTTATAGATTAAATTTCAAATAATGTAGATTAAGGTAAGATAAAAAGAAATATTTAACAAGATGAGAAATATTTAAATATGAAAGACCAAAAGATTAAATACATAAATATAGAATGAGCAATTATTATTATTATTATGCAATTAATAAAGTTTTTGTGGGTTTGAAATAAAATAGATACAAGCAAACTTATTTTTACAAACCTTAACTAAAAATGAATCAAAAATGGAACACGAACGATACTATGACTGTCACACTCATAATTTTTCTAAAAGAAATAACGTAAGAAAATTTTCAAAACTATAAAAATTTAAAATGTTATATTATCTAGAATCAGGATGAGAGAAGAGGTTATATAGTGTTATTTAATGAATTTCTATATTTTGTATAAAATTCAAAAATTAATAAATATTACTTAATGAAAAAACAAATAGTAAAAAATAAATAAATAATAATAAATTCTAAAAACATTTTTCAAAAAAAATTCTTTAATAATTTTTTTTTTAACCTATCTAATTTAGAGTAATTTTCAGTTTGAATTCAGTTCTAACTTGAATATAATAATGTTATAATACAAAAGATTAAATAAAATAATTTAAAAATATATCAGAATCCGCCTTTAATTTAAACTTTAATTATATTTTGAAATTTATATAATTTTTTTTCGTTTCTAAAATGATTTTATATAATTCTGTTTTTCTCTATTCAATTTATTTTAATCCCGATTAATGATAATCCCTCATTAATCTGATCTTTTAACTTTGCTTCTCGAAGTTATTTTGAAAAAAAGAGAAGGAATGCTCTACCCTTGCTAAAATTTTAAGCTGAGGATATCATTTGTATCTCCATTTGTTTCCCTGATTGGTACAATGCCAACATTTCCCTTTTCTTTTTATGAATATTATTCAGAGCACAAAGTCATACGATTTCTATATTTTGTAAAACTTTACCCATTTATTTCAAATTTATATTGTATACTATAAATATATTCCACAACATAATATATTTAAAAAAATACTCAATATATTAATTTATCAAAATAAATCAATTGAAATTAAGTCTTTGAATAAAAAGAAAGTTTTGATAGAAAGAAAAGAAGATGGCTTTTTATCAGAATTTCATCAAAAAAGTGTTGAAATTGTATATAATTGAAATCTTTCTATTGAATTGATAATTCTTTTTAAGAAAAGTTTTTTTGACATATGAGAAATAATATAATAAACTCATCAGAAATTCTGATATCTTTGATAACATAACAAAAGAAGAAAAATATATTTTTTTTTGAAAAGATTTAAGTTACGTATATATATATATATAGTCATTTATATACCTTTTGTAGATATTAGTAAGATAATGTTTTACTGAATCACTAAATGAATCTATGAGAAAAAAAATAATTTATAGATGCTCTCTTTTTTAAAGGGGATTATCAAATAATATTTTTCAAAAGATTTAAATGCAATATTTGTTTTTCTTTTTATTAAACAAACTACTTTTGATCAATGAATAGCCTTTTCATACTTTGATATGAATATAAATTAAATCAGAAATTATATCTCAATTTAGAAAATAAATAGAATCGTTTTCATCGCAAAGAGAATATTAAAATGGAGTCGACAACGATATAAATAAATTTACATTTTTTTTATGTTATTTTTTTTTTTAAGTTACTTTAATTACATTCATATATATGTAGAGTTGGTGGCTTCGAGGAAGGTTTTTTTAAATAAAATATCGTTTTTGTTGAAAAAAAGTAGCAAAAATAAGATTGTTTTTATTGAAAAATATTAGCAAAATAATATCGATTTTGTTAAAAATAGTAACAAAAATAATATCGTTTTTGTTAAAAAAAAATAATAGCAAAAATATCGTTTTTGTTTCAAAATTAATAAACAAGATAAAATAAACTTCTTGATGAGCGTCTTCTTCTGAAATAATCGTGTTCTTCGTATAAGGTGGCTCTTGAATCGTGAATGGTGCGTTTCGTCGTTCTTCTGAAATCATGAATGATTGAATGTTCTTCGTATGGAGTCTTCTTAACTCGACTTAATGAATGTTGCCATCTGGGCAAATTCGTGGTATTTTATATCCCTCTGGTGTCATCTAGGCGGAGTGGTAGGGGCGCTCGACGACTAATCGGGTGGCAGGCGCTATGCGATGAGCCAATAGATTTATGACCACAAATGAGAATTTAGAATTTAATATGAAAAAGTACATGTTTTTCAATCTCCATTCTCCACATAAAGGGAATAATTAAAGGTTATTTATTTATTTTCCTACCCACAAATTTCATAAAAATTTTGTATGAACTAAAACATATATATTAGATAAAATAAATAAATTATTTATTGAATTTCTATTGTCTGGGTTAAAATTTGAAAAAAGTTTAAATAAATTTAATTATATATTATTTATTAATTTTACTTATTTTTTAATTTTTAGTGTTCATTTATCAATACAATAATATGTCTAATGAATATTATTAAATAAATATGATTTATTATTTTAGAATTTAAAATATATTATTAATTTAATAAATAATTTGATCACTGAATTTGCAAAGTTGGATTAGATAATTGTCTCTATGAATCTGGAATCTTTGCAATGACATAAAAGAACCCTTTTGTTCAAATTACATGAACTTAATACCATACAAAGCGGCCTTAATCCTGAAGTTTAGGCAAAGCAATTCCAAGTCGGATCACAATAGAAAACTGATTACAGGTTTAGATATCCATTTACTCAAAGTTTAGTAAAATAAATATTATAATATGTTAGATTTAAAAAAAAAATAATTAAAAATTATTTAAGTGAATATGCTAATTTAAATTATTCATTAATTTTATTCATTGATATTATTTATAAATAAACAATGCTATTGATTTACTAATTAATTTAAAGTTGAAAAAGAAATACTTAATGAGAAATTTAAATTGATTAGTTATAGAATGGTGAATATGTATTGGTTATCAATTTTTAATTTTTAATTCTATAAAAATCTAAAATTAGTTTTTATGAACTAAAAATAGTTATAATAAATAATTTATTATTTTTCTTCTTTCTTTCTGCAAATACTTTTAATTTTATTTAATAGAAAGATTATTTACATTCATGATTATAAAAAATAGTGATTTTTAAATTTTAATTTGCATTCAAAACTCGAAATAGGAGAGGGTATAATTATAAAGGACCGGGACCCCGAGCCTCCGCTCGGTAATTAAATTTAAAAAAAATGATTCATTATTATTGGGTTTGGCTGCTAATATTAATACCTGATTGACCGAATCGTCATTGAAATAATAACATACAAACAGAAAAGTAGGCCTGTTAAAATATATACCTGGGACACCGAGCTATCGCTCGACCCATTAATAATTTTATATAAATTATTTTTATATACTTTAAAAATATTACAATTTTTTAATTATTTATTACAATTGTTAAATGGGATTTCTAAAAATGACCCATTAAAAATTTGTTTCCTAAAATGTTTCAAATTAATTAAAATAAATTGATTTTCATTTCAATACCTGGGACACCGAGCTATCGCTCGACCCTTTAACAAATTTATACAATTTATTATTATATACTTTAAAAATTTTACAATTTTTTAATTATTTAATACAATTGGGTTTGGCTGATAATATTAATAGTTGATTCACCGAATCGCCATTCAAATAATATAAAAGAACATAAATTAAAAAAAAATTAGTCATAAAAGATACACCCCTTAAACGTATAGACTCAAAATTGGCTTAACCGATTTCAATGAAATTACATCACAATATTCTTACATTCCTCTATTTTTATCAATATATATTTGGTTCCGCATGGAACCTAAATTGAAATAAATTTGAATTACCGCCCTCCGACTATGTTTATATATTAATTAAATTAAGTAATTATAAATGTTAGTGTTAGGTAATTATATAATATAGATTAATATTTTTAAGTTAATTTCATTTACAATTTTAAATATTTATTTTTATTGTCATAAATTAATAAGTTTGACTACTTCCCTCCCTTACTACCCCTCATGAGTGACATTCCCCACCTTTACATATCTCCATAAAAAAGCGGTCCGAGCGCTCTGAAGAGTCTTGTTGTTGTTTATACATGGCTGTTGTCTTTGCCTGCATTGTTGCCTTTCGGACCGCCGACGCCTTACTTGGCCAGTTTCGCTCGCATTTGGCCCGTTCAAATTTACAACTTGAACGCGGTGCCATTTGGAATCGTCGACGCTGCTACAAAGACTTCAGCTGCCGGTCCTAAGCTCCAGAATTTGTTCCGAGAGGGCAAACCCATTGGTTCTTGAGGGGGACAATTTCTGCTACGTTGGAGCCGTTGGGGTCCAGTTAATCCGTTGGAACTTCGAAGGGTTTCCAAAGCCAATTGATATTTGGATGCTATTTGTTTGACCCGTGGTCAAACAGATAAGTGGACTTATTCTCCTCTTTGAATTATATTATATTTTAGATTTAAGTTGTTATATATATTTAGGTGATCCTAAATATAATTAATCTTGTATTATTATGCTAAATTGATTTTAATTAAAATATTGTAAAATTTGATTACAGTTTTTATTTAGCGATCTTTTCTCCATCCCGAATCTTTAATATCTTAAAAAGACCTTTTATACAGTCCACCCAATTTTCAAGGTGCGATAGAAGTGAAGAGGTATCTATCGTATTTTTATTAATCCCTCTTTTTAGCCCTTCGAGCAAAAGATATTAAGGATTCATCCCGTTCCATTTAAACCCACTTTCGATTTTCAGAAACAATAGTTTTCTTTTAATTATTTAGGCCTTACAAGCCGCTATTAGATGTATCAAGCGGATACAATATTCAATAACTGCAGGAAATTTTGGCGTTATAGACTCAAAATTGGCTGAACCTCTTTCGATGAAATTACATCACAATATTCTTGCATATCTCAGAAATTAATTTTTTAAAATTTGATATCTACATGTTGTCATTCAAAGAATGTTTATGTTTTTATTTTTTATGTTATATTTATATTTTATTATATTTTTAATTTTATTTTTCTAATATTGGCCTTTTTAAACTATTTATAAAACACTGAAAACATTCACATTGCGAATATTATTACTTCTTTTAATTTTTAAGATTATATGAATTAATAATTTTAATTTTGATCTCATAATCGGATTTTTATTTTCAATTAAGATATTATTATGAGTGGATTCACAATGTATGAAGGGACACTTCAGAAATGTGGATGTTGCAGCCAAGAACTTTCGACTACCGTAGAGCACAGAGATAGATAGATATAACATTTACAATAATAATATATAATTAATTTACTGATTAAATTAAAATATATTAAAAGTAAGAACACAAAAACAAATAAATGTTTTCTGTAATATACTGATTGAAACAAATTGGATGAACAAACCTTTTAAATATAAACTTCCAACTAAATATAGGGTACAGGGCGCAGAGCCCCCGTCTAGATGTGAAGAACGCCCAAGGCGGACTGAACAGCTAGTATATAATATTTTATATTTACGAAGTCGCTTTATGACGAAATTGACGACGTCATTTAATTCTCTTATATCGAATAAAGATAAATCTTCTTAGCAGAAGGCCTTTGTTGATCAAACTACAAAAAATGTTTATAAGTGTATTATACAACGTGTTCAAAGTGAACCGAGAAAGCGTTGAAGCCGAAGTGCTCTTTGGACGACCATCAACGTTTTTCGACGATAGCAATGTCCAAAAAATCAAAGATTTGGTGATTGAAAATCGTCGATTGACAATTAGAGATCTTACTGATATTGTTGGCATATCATTTAGCTCAGGCCAAACCATTTTGAAGAATCTTTTCTGTCTCGAATGCGTCAAGTCTTGATTCGTTCCAAAATCGCAATGGTTTTTTGCGACTTTTTGCCAAAATTTCGTCTCATCTCGTTTTGCAACAACCTTATTTGCCTGATTTGGCCTCAAAAGGCCAATGCGGAGACGCTGTTTTGATACGATTGATGAGATAAAAACCGAATCGAAGAAAGTCTTGAAGGCTACACCGAAAAATGACTATTCTGACTATTTCGAGAACTGAAAAAAGCGTTAGAAAAATGCGTTTTATCGGACGAAATAGATTTGGAAGAATAAATAAAGAATTTACATTTTATAAACAAATTCATCTTACTTTTTGATCACAGTGGTATCAATAATGGTGATCAGGGGCCTGCTGGGATTTGTCTTGGAGGGAGAGGATTTGAGTTAAATTCAAAAAACGATTTACGTGATATGTGAATTCCTTTCAAATAAATAATATATATAGTTGAAATATATAATTAATGTTAATTTTTATATTATAAATGATTAAAGACGGTTGTTTCATATTACGACTATTCCAGTAGAGCGTAAGAGATAAATAGATTGCATTAATACAAAAAAATGTTTTTATTCTAAAGAGATTGATTTATGGGCGTAATAAATGGGTTCCTAAAGATTTGTCACTGCAGATTATCATTATTTAACGTCAAATACTCCTTTCAATATCACGAATGGCCATAATAGCCTAATAATCTATCTCTCTATTCTACGAACCAAAATGCAAACAACATAATTAAACATTGAGAGTGAATAGAGAAAATTTATTGGACTTTCAATGATATTAATTTATTCATAAAACCACTTGTTTCTTACACATCAATTTGGGCAGAATAAATACTTTTAAAATGGTATAAATATTCAAAAGCTAAATTAATCAAATAAAAATGAAAGAGAAAATAAAAATACAAAATAAATAAACTTAATTGTTTTTTTATTAAATGTAAGTATATCCTAGATATAGTATATGGCCACCAAGTAAAGTAAGAGTTTTATGTATCAATATAATTATTTGTTTGTAATTTGGTTTGATTATCTTTAAAGTTACATATGATTTCGTTTGTTAGGTTAGAAATGACCTCATTTGTCGGCGATTTCTTAAAATGGAAAAATTAATTTTTTTTTGAGTGATGACCTTTTGAAATTAATAATTATTGAAGTTGAGACATATATCTGTGCTTATAACTCGGAAACACCTTAAGCGAGTATCGAACTAAAGATGAATCAAAAAACTACTTCACACAGAGTTGGTTCAAAATTAAAATCATGGTAATTGTTTTCTTTTATTATCTTGGTGTTGCAAAGAGTTTCTTCTAACAGGTTAAACTGACCCTAGTATATTTCATTTTTAAATACTCTTATTTTTTTTATAATCATAGATATGGATAGAGAAAGCCCGAGGTCCTGAGATCTCCCCTTGTAACATTGATACTAATCTTGAAGTCTTGTTGAAATGAATAAAAATAAGAATAAAAGACTTGAGAAAGCTTTTAGACCCTTTCAAAAATAGATTGTCAACAGAAAATATTGACGGATGAGATTCTTGAATAACATTTGTCATATAACAGAAAATTTAGAACAAGGTTAATTTGCTATAAAAGAACATCAAATTGTTGAAAATAAAACAAATTAAATAATGTCTGTTTGTTATTTATATCTTAAAATATTTCTATAGCATAATTCCTTAGTTCATAAGCCAAGAGAGAAATTAATAGATAAGAAAGGATTAACCTCTATTTTTTAAAAGTTAATTTAAATAAAGAATTAAAAGATCATAATACTTTAAAATTTAAAAAAAAAAATTAAAATTTATTATAGATATGGATAGAATTATTAAATTATTTATTTTTGTTATTATAATCGAGAATTGATTTTTTTTCAAGTCCAATTTGAAGAAAGTAAATTATACAATGTAAGTTTTAGAAAGGAAAAAGAGGAATAAAAGAGATAAAAGAATTTTCTATGTAAAGTGATAAAAGATAAAATCATGATCTCCTGTGAAGTAAGGAGCGCTACATCCTACATTCGATTTCATAAAAAGATAAAGGATCTATCTACCTGTTACTTAAAATTATTTTATCCGCCCCCTGTACCCCCGAGTGGTACATAGTATTTGGTTGAAAGTAGTAAAAGGTTTTCATCCATTTCGTTTCAATCAGCATATTACATAAAACATTCATTTATTTTTGTGTGTTTATTTAAAATATATTTTGATTTAATCAATAAATTAATTATATATATTATTATTGTATATGTTATATATATCTATCTATCTATGCGGCTCAACGGTACTCGAAAGTTCTTGGCCGCAACAACCACATTTCCCCAAGAGTCCCTATCCAGATCCCCTGCTCCATCTCTCTTACTTCCCTTCCTACGGTTTTCCAATCGGTCTCCCCACCAATATCTTTTTTCTCTCGCATTCTAGCTACGCCTATCACAGCCTTCTCGCTTTTATAACCCTAATTTTTTTTGATTCATTATAATAAATTTAAAAAAATAAAAATTTTCACTTTGTTAATTTATATAAATTTCAATTTAAACTGATTGAGTCATACACCTTGCCAAGACTCTGAATAATTGGTGCACAGAAATATTGAATGTTCTTAGCGAGATTTGATATAATGTTGTCCGATTTGTCCTAAATCTGAATTAGAAGAAAATTATAAATTGCAACCTCTTCCAGCCCAATTCATTTACCCATCCATGTTGCATAAGGCATCATAATTTCTTAACACTCAGTTTTTTTAAATTTAAAATAGAGGGAGAGAAAGAGTTTCAAATTATATTCGAATAGCTTATATATTATTAATTAATATCAGTATTTTTTTCTGAATGTAATACCAAGTTGATTTTCAAAATTTTCTATTCTTTACGTGTTAAAATTTAAACAAATTCAAATATTCTAATTTTTAAATTTGTATACAATTTAATATTATTTTTTATTAATATCATATCAAAAAAAGAGAATTTATTAAAAATTAAAAATAAAAAAGAAACCTATTAATAAAAAATTAGAATAGAATACAATAATTTTGATTTAAAACAAATTTTAAAAAAATACTCAATTTAAAAAAGACAAAAATTTAAAACATCTCGTTTATATTATTTGCCTAAAAAATCATATATTTTTTTTATATAACCAAGAAATCATTTTTGCACTTAAACTATAGTTGTAATTAATAATATAAACAAAAACAAAAATAATATAATTTAGTCATTTTAATTGACTTTTTGAAAATATTTTTGTATTCATAAAACATTAAAAATAATATTTTCTGTTTTTTTTATATTAGACAATGATAAAATTTATATCCTTCACTTTCAAATAGAAAAGAAGAAATATTCAAATATATAGAAAGAATAAATAATAATACTTTATATAAAAAAAAAACTTTTTTAAAAAACCACGTTTTTAACGCACTAAAAAGAAGAAAATAATTTTTCTGAAACCCCATAGGTACTGACATTACAAACAAGAGATATGATTTGAAGAAAATTTTCTATAACGTAAAACGTGGGGCAAGAATAATGCAATATAATTTCTTTGATTAATTTATTTCAATATCCATGGATTTATATTTTAAGTTTTATATTTTTTACCAGACTTTTTGTAAAAGGGAATATTATTAGTAATCCAACAGAATACTTTTATTAATGTAAATTTTTTTTGGAAAATTAATTCCTTAATATTAAATAAACATCTTCAATTTACACTTTAGAAATTTTATTAACATAAATATTAAATATTTGCTAGAAGTTTTGCAGTAGCAAAATTTAGTTTTAGATTTCTTCAAGTTAAATTTCTTATATTATTTACCAGAATATTGTTAGGATGTCATTTTTTATCAGAATTTTTTAAAAGTGAATATTATTAGTAATCTAAAGGTAATCTTTTCATAAATTAAATTTACCTCTTTTAAAAATTTCGATAAGTTATAAGCTTTACTTTTTGAAGCTAATTAAAATATGAATTCATTTATCCTATTAATTTGTACCTAATAACATTTATTTATAAATTTTTATACGATACAGAATATTTTAGCCATAGTTGCGCCCCACGTTTTACGTTATAGAAAATTTTCTTCAAATCATATCTCTTGTTTGTAATGTCAGTACCTATGGGGTTTCAGAAAAATTATTTTCTTCTTTTTAGTGCGTTAAAAACGTGGTTTTTTAAAAAAGTTTTTTTTTTATATAAAGTATTATTTTCTACTTTTTAGTCTTTATATATTGCAATCGATTTCACTTGACCTATACTACTTTTAAGTTTTTTGATTGACTTTAATAGTCATGAAATACTATTATCCTGAAAGTAATAAATTTAAATTGAATTATAAAGAGAAATTTTTAAATTTGTCATATTTTAATTCTTTATTGCCTTATTCTTTTAACGGGTTTTTAACGGTTTTTTCAAATTTAAATATTTACACTTTTTGTTTTGATTTTCCCATACAAAATTATATTCATTAATTATGCTCTAATTAAACACTTGCAAGCTACGAATGTGTTATTTTATTGTATTGTCATCCAGAATACATAACTCTGAAAAGTTTCAGAGCGATTGGATGACTGGAAGTGGTCGAAATTTCGATTGCAAGATTTGACCCGAACAGATAAATAAACAAACAAACAAACAAGAAAGCAAGCTAAGAAAAACGTGGTAAAAATTAAGTTAAATATGATCTAAATATTTTATTAAATTAATTAAAATGAGAACTTTTAGAGTAAATTATTTAATTGAAATTATATTTGAATATAAGAATTTAAAATAAAATAAAAAATTTAATATTAATTTTTTGTTTGGGAATTGTTAGAACATGAATCGGCTTGCACAGGCGTTATTTTTTTATTAATATCACATCATAAAAAAAGAATATACAAAATAAAAAACCATAATAAATAAAAAAAAATTTAATAAATTATAATAGAATATAATCATCCAGATTTAAAATAAATTTAAAAAATATACCCAATTTAAATAAAATCGGGAGTGTCCTCCCCTAGACTTTCCCCGCATATAAATTAAATTACAAGTTATTTTTAACCATTATCTTGAGAACGATAAAACATAAATAATTAACAACAATAAAAATAAACAAACTAATTAATTTAAATTATAAAGTAAAATGGTTTAACACTCTATTATATATATTTATAATTTACACCTTAAGGTAAGTGTCCACTTGAGACAAATTCTCGAGAGAAAGTCTCGAGATTAGTTCCGAAGTGTTGTCCATTTGAGATCACTTGCGCTCTAGAGACAGCATTTGGAGACTCGACAGTCACTGCAGTCTCGAGATCGGAAAATTTTGTGTACACTTGAGAGCTTACTCTCAAGTCTCAGTCGATTCTGTGACTTGGTTGTTAGTTTTGAGATTAATTTCTTTCAAAATGGATTCACGGCAAATCTTAGCCTTTCTAATTGTGCGTAAAATTATGAAAAAACGGGAAGTGAAAAATATTACCTGAGGAATTAAGAAAAGAATCAGATTTGAAAGAGGATAGGAAATTGGCAATAAAAAATTCAAAAAATTCATGGGAGAAGAATAGAATTAGAATAAATAAAAATAGAAAAGATCACAAATTTGAAATAGGCGATAAAGTGTTTGTAGATATGGGGAATAAACTTAATAGAAACAAATTGAGTAAAGTAAGAAATGGCCCATATGAAATAATAGAAAAAATTGTTTTGTCTTTCGCGATTTCTATAAAGTTTATGTTTTACATTCCATAAAAACTCTTTCTCCTCATAAAGTTCGATTAATTTAAACACTTCCTCGTCAGTCCACTTGCGCTTATCATTCATTTTTTTAAAAATTGATTTGTAATTTAAATTAAAGAAATATTTTAAATAAAAAGTATCCAGACCGACTCTCAGCTCTTCCAACAATGACGGAAGACTGGTGACTAAATCTCGTGAGCAGGAATGATCATGTCCACTTGTGACAAGTGCAGTGTCTGATACTTGTATAGGCTTGTCTCTGAGAGCGCTCTCAGGCACACATACATTTGAGAGTCTTGTCTCGAGAGCAGTCTCGAGACCAATTTGTCTCAAGTGGACACTTACCTTAACGCTACTTGTATAGGTAAAATGTCACTTCTGGTAGTCAGATCATGATGAAATTTGGTATCTGAATTTTTTTCATATTTTTAAATCGATATACAAAATATGAAGCAAATATCTCGAAGCAAA
Source organism: Labia minor (assembly GCA_963082975.1). Classification (NCBI taxonomy): domain Eukaryota; kingdom Metazoa; phylum Arthropoda; class Insecta; order Dermaptera; family Spongiphoridae; genus Labia; species Labia minor. The sequence goes on along the minus strand of OY720344.1, from coordinate 65,642,178 downwards.
CTGGTACTTTACTTGAAAGGAAAACGCAACCAGTGTAGGTAAAGTACCACTTTCGGTTAACCCATTTTGACGAAATTTTGATAGAAATCTACAAACTGTGAATAATATCGGTGTACCAAATTTCGAAGTCCTAGCTTGATTAGTTTTTGAGTAAATTTGCTCACAGACATTACCTACATACATACATACATACACACACACAGACATAATTCGAAAAATGGTATTTTCCGTCTCAGGGAGGTCTAAAACGTCAAGATCTATCGAAATCTCGAAGTCGAAATTTTTGACGATTCCAATACTTCCCTTATACGAAGTATGCGGGAAAGTAAAAAGTTAAAAATTTAAAACAACTCCTTTATATCATCATATTTTAATTATTACGTAATTAATAATAGAGTAATTAAATTAAAATCAAAAACAAAGGTAATATAATTTAGTCATTTTAATTGACGTTTTAAAAATTATTTTGACTTCATAAAATACTAAATAATATTTTTTTTATTAGACATTGATAAAATGTATATATTATTATATATTATAGAAAAGAAGAAATATTCAAATAAATAAAGAATAAATAAAAAAAATTCAAGATAATCTAAATATTTTATTAAATTAATTAAAATGAGAACTTTTAGAATAAATTATTTAATTGAAATGATATTTGAATATTATAATTTAAAATAAAAATTTAAACATTATAATAATTCTTTGATTGGGAATCGCTAAAGAAATTTATATTCGTTGTGTAAAATGAGTCCGCCTGGTCAGTGGGCCTCGTCAGGCTCTTAAATGAACAACACAGAGAATTATATAAACTTTAAAAAATTAATTTCTGCGGTTATTGATTAGATATTAATAAAATTTATAGCCTATATTACTATAGAGGTATATAAGAATATTGTGATATAATTTCATAGAAATCGGTTCAGCCAATTTTGAGTCTATAACATCCTTATTTTCTGGACAGACAGAGTCACATGAAAAATTCTAAAGTCACTTTTGGATTCTAGAGGTCATGAAACGGGCAGATATTCAAAATTTTTAAATTCTGAGCAATGTGCAGACAAAAACCTTTTTTTATATATATAGATTATTGGTATATGTTTAATTATTTAAATCCCTCTATTCTTTGAATACAAAATAATATTGCTTAGTGGTGAAATCAATAGATCAGTCCGCATGTTAGCTTTCCCCCATTTGGATGATTCAGATAGCATTACGCCATCCCTTATTTTTTTTAATGTTATTTTTTGATTATGATTCATTGAAGGCCTTTGTTAAACAAACTTCGTCTACTAAAGGTGAAATGTTAAAACATATTTTTATAAGCTTAAGTTTGAAAAAGTTTCTGAACATTGAATAGTCTTAAAGACTATAAAGGAAAGAGAATAAATTTAAAAAAATGAACATTATCTTTATCAAATATCCATCTATCTTTTGAAATAGGTTAATTTATTTATTTATTTATTATTTAGGTTCATAAAATTAGTTACATTGAAATTACATGATTTTTTAATTGATAATTAATTACATTTATAAACAATTAATATATTTAGTTTATTATTATAATTATATACATTTTTAAATATTAATATTATACTTTCTATATCTAATTGATATAACAAATACATTGATTTCATTTTTATATTTTTATTTAACTTTCTAATCAAATATTGCCAATTACTTTATATAAACTTTGAAAACAAATTAATAAGTAATCGATAAATTATATTTTATAATTTTCTTAATTTCTTTAAAATTTTAGCATATTGAAAAAGTTTAATTATATTAGTTATTTAAAAAATCTGGAGTGTCTCACACTCGACTATCTCGCAATTTGAATTAGATTAAATAACATATACTAAATTTAAATTAAATTTAATTAATTAAATTAGAAATTAAAATTAATAAATAATATTTATTAAACGAGCGCGTGTTTGGCTCATTGTTAAACACACCACGTCACGTGCTGGCGCGTGATTGCCAGTCAACGTGTTCAAAAATTAATTCCGGTACTTTCAGTGATTCAAACAAGCTGAAATTCTATATATAGCAGTTTTATACAACTTTTAATCATGTGAAATACTATCAAACATATAAATATATTTTTACGGTCAGTTTAGAGGAAAAAAAATAAAAACGTGGTAGAGGTAATGACGTTCTTCCGGATGAGCTACATTTCTCAAAAGTTGATAGAAAACTACAAATTTTGAATAATGCCCGTGTACCATATTTCATTGTTCTAGCTCAAACCGTTTTTGCATAATCTTGTCTACATACACAGACACACTCACAGACATTTTTCTCAACCTTAGTGAAAATGACTCAGGGACCTTTGAAACTTATAAAAACATCAAAATCTCATCATCGAAAATTTTAGTGATCGCAATACTATCTCGGGCGAGATTGTAAAAAGGGATATTTTTTTCTCGATTTGAACTTTTCTACCTCAAATTTTACTTAATAATTTTTCAAAAAATTATTAATTAATTAATTTTACTTTAAATTTTTACCGACCGACGATAATAAGGGAGGTATTGTTTTCACACCAAATTTCACATGTGGAGATTTTTACATATCTCCACGAATCATGCATTTTCTTAACAGAAAAAAGTATTTTAGCATGATGTCTGTCCGTCCGTCCGTCCGTCCGTATAGATGTGTACAGCCTGAACGGCTCAACGGATTTTGATGAAATTTGATATATTTACTTAATGCATCAGTGGGATGAATTGATCAACTTTTGGTGCAAATCCGGAAACCGGAAGTGGTAGTATTAGCGATCGACGATAGGAAGGGAAGGGTTATTTTCATACCAAATTTCACATGAGGAGATTTTTTACATATCATCACGAATCATTCACTTTGCATTGGTTTTATACTCGAGAAAAATCATCTTTATTAGTTTTTTCTTAATTTGAAATTATATGACGTCATCCAGCCATTCATGACGTCACAGCTGGTCTTACATATATATTATAAATAAAATAAAATCAAAAATATTTATGTTATATCCATATCTGTTTTTAATTGCATTAATAGATACATTTAAATTATTTGAAATTGTTTCTGTAGCTAAAAAGTATTTTTAGCATGATGTCTGTCCGTCCGTTAATTTATTTCAAATCGTCGGTCGGTTCGGACCTATCCACAGGTCAACTTATTTTATTTAAATAGTTGTATATGTTATTTTATAAACTTTTGATTTTATTTTTATATTCTAATGTGTTTTATTAATATATTAAACTTGACATGATTCGATCATAGTCCTCTAGTTCGATAGATCTGGAACAAAGTTTGATTTGATCACACAATGATGTTTTTAATTTTTATTTTTATTTTTTTATTTTCTACATCATTAATATTTCAATACTTTTTCACACGAATATGCTACATTTATTGATCTGACCTCTAGATAGAAAGATCTGCATATATGTATATTTTATTGTGTAAATAAAATAGGTAACAAAATATCTATATTATTGATTGAATTATTTAGATGAGATATGAATTATAATTTTTTATATTGATATTACTTGTATATTGTAAATAAATCTGTTAACGTTTTTATATAGGAAAAACACAAAAGACGTTGTAATTCAGAGAACGTGAAGAGCATAATATTAAAAATGTTGGAGAATTACAAATTAATTATTCATTAATTTTTTAATTGATTATTTTTTTCTAGTTTTTAAATGAAAAAAATTCTATTTATGGGAATACATTTAATTCAAAAGCCTAAGAGATATTATAAATAATAAACAAAGGGTCTTGATCTTAATTTTGTTCGATTGAATTAAATTTAAAAAGTGAATTACAAATCCCTAAATAACATTTTATCAATTTTTGAAATTATTATTTTTGTCTATTTTAATAGAGAATCTATATTTTTAGAAAAAATTAATTTTATTTTTTTCATTATCTATTTATAAAGGGTGTTTCTTTTAGAGGTATAGAACTTTAAATTGCAATAAAACTACGATGGATTATTCTATTGACATGAATTTTATTTATACGAAAGATAATCTTGTGGCATTACATTTTATATATGATTTCTGGCATATGACCGCCACGGCTGGCTCGGATGTAGTCCAATCTGGACGTCCAATTTTCGATAACTTTTTCCAACATTTGTGGCCGTATATTGGCAATAACACGGCGACTGTTGTCTTCCAAATGGTCAAGCGTTTGTGGCTTATCCGCATAGACCAATGACTTTACATAGCCCCACAGAAAGTAGTCTAGCGGTGTTAAATCACAAGATCTTGGAGGCCAATTCACAGGTCCAAAACGTGAAATTAGGCGGTCACCAAATGTGTCTTTCAATAAATCGATTGTGGCACGAGATGTGTGCCATGTTGCGCCGTCTTGTTGGGACCACAGCTCCTGGACATCATGGTTGTTCAATTCAGGAATGAAAAAGTTAGTAATCATGGTTCCATTCCGATCATGGACTCATTCGGGTCTTCCTCAATGCTACGCTCTACAGTAGCAATAGCTTCTTCTGTACGCACCGTACGGTGTCTCAGAGATTGGAATGCGAGTTATCAATAAGAGTAAACGTGGTGCAAAAACGTTCCATGGTTAATCGAATTAACTGCTCTGATGGACGATTTTGTCGACGATAAAATGAACGAAGTGCACGATACGTATTCCGCACAGAACCATTATTTTCGAAATAAAATTGCACTATTTGCAAGCGTTGTTCAGGCGTGAGTCTATTCATGATGAATTGCCAAACCAAACTGAGAATAAATCACTTGACAGCTGTTAAATCGGTCGTCAACTTGAACAGTATAATGCCAACTTAATGTTCTATACCTCGAAAAAAAACACCCTTTAATAGAAATATAATTTTTAGTTAGTATAATATTATGCCGAAATTATTAATTCAATCAATTAAAAGTATATAGTGAAAAAATATTTATTTTACTTTAAAGTGATCAATGACTAATAAAGATGTCTAATGAATGTTTATTAATGAAATTGAAATACATATATTCTGTTCATTTGTTTTTATAATTTATTTTGACATTCATTCCATATTAATATGACAAATCCTAATCGTTAATTGGGTTGATGTTGTCATTTGTAAGCTTATATGATTATAAATTAGTAATTACATATTCAGAAACACTACAAACCACGCGAATAATATATTATATAGAATTACAATATCAATGACAAATAATTATCTAAACTGATATCTTATTGTTTGAGTTATCATTAATCTTATGAACGATCCTCATTAATTTACTTTATTTGAAGAGTCATAGAATATTAATAATTAAATTTATATTCGTAAATGGAATGGAAATAGCAAGGAATATCAAAAAATATATCAAAGCATATATATCATAAATAATTAAACTGATAACCACTTAAGTTAGCTTTATATCGATATTATACCCTAATAATAAAACTTTACTTATATTTTATTAACTCTTATATAATTTCTTGATAAATTAATCATAATTATATAATATTTTTTATTAATGTAAAAAATATAATTAGCTATGAATATTGTTTATACGTATATTGTTTAATATTGTTTGAAATAAAACAAATACAAACATAAAATAGGAACATGGTTTTTAATTTATTAAATAAAAGAGACAGTCGATACATTAATAAATTTAATTAAACTTTGGAGAGATGAGAAGACGAAAATCAATACTCGGCATAACTTCTTGGAAACCATATCCTGAAGATAAATCCAAACAATCATGTTTTTTTCCAAATTCTTTATTATTTTTTCTTTACTTTATTTTAAATATTAAGGTGACCAAATTAAAACAATATAGACAACCACTGGCCAAAATTTAGATTCATTTATTAAGCTAAACACATGCTTATCATTAAATTAAAAATATATAATTATAAAAAGAAATAAATTTTAATTATTTTTTATTAGATTTTGATTAATAATTGTAGATTATAAAAAAAAAATTAATTAAATTATTAAATAAAATTATGAAAAATATTAAAAATCACTAATTTAAAAATTTATTTCTCTAATTAATAACATTTAAATGATTATTTTGATAATATTTATACAACAAAATATTTTCTTATATATTTATTATTTTAATTTTTACAATTTGGCATTAACAAAGAACCAAACACGCACTGGTTTAATAAATATGATTTATTAATTTTAATTTCTAATTTAATTAATTAAATTTAATTGAAATATAATATACGTTAATAAATCCAATTCAAATTTGCGAGATAGTCGAGTGGAGACACTCCAGATATTTTTTATATCTGTATTTTATAATATTTATTTATGGCTAACAATTATATTAGACCTCGAACAAATCGCTCCATTTTAAAGGGAAAAAAGAGTGCATTGAAAAAGTTTAATTACCACAATTCTTTAGAAGATTTTTAATTGTTTTTGCTTTCAAACAAATGTTAAGAATTTAAATAAACTACAACGCACTTTCTTGTATATTAATCTCAATTATTTATTTAAGAATTGTTTAACAAATATTTTTGTATCAAATGCATTTAATTATAGATTAAAAAAAATGGAAATGGATTATTTAATTTTAATAAATATAGTGGAAGAAGGAAACAAACAATTAAACAAAATTACTGCCATTAATGATATAAATATATATATATAATATGCTTCTTGAATTTAATTAATTAATCATCTTAAAACTTTTTTCCTTAAAATTTCGGTGAAAATCCGTTCCGATAAAGAAAAGTTTTTTTTCATACTATTTCAATAAGTTAACATTGATTATTAAATTATTAACATAACTATTTATTTAAAATAGCGTGCTTTGTTCCATTCATAATAATTTTTTCTTTACCTTTGACCTTTCCTGGAGTGATATTGTAATATTAATTTAAGCCTTATTTATTTGCTATTGTTTTCTTTTTAACAATGATTAATTAAATATGTTCTTGTATATGTCGATGTTATATTTTTAATTAAGATAAGGGTATGCTGTGAAATGATAGTCAGATAAAGGTTTCCATGATGATTTATTTTAAGGAAGGAAAAACTGATAAGATGTTGAAGCCATAGGATGGTTTCGGGCAAAGGGCCAGAACCCTTGGGAAGTAGTCAAAATGACTGCTTGGTTCCTTTCTACCCTACCGGGTAGCAATCGATCGCACTTTTGCGGAGATTCGAAGCGTTCAGCCTCAAACTACATACCACATTATTATGATAATCCTAATCAATTACTGACGCTTTAATGTTAACCTGAAAGTTACACTGATAATATATATATTCAATCTTAACTGAATAAAGGTTAAAACAAATATAAATTTAGATTGAGAATAATATATAATGATAATATTATAATTATATTTATGTATGTTTATATAATTGTTTATATAATTATGTTATTTTATTTATTAAATTTTTGTAATATATTTATTTCGTTAATAAATAGTTATTCAAGTGAGATAAGATATTTTGTAAAATATTCTTATATTTAATATATAGTAATTTATTTATATTAGTTTTTTTTATTTTATTCTCTTTTATTTTAAATTACATTTATGAAAAAAAGATAAATTTCCTAAAATAAAATCATTCATCATATTCTTGAATAAATAAATAAAAACAATGTATATATATATAATAACAAACTCTTGAACTGATTTTAATGATATTTGTGGTATAAACAACGACATAGTATTTTGAAAATCAATAGCTTAGAGGTTCTTTCAAATAAATAATTAATCGTGGGAAAATGAAAGTTGGGTGTTTAGGAATTTTAACAAACGTTTTCACTTTCTCTTAATCATTAAATTATTATTATCTGATCTGAATGTTGTTTTACAAATTTTGCCTATTCATAATTTAATTAAACACCGAAAAAATTATTATTTTCAATCTTATATATGAATAAGTTGACCTGTGGCCAGGTCCGAACCGACCGACGGTTTGAAGTAAATTAATTTCCAGCTACAGAAACAATTTCAAATAATTTTAATATATCTATTAATGTAATAAAAAACAGATATGGACATAACATAAATATTTTTAATTTTATTTTATTTATAATATATATATATATATGTATATATATATGTGTAGGACCCGCTTGTGACGTCATGAACGTCATATAATTTTAAATTAAGAAAAAACTAATAAAGATGATTTTTCTCGGGGATAAAACCAATACAAAGTGCATGATTTGTGGAGATATGTAAAAAAGTCTCCTCTTGTGAAATTTGGTGTGATAATAATCCTTCCCTTCCTATCGTCGATCGCTAATACTACCACTTCCGGTTTCCGGATTTGCACAAAAAGTTGATCAATTCATCATATTGATGCATTAAGTAAATATACCAAATTTCATCAAAATCTCTTATTTCGGTGTCCCAGGTATATATTTTATATCGATAGGCCTACTTTTCTGTTTGTATGTTATTAATTGAATGACAATTCGGTGAATCAGGTATTAATAATACCAGCCAAACCCTTTAATAAAGAATCATTTTTTTTTTATTTACCGAGTGGTGGCTCGGTGAACCAGGTATTATTATTGAGGACTCCAGTTCTATTCATTATAATCAGATTGATGCAATGATGCAACATTTAATAATTGTAATAAATAATTAAAGAATTGTATATCAATATTTTTTAAAGGGTCGAGCGAGAGCTCGGTGTCCCAGGTATTAAAATTACCTGCCAAACCCAATAATAATTAATCATTTTTTTTTAACTTAATTACCGAGCCGAGGCTCGGGGTCCCGGTACTATTTATAAATAGTCAATATAAGAATTAGATTATGATTAAATTTTATTCAAATCATTTCCATAAATAAAAAAAAATTAACAAAATTATTTTGAAAATATATTCATAATATGTATATATATTTATTGATAACTTATTTTGTTGTTTATTTCATTATCAACATTCTCTTCCATAAAATAATATACAGATAAACTTTTATACTTGGTTTTAATTTATTTTTGTTATAGTATAAAATAAAATTAAGACTATAAAACTTCTAATGATGTCAATGATCCAATTAATTGATATCGTAAAAAAGACCACAACAATTATTTTAAAATTTCTTATAAAAATCAAATCTTTAATTAATAATATATTTTTGAAAGACTAACTTTCAATTAAGAAGAGGAAGGAAAATTAAAAATTTGGAAAATGAAGTTTTTTCTTTTTTAATGAAATTTTTAAGCAACAAATTTAACATAAAAAATATTTAATTTTATAAATTCTAACTTAAATTATACAAATCAATATAACTCAATTTACCCACTTGAAAGTCAATCTAGAGTGGCTGCTAAAATGCATTAAAAATAACCATTTAGAGCAATAATAATATTAATTGACAAAAAATTTATATTTTTAATTAACCGACTCTCTATATCAAATTAAAAATTTATTTTAATCTCAACTATTAAAAATGTGATGAATTTCACTGTTTATATGCTTATACCTACATTCTACATTCTATAATTAAAATCATCTTACTCTTCTCTATTCTATTTAATATTTCCTGTTGAATACAAATTAATGTACATATTATGTTCTTTTTTCATTTCTTCTTTTTTTCGAGGTCTCCTACAGGCAATAAGCTGCATATTGTGGAGATGGAGATGGATCGTTTAGGAGCCTCGCTTGTTGGATTGTGTGAGACTCACTGGAGGGGCGACGGACATTTCCGGACGGGGTTGGGAAATACAGTTTTTTTCGCTGGTCATTCGAGCCAATCAAGGAATGGTGTTGCCATCATAGTCAGCAGGGCACTGTCGAGCTGCGTTTTAGGATATTCCACAACTAATGACCACTAATGACTATAAGATTGGATACTCGCCCTGTTATTCTAAATATTGTTCAGGTTTATTCCCCTACAGCCGATGCTAGTGATGAGGTGATTGAGGGTTTTTACAGAGATCTTGACTCTTCATTGGGAGCTATAGCTGGTCGCTAAATGATATTGATAGAGGGTGATTTCAATGCTAAGGTCGGTAGTTCCGCTGATGACGATCATATTAGGAGTGTTGTGGGGAAATATGGAATTGGGAAAAGAAATGATCGAGTTCTGTTTAGAAAACGAATTCACTATCTCAAATACAACATTCCAACATCATAGACGTCGTTTGTATACATGGACATGGCCGGGTGGTCTATATCGCAACCAGATTGACTATGTGCTCCTTAAATCTAGGTGGAGATCATCAATGAAGGACGTAAAGACACCCCGGAGCGGACTGTAGCACTGATCACCAATAATAATCTCGGAGATGTCCTTAAAACTCAAAAGATGTAGAACACGGGGTGATATCAAAAAGGGTAATTCTGGGGAATTCCTTGGAAGGATAGCTGCAAATAGTCATAAATATGGCTATGAACCTACGTCATCATCTAATAACATCTGGCTAAGCACCAGAGAACTAATAAAATCATCCATCAGCGCAACTGCCGGCGCCGGTGGAAGAAGTCCAAGGATTTCCGAAGACACACTGCTGATAATGGAAGAAAGACGTCATCTGAGAGCTAAAGGGAATAATGGTCCTGACAATCGTTTAATGATTAAACTGAGCAGGAAGATCCAGAGAGAATGCCGCCGAGACAAAAACAAATATTACCAGGGATTGTGTTTGCAGGTATAGCGCCACTCCGAGCATAATAACAGCAGAGACCTCTTCAAAACTATAAGGACTATCACAGGTGAATTCCAGGCCCGTTTTTGAACATTGAGTCACAAGAGAAAAACATCAAGTTCGATTGTAGAGATATCTGAGATGTATGAAATGTGAAAACCTTTATCGGGGAGACGCGACACCCAGTATTGCCTTCGCTTCTTTTGAGAATAAGCCTTCTATTCTTAGATCGGAGGTGGTTAGTTCAATGGATTCTATGAAAAAATGTAAATCGCCTGGAAATGACAAAATCACGGCAAAAGTCCTGAAGGGTATGGGAGAGATAGGTCTACAGAGAATGCATATCTGCAATAGAATATGGGATACTGGTCTCTGGCCCGTTGACTGGGCTCGGTCGGTTTTCGTTCCAGGCCACAAGAAGGGACCTAAAGACAAACAAAAATAATGATTGTGGACCGTAATAGTGGCAACAAACCGGAGTCCTTGTATGTTACGGGCATCAGGTGGTGGGCCGTTTTGTCTATCTGGGGTCCATGGTTGAAAACGGGGGTCGCTGTGCTGTTGAGGTCGTTCGGCGTATCTAAATGGGGAGAGCATCGATGGAAAAACTGAAAAAAATATGGCAAACCAACAACTTAACCATTGAAACAAAGAAACTAATTGTCACCACGATGATCTTTCCTATTGTGCTTTACGCGGCGGAGACCTGGACCCTGAAGCAGAATATCCGAAGGAAGATCGACGCTTTCGAACTCTGGAGTTGGAGGAGGATGCTGCGTATTCCCTGGACGGCGCATAGGACCAATACTCTATACTCAGAGAAATCCGCGCGAAACAGCTCCTCTCTATCGTGGAGCTTGGAAGTGTGGTTAGTTATTTTGGTCACCTCGGGCCTTGAAAAGACCATGATTCAGGTGCGGGTTGCCTTGGATACTGACCTTCAGACGGCTGCAGCAAGTGCTCGGCATCGATCTCGATGGCGAGTCTTGAGTCGCGAAATTCGAGAAGTGGGGACATGGAAGTATTAGGGCCACGACACTTCCGTCCGGAAGTTATCGACTAGGAAGAAGATATTCTTTTTTAAAATTTATTTATTTATTAATTGTTTTCAGAAATCTTCTTATACACAATATTTTTTTATATAAAAATCTTTTAAATTATCCTGTCTATATATAAGAAATGAAATATGATTTTGTATTGTTAAATAATTATTTTATTTTATAAGATTTTTATGTTGCTAAAAGAAACTAAAATTAAAATTTTCCACTTGAGGTTACTATTTTATTTTTGTATTTGAATTAGCGAATTTTTGTTTTAATTTATTTTTATATTTACTCTTTATTTTCATCACTAAATAGAAAATTATTTAAATTCATAATAATACAAAAATAAAGTAAAACTTATTTCAAAATAAATAATTTATAATAATATTTTTTTTTTGACAAAACGAGTCTTTGACATGTATGTGAAAGTATAAGTAATTCTAATTTGTTTATTGACTTGTAATTAATTAAATCGGACATAAACATCTCTAAATAAATACATATATTTTATAAGTAAAAGAAAAAGAAAAATGTATTAAAACATAAAATGAAAAATGAAATAATAATAATTAATTTAAGAACAAAGAATAATATAAAAGAATAAATATAAAATCATATAATACAAGCAAGCTTTCTTTACCTTATAAAAAAAATGCCTTTATCATTTTGAATAAAATTTCTTAATTTTAGATTTGAAGATAAATTAAATTCATTTCCTGGATCTCAATGAGCAGCTCACCCCTTCAGAGGAAATAATAATAATTTTAATCATATGGTTGTAAAGTGATGCAACGAACCAAAATTAGGTTGTAATCACTAATAAAGAACTTTTTAAATATTATATAGTTTTAATAAAATTGTGGTTTTATTCTCATTTTCCATTTAATTAAATTAATATTAAAACCTGCATACCCCTGGTTTCCCCCTTATTTAATATTTAAGAGAACAAAAATTAAAATTGGATATACTAATTATTTTTTATTTTCTTTTTGAAAAAGAATTATAAATTTAAGTGTTTTAAATTAGTTTTGAACTAATAATTATATATTGGGTTTCCATTGAGTATTATCAAATCACAAGAGATATAACATTTCTACAAGACGACCCGAGTGGGTTATATATTACCCCGTCACTCGTCCCTTTCTATCTCTCTCTGTTGTTTGTGTATTGAATATTCACAACGAATTTAATGCCCTGGCACAATTTATACACCAAAGTCATTAAGATAGAGTAAGTTAGAGATATAAACTGTTAATTTAAAAAAAAAACATACTTTTAAATCATAAATTGAATTTGTCATTCTTTATAAAATATTTTGTATATTATTAGATAAAAAAAATATTTCTTTAACAAGTAATTATTAGATTGATATTGCTTTTTATATTTGAGAGAATCAAACAAATAATTTAATAAAAATTAAGCTTTTGTTCCGTTTCAAACTATGTTCTTTGCTGCGTCACTTTTCATATCGATTGGATGAAAGCTGCACTGGTCGAAGAAGGGGAAGGGGGAGGCAAGGGATCACTAAAGCTGTTTAGGAGGTGGGACCAAATTACCGGATTTCTATCAGATTACTTAAAACATCGTTCAAAAATACAGCCTAAGCCATTATTTTTTAAAGGATTGTAATCGATTGATAGAAAATGTCTTTCATAGAATAGAATACACAATACACGACAGTTTGTATTGACAACTAAATATTCTCTTATAAAAAATATTAATACTTAGTACATTAATTGAAAATAAAAACATGTTCTGTTTTTGTCTTATTTATTTAAAAATTTAATTTAATATATAAATTTATATATATATATATATATTATTTATTATTTATTTATTATTTATAATTACTGAAAACATTAAAATAATGAATAATCAATTAATTCAAAGATTTACTCATATCTCTTTAAAAAATAAATAATTTTGAGTTTATGATTCGATTTAATTAAAAGAGTAAATTTATTTTAATATAGCTTCATGTTTCATTGAGTCGCAACATGTTATATAAGTATATATATATATATATATAGGTATATACAATATAATTATACTCTGTCTCTCTCTCTATATATATATGTGTGTGAGTGTTATATATTCTTATTTCACAAATGAATGCATTGTAAATTTATACTAAAATGCTTATCATAAAATCAAAAATAGGAAAAATACCAAATAATCTACATTAATGAATGAATCAGAGAAATGTTTACTAACGAGGGTTAAAAATAAACGAATTTCCCCCAAGGGAAGTTTACATTTCACTATTATGTCCCTACGTCGATTTTCAATTTGTAACGATATGAAAAATCAATCGATGAAATAAATATAACCGCTATATACCAATAGATAAGATTTATATTATTCAAACGACTGATAACAATTTTATTGAACAAAACTTTTAACAATTCAATGTTTGTATACTGAATTACAAAGGGTTATTCTTGTCTTTGAGTCATGCAGTCATGGAGTTCTCACTTGAAACATTATTCCAAATTGTATTATATAAAGTGTCCATCCATGGTCATACAAGAGATGTCTTGGGGATAATTTTATTGCCTAAAATCCTGTGTTAAAATTATGAAACTTATTTATACTTGATTACACTTAAGTTAAATATATATATATATAATAATCGCTACAACAATGAAACTATTTTTTCAGACTGAGATGTCTCATGTATTATATGAATTGTTGTTCATTAAATATTTAAATTCATTATTAATAATGAATTGTTTTTTATTGTCTGTGGCCAAGAAATGTCGAACTTTGTTTCTTGATAAAAAAGGTTGCTCACACCTTTTTCGGTTATTTTAGTTTCTATTATCGCATAAAATAGTTTTAATTTCAACGATTTAAGTATAAGTATTGAAATACTATTTTAGCAATCAATTATTATTTACATTTTGTCTAGATTTGTGGAAATAATTATATTTTCTTTGATTTGTTTATAAGATAAGATTTTGTTTAAATAATAATAGTGTAAAGTGAAAATGAAATAAAAATGTGTCAAGATTCAACATTTCAGTTCATTCAGTTCAAAATGCTTTATTATATACATGCTCAATAGAAGTCTGCTTGAGATTCTCTACCTTTATCTTTCTATTTTAACTAATATTTTTCATGAAACTCAGATTAAAATTCGAATTCTTAGTATATATTATTGTTTTATTTGAAATAAAATATATAAATATTCTCTAAATCTTCAAATATATCTTTAATTAATTTTATATATAATAATTTTTAATAATTTGTTAATTAGTCCGATTAGTCGTCTCTGTTTTATTCAAAATTGTAATATATCAATATATCTATTGATCAGTTTTTTCATTGGTCCTCTACATGCCTTATGCCTTAATGTTATTTTAAAATAAATAAAAACTTAAATAATTGAAATTAATTAAATAATTAAATTAAATAATCAAATAAATAAACAAATAAAAATAAATAATAAAAAATAAATCAATGAACAACTTTCATTAATATGTTTAGGCATATTTTCAGTGACCTGATTTTTAATTTGAATTTTATATTTAAGAATGATGGACAAATAATTTTAAACCAATAGTGAGCAATCTTTTTTATCAAAGGGCTAAACCAGTGTTTCTCAACGTGGGACCCACGCACCACAGAGAGGCAATTTGATTGTAAAGGGGGTCAATATGACAATGGAAGCGACATGAGCCTTTCGTTTTGGGCTATTTAAATAAGTGTTGTAAATTATTTACAAAAAAAAAAAAAAAGAAATCGTCTGAATATAACAGAACGGGAAAACTTGAAACTGAATTAACCAAATTGGTACCTAACATAAAATTTCTGTGCATCTAGCGCAAGGATCACACTAAATTAAAATATTAAATTATTATAGAAAAATCTTTATTAAAATTATTTCGAATTTTAATTTTAATTTTTCATTATATATTTTGAAAAATTACTTACTTTCGTAATTTCTTCTTAAAACCTATCATTTAAGTTACTTACTTGAACTTTTTAATTTTTTAATATTATAAATTATGTATGTTACATAGGGGGACGTAAGAATTTTAGAAGGGCATGCCATAAAAAAGATTGGAAAACGCTGGGCTAAATGAAAGTTCGATATTTCTTGGAGGACCGGAGACAAAAAAATCATCTTAATAAATTATTATTAAACTTTAAATTTTTACCGACCGACGATAGTAAGGGAGGTATTGTTTTCACACCAAATTTCACATGTGGAGATTTTTACATATCTCCACGAATCATGCATTTTCTTAACAGAAAAAAGTATTTTTAGCATGATGTCTGTCCGTCCGTCTGTCCGTCCGTATAGATGTGTACAGCCTGAACGGCTTAACGGATTTTGATGAAATTTGGTATATTTACTTAATACATCAGTGGGATGAATTGATCAACTTTTGGTGCAAATCCGGAAACCGGAAGTGGTAGTATTAGCGATCGACGATAAGAAGGGAAGGGTTATTTTCGCACCAAATTTCACATAAGGAGATTTTTTTACATTTCACCACGAATGTATTGGTTTTATCCTCGGGAAAAATCATCTTCATTATGTTTTTCTTAATTTAAAATTATATGACGTCACCCAGCCCTTCATGACGTCACAGCCTCGGATAACGCCGGCAACGCCGGCTACTTCAGCTATATATTATAAATAAAATAAAATTAAAAATATTTATGTTATATCCATATCTGTTTTTTATTACATTAATAGATATATTAAAATTATTTGAAATTGTTTCTGTAGCTGGAAATTAATTTATTTCAAACCGTTGGTCGGTTCGGACCTGGCCACAGGTCAACTTATTTTTATCCTATTTCAGTTTTCCAATCTAGAAATTTACCAAGAAAAATAAAAGAAAATATAATATATCTGACAAGAAAATTTATAAAGTTATTAAATAAAAAAAATATTTTCATATCTCACATCTGACTACTCTGATAATAATCATTTTCAAAATTTAATATTTAAGCTATTCATTAATAAATCTTCAACAAACAAGATGATTAATTTCAAAGAGCAAATACAAACTCTGTTTAAGTTAGAAACATCGATCAATTTCAATCGAATTGACGAGAAGGAGGGTTAATTTATATTGTAATCGTTGACCGGATAAGGAATCGTTTGTTTACGATGATTAGAATCCAATCACGCAAAGTTATGCCCTTAAATCACCACCTGTTTGTTTTGTCTACTATAGTTGAAATCTAATTATAAATTCATTGCAGTTTTTTATTAAGAAAAAACATTTGTGCAATTTTCATTATAAAATAAAATAAAGGCACATCCAGTAAAAGGAAATAAACTACAGAAATACTTTCATCGAGGTTAATGTCTCAAGAAATAATATTTAAAAATAATTATAGTTCTATTGACAAACCTGCGATTTCTACTCACTAAATCAAATAAATCATCAGTTTTTAGGAAATTAATGCTTAATCTTAACTTCAACTGAGAAAAAACAAAAATTTCTATAATCAATAAATATCGACATCTTAGATTTTGAGTTTGACAATCTATTACAATTATTATTTTAATAGAAATGATGCAATTCCATTTTTTTACTTGCAAATAAAAAAAGGGAATCACATTCTTACCTAATTTTTATTTTAAAAATATATTAACCTATATATGCCTACCACTCTGAATGGTTCGCTCATTTTCATCCTCCATATTCACACGACCTTTCTAGCTGAGATTTTCTAATTCATTTTTTTAAAAAATTTTTTCGAGTTAAATTTTTGAAAGTTTCTATTTGTGTGAAATATTGCGTTCTTAATTATTATTATTATTATTATTATTATTAATATAATTTAATAATTTGAAATAAACTATCCGGTCAACCCAAAATTAAATTAGATATTTTTTCAAAAATTAATATCTCTAATATTTCATTAATTCAATTTTTCAGAGAATTAAGGCACACACAAGCTTCAATACAAATACCCTTAAATTCTTTCATTGTTTAAAAACACAAAAAATTGTCGATTTTCTTTAATCAAAAGTGAAAAGATCTATGATGAAAATATAAATAAATAGTAATTTTTTATCGTTTTTATTGTTTTAAACATACTAGCGTGCTTATAAAAGGTCAGTTTTAATTTTATCAAGTTAATCCATTTTTTTTATCCAATTTGAAAAGGTTATATTAAAAGTCATCTGAAATTAATATATTTGCATATTAAATTTTCATATTTTTTTTAAATCGGTAATAATTTAAATATTTTATTTTCATTCATAATTCCTTAAGATAAAATTATAAATAAATTTAACTATAGAAATTGATTTATTAAATGAATACATTGCTAATCTTACAATTAAATTAAATATTCATAAGTGTAATTTTTATATGTGAGTATATGTTATTTATTTATTCATATTTGTAATGTAAACGAGGGAAGTGGAGAATAATGTTCATTTATTGAAGAAGAATACATAAATTATTAAAAAAAAGAAAGTAAAGTAATGAAATAAAGAAGATAAATGAAATGATTTCTTCGTACAAAACGGCGAGGTGGAGAATTAACTCAGGTGTGGTCAAACTTTGAATTATATATTAAAAAAAAGGATATCTGTATCTGTTACACTGTTTTTTGAGTTTATTAAAGATGACTACAGACTATTTGATTTAGATTTAGATATAAATTAAATATAAGATAAATTATATAATATTTGTATAGACATATTAAAGCAAATCTGAAAAGACCTTAAATATGTATTTCCGTTAAAACGTTGAATTTTTGACCAATCATAATACTTCCTGTATATATATTAATATATTATACACAATACTATTTTTAATGTACAGTGATGGAAAAAAGTAAACGCTAAGGCGGCACTGTATCAGACAATCAACCGGTAGGCACATTTCCATTGCTCTACAATAGCGATACGCTGGCGTTTACTATTTTCCGTCACTGTACATCAAATAATATAATGATATAATTTTAATAAAACTAATTCATTATGGAATATTAAATTTTAAAGATACTAACTACTATAAATCTAGAAAAATGAGTTCAAATATGAAGAAGAAATCTATAATGTCTAAATATGTATTGGTTACAGCGAATTCGTTAAATTACAATAAAGGAGTATTATTATAATGAAAAGTGAAGAATAACCCATTATAACATATAGAATAAAGCATACAATTAATTTAGGGGAATATTAAAAGTGATAGAAAATTAAGTTTTATATAATAGTTGTAAAAATGAAGATATAAATTTAAAGCTATATAAGAGAAATTTTCAACAAAAAACTATTAACCAAAAAGGCCTTTGTGTGTTCTTCGTAGTTATATATGTATATTGATTTAAATTTTGGTTTTATTCATTTTACAGAGATAGTATTGCGATTATGAAAATTTTCGATGTCGAGAATTTGATGTTTTTATACGTTTTGAAGGTCCCTGCGTCATTTTCACCAAGTTTGAGAAAAATGAAATTTGCTACACGGGCAATATTCAAAATTCGTAGTTTTCTATCAATTTTTGAGAAATGTAGCTCATCCGGAAGAGGATCATTACCTACAACGTTTTCATTTTTTTCCTCTAAACTGACCGTAAAAATAAAGATATATTTTTGATAGTTTTCCACATGATTAAAAATTGTATAAAATTGCTATATATTCAATTTCAGCTTATTGAATCACTGAAAGAACCAGAATTAATTTTTTAATACGTTGACTGGTAATCACGCGCCAGCACGTGACGTGGTGCCATCAACAAAGAGCCAAACACGCGCTGGTTTAATAAATATTATTTATTAATTTTAATTTATAATTTAATTAAATTTAATTTATAAATATAATATATGTTAATTAATTCAATTCAAATTTGCGAGATTGTTCAGTGGAGACAGTCCAGATTTTTTTAGTTCTAATTGCCCTAGTTTTGATATTGAATATGATTATGTTTAAAAATGATTTTCAAGAAACCAACAAAAAAATTAAATATATTCATAGATCATATAATTTGATTCATTTAAACAATAATCTTTTAAAATGAAACAAGTCCATCAATTTTTTTCGTTTAAGAATGATTTGAAAAAGTGATTTTTTTATACCCCAATAAATATCATGTTCTATTTTGCAAATATATATATATATTCAAGGTGTATAGAAATGTATCAAATATCTTATTCATGTCATTACAATATTTATTTAATTTTTTTTTTTTCAAAAACCCCTATTTAGGGTATCGTTTCTATACAAAAGTGCATTTTTTAAGGTTGATCCTTATGAAGCATTTCATTTTCTAGAAGTTTGTAGGTTCATTTCTGGAAATTCTTGTATGTTGTTATGTTTTATGAGATATGTAAGTTTAATTTTTACTTTCATTTGCAGGACAATGGGTACAACACCGGGATCGGGAGCTTCAGGTCCAGGGCCACCACCGCCACCCGGTCAGCCAAGTCAGGGTGCTGCAGCCCTGGTTGTGATGTTAGCTGTGTTATGTTTCATCGTAGCGTACTGTTGTTGGGGTGCACCGTGTTGTCGAGCACTCTGTCGTCGACGTTGTTGCTGCCAATCGGGTTCCGATCTTAACTCAGCATCCGCTAGTGAATTGGGTTTAAGTGTAGATCCCGGGGGTGTTGGGGCTACACCTACAATCATTCTACTTCCATATGGCAGGATGCTTGTCGTCGACGGATCTGTTTTTGCACAATTGCATGCGGACACTAGGTGATATTTTTACTATATATTCTATTCCATTTTATTGAAAAAGATTTTAACAATAAATTAAGCATTTCTAAATAATCTAATATATTGGTAAATTCAGAATTATAGAAAACAATATTTGTTTTTTCAACAAAATAGACTAACTAATAAGGTATAAACATATGAACATATTAAGTTCAACATATTAGACATTACTCATTGATGAACAATAATTATTTGAACTTGTCAAAATGTATAGTAATCCACTATATTCATAAATTAAATATATTATCTCATAATTATATAACATTTATTGCATTTATTATTTACAAATTAGATCAAAGTAATAGTTCATTTTCAATTATTTGTAAAATAAGAGATTTTATCGATTTGACTTCGTATACCCAAAAATTATTTGTTTCAAATATTATTGTTTTTTTTTATTTTATTTTGTTTTCCGATGTTGTAAAATTTAACATCTTTTCCCTCCTTTCATTTCCTTGGTTACGATGTTAAACTTAAATATTTATCTTTCTAAGGACCACGTAGATAGGTCAAGTGTAGGCATTCAAAATTAAAAAAAAAAACTTTATACTGCTTTTATTAAGAATGAAATGAAAGTGGCTTAGAAAAATAGTGTTGCTAAGTGAGATTAATAGTTAAAGGATATGAAAAATTCTCTTCTATTGTGATATATATATTTTTATGTTTACTGATTTGAAATTTATTTATTTTTTTAAATTATTTTATTCTTTTATTGATTTGATAAAAATATGTAAAATAAAATCATATTGTAAAGGAAAAATTTATCTAACAAAAGAAAAGAATAAGTATAGATACCATATGCTTGGATTGAGTAGAAATAATAAGAAAATTCCACTTCCAAAATTTTACTTTCAACTAATAATTATTTCAAATCCTTTGGTCTGAAAAAATCACTTTTATAAAGTAATTAATTTTAATATTTTAAATTGGTATTTAATACATAAATACATATTTAATTTATAATTGTATTCAGTTGTATTTCAGTTTTATTAAGCAATCTCTAATCATTCTTTTAAAGAATTTTGTATATGTTAATTTACATTATTAATTTGTTATTATTTATACATTTGAATATTGTATTGGAATGTAAGTATGTTATTTTATTTTTGCAGTGGTCTGGACCTGATTGAGTTGGGTGAGAATGTTGCACGGGCCTCGGCTGCAGTAACAGCTACATCGGTCGATTCTAGTTTAGCTGAAACAACGGACAGCAAGGACATTTGCCTATCAGCGGGATTACCACCTCCAACTTATGAATCTATATTTGGAAGTGCACGTACAATAGCAGACATGCCACCTTCCTATGATGAAATTGTTCGACAATTACGAATGCATGCCTACAGTATGGATGAATTGACAAGCAGGAGTGCTGCATTGGAAGAAGAGGAGGAGTTCAGGCCAGGAGAAATACGAGAAAGCAGAGTTTAGGGAGACAACGATCAAAAAAAGGAGACCAAATCGTTCTAAGCTACATAAAACAATTAAAGCTTGTTATAAAGAATTTATAGAAAATTTCTAAATTTCTACTTCTTATAATACTCTTCAAAAATTGCATATCAAATGCACCATTATAATTGAGTAAAGAGCTTATAGGGTGCTGCAAATTTTGGCCAAATTTATATACTTCTCTATATAAAAATATATACCTTTAATAAAAAAAATTAATATTATATAATTAGAAAAATTGTGAAATTCTTTTTCTTATATAACACAGCTAGACCAATAAAATGTATTCAATTTTCTTAAGAGGAAAAGTTACATATTTTAACAAATATAATAACATAATTATACAATTTTTTAAAAATCAAAATGAATTGAAAGACAAATCATATTTTAGAAAAAAAGTATAAAATAAATTATAATTTAAAAAACAATTTAATTGAAGAAAATGTCATATTGAAAAATTTATCAATTGTTGTGAAAACATTCTTCAAACATTCATATTGGTAGGCACCGGTTCTAAATGATCTGATATTCTTAATACTTGTATTATTTATTAACAATAAGTGTCTTTAAAATATAATAATTGTAAATACTTGGTTCAATATGTTTTTTCTTTTTTGAAATGTCTAAAATGTATAAAAAAAACAAATAAATTGGAAAATTAATAATTAGCCTTTTTACTTTTTAATTTTTTTTTCTAATAAATCGGGTAAAAAACAAGTATTAGTATTTTTGAAATATATACTTCAGTAGATAAAATCTACTTAATTATTAGAAAAAAATTGAAATAAAATAATCATTCAATTTAAAATGCATATTAGAAATAAATTAAATATATAAATGCATAGATAAAATAGAAATGATATTTAATTATTTCGACTAGGACATAAACAATTATTTAAAATAATTTCTTTAATATAAATTAAATTTTTAGTTGATTCATGTAAAAGAGATGTATTTTTTCCAAAAATAAAACAAAAACAAATTAGAAATATTAAAATGAACTGTAAGGAACATTTTTGTTAGGTTCCAATACGTTATTTTGATTATTATTTATAACAAAACAAAAGCTTGTATTTTTATACATTGAAATTAAATAAATAATTAGAAGGCAAAAAGTAGAAATTTCTCATAATGAAAAAATCGAAAGAGTAGCTTAGAACATTGGTTTTCAATGACCTCAAAAGTGTATTTATAAAAATTTAATAAAAATATATATAAATTTGTATTAAACAGTTAAATGTTAAATGTTTATTAATAATTCTTTATATTAAAGGTAAATTTAAATTAGGATAAATTATAATTTGAGAATAGTTATACTTCTCAATATTTAAACAAAAAACTTAAGTAACATTTTAAGATAGAAAAATATTAAATTTAATAATTATTGTAGATAAAAAGCCCACCATAATGGTTTTATTTTTTTTTTACATGTTATTAAATAACTATTCTCAAACTTTATTCTAAATTGACTGAAAATTTAATTATGTATATTATTTAAATAATCTAAATATAATAGAAATTTAAAAACAAAATAATATATATATATATATAATCAACCTCTGATAAACTTTTTATATAATCTAATAACATGTAAATGCTCATAAAACACAATATTTGTGTATTGTTTGTGTCTTCAAAAAAAAAGAGTAATTTTGACTCGAAAAATAGTTTGAATACCAAAGATTTTTAAGAGATTTTTTTAAAATTATGTAATTAAATGATATTTCTTTGTTTAAATAATATTGTTGATAATTTTTTATAATTGAAATATTAAATAAAAGTATTATTTTCTTTTTAAGCTTCCTAGTATATATGAATTATGATTGTAAGTTTATTGTGAACAACGATAAAATCAAAAAGATGAAGATCAGAAGATATGATCGGAAAAATATAGTACAGATTAAATAATTTTTCCTTATAATATTGTAGTGGTTCATACTTTATAACCTTCTTAAGATTGTTTTGGTAAATTTAAGATAAAATAGAATCTCTGATTGTAGAAATAGCATAATACAATTATTTGTATAATTTGAAAACTAGAACACAAGTTTAATTTATTTATCATAAAAAAAATTTAAAATTTTTGAATTATATATTATTAAAAGTTTTGAATTTAAGACTAAATTAGTGATTTCAGTGATTTAATTTAATATAAAACAAATGCTTAATAAAAATTCACATCAATTAAGATTCAAGGTGTATTTACTAAGGAATATTTCACATGATAAAAATTTCGTTTTGTTATAGATTATTATTTGAAAAATCAGATATTCTAAAACTATTTATTTTCTCAATTGATTTAAATTTTAAAAAACTAAACAAATAAATTATGAAATCTTAAAATAGTACATAATTACAGTATTTTAAAAAAAAAATAAATCTTAACGTATCCCCAATCAGTAATTTAATTCTAAAGCACATGATTGTAATATTTTTTTTAGTGTAGTTATATTAATTAAAAATTATATTAATCACAACTCTTATAAAATATATTCAATCTATAATATATAGTAGAAATTGAAAAATGTTCATTTTATTATTATTGGGCTCAAAAAATTCTTAAAAATACATGAATTTGCTAAAAGAAAATCTAAAAACAAATAAATATGTGTTTAAATATATACATTTATATTGATTAGAATAAAAAATTCCTTAAAAGTTAAATTTATATACTTTTTTTATTTAGCATCATAAAAATTTTGAAGATAAATCAATAAATACAAAATCCCATAATATTTACAAATAATCACTTTAAAATATATTAATACATAATAAATTCTATTTAAAAAAGTATAGAATATTTATTCGTTAATCAATATAAAAAAATTTCCATTAAATTAATTAATGGTCTTTAAGTCAAAAATAATAAACTAACATGAATTTAAAAATATTTTCTAATCCTGTATTGTATATTGTTAGTAAAGAAGAAAAGCAACGAATTCGAGCCACATCATTTAAATAATGATCTATTAAATAAAGAGAAATATATATATAAATAATCTTTAGTCAAATATTTTCATATTAGATCATAAAGTTAAATTTAATAACCTAAATGAAAAATTAGATTTTAAAATTAAATTATAAACTCAAAATATTTAATTTGTAAAAAAAGAATTCTATTTAAGGAGTTTCTTGATTAAAAATGATTTGTATAAAAAAGGAAAGAATATTTTATTTATTTAATAATAATAAAAATTTAATTCATCATAATAAATTTAAAAAATATTTTTTTTTTAAATATTTAAAAAATTTACTCTTTATACAAATGTGTGTGGTGTTCAATATATTTAACTACATATATAATTAAGTCCAACTAGATAATTTTTGAATATCAATTTTTTAGTTGAACAGTTAAGTTATTTAAAAAAAAGAAAAGTGGTTTAAATGATTAAAAATATAAAGTGTTAACTAATCAATAATAATTAATTAATAAATAATAAGATATTAAGAATAAATTTAAAAGAATGATAAGTATTTTTTATTTTTTGTTCAAAAATTAATTCCAATTTTGTATCATAGATTTTTGTATTGAATTACTTTATAAAAAATAAATTAATTAATTCCGAAACAATAATATAATAAATGAAATAATATTAAGGATATGGTTATAGAAGAAATAAAATATGGTATATTTGGTTTAGCAGTGATCTAAAATTGATAAAAATTCAGAAAATATAAGTAAAATAACTCACAAGATTATCTACTTTTCCTTTATAATTCCAACGTATATTTACTGTCTGTTATATGTCTTAAAGTTTTTTTATTATTTTGAATCTAAATAAGAAGAAATATTTATGTGAAAGGTTTTAAAAAATAATTATGGTGTAAAATTGAATATTATGGATATTGTGCTATGTAGAATATAACAACATTAGAATATAGTAGAATTAAATATTACTTCTCTCTATTAATATGCTTCAACTTATAAATTAATTTAATTCATTCACTTTTGGAAAGATTAAAGTGCCTGTTCAAGGAAAAGAAAATAAAAATAGAAAAATTAACCATTTTAAAATGCTGTGATTTATTTAGGTAAAATATTTTTGAAAAATAAATTTAAAGATTTCTCAAGATTTTGAGAATCAACCAAATCTTTGTTAAATGCAAATAAAAGGCAAAAAATTATTAGATTAAAGTATTAATAAAGTATATACTTATAGATGTAAAAGTTTTCTTTTTGTAAAAAAAATATAAAATATAAAAATAAAGTGTATTACTTTTTAGATCAAAAGAAACTTTGTTTAAACAAATTGAACAAATGTATATGATAATAATGCACAATAAATATTATAAAATTGATATATATATATATATATTATATTGTAATGGTTGTAATCAAACAAAATATGGAGAACATAAATCCATATTTAATAAAAAATATTTATTTTAAAAAATGTTTCTTTTTAATTAATACAAAATTAAGATGAATAGTGAGCTATACATCAATTAAAAATGTTATTTTTTTTAGCTAAATTGAAAATTATTATTTTTGTATTATTTTAATCACTTTCATCATTGGAAAATAATCCAAGAAATAAGTCTCTGATTGTGAGTCAGAATCCTGTATATATACATATTCACACAAAATATTTGTTTAAATTTTTTGTTTTTTTTAAATAGGTATGGATTTAATTAATAATAAAACTTTGAACTTCCATTATGTTTAAATAATTATTAATAGATTCAATTTCCAACTCAAATTTTTAACTTTTTTTAGTCGGGTATTGTACATTTTTATAAAATATTTTTCATATTTAGATTGAAATAGATCAATTTATACTTTTAGTATTTTTTAAAATTAATGAATCTATTGTATAATATATATAATTGAATATTTTATATCAAACATATTTCTTTTAAAAATATATATATATATTTATTTATAAAATTCTTGACCACACAATGCTTCATTTTAAAGTTTACTATCTTTTCTATGTCTACATTGTATGACCTGAAGAATTCAACTAGAAATTTACTTGTCTGTAGAGAAAAATTGGAGGACTATAAATAATAGATAGTGAACCAGAGGTCTACGTGAGTTTTTTGTGCGACTCCAAGAAAAGCTACGTCTTTATTATGTAAATATTTAGCTATCAATAGATTGGAGTAATTTGGAAATTAATGGTATAAATAAAAACGGTATGAATGTAAGTTTTAGTAACTACTGGTGTTAATAGCAGTTAGCATTTGAATACTGAACCAAAAGTTTTGGTTTAAGTCGGGTCTAAGGTGACAAAATATTTTTATTACTTGTTGATTACCAGGTACTAAAAAGGATAACAAAACGAATTTGAGAAGATAAATTACAGATGCTCATTTAGTGGACCTCTTAAAGCTATACATTTAAAATCAGGATCAATCAATCTTTGTTTCATTCTTGATAGTATTTCTATAATTCTAACTTAAATTTTGCATCAAAATTTGAAATGATTTAATGATTGTTGCGAGGTGTTTTTTCGTTTATATATTTTATTGTTATATAACAGAGCTTCTTAAACTTTTTTCATTCGCGACCCCATTTATGATTGTGAGTTTCCTGGCGACCTCATATAAATATAAAAGAAAGATATATAAATATTTTTGATGATTTATTTATCAGGTAACAATATACATACATACAAATCTAAATGCGCAAATACACATTTAGAATCTAGGTGTGTATTTGTATAATTTCTAGATTCTAGATGTTAGAAAATCGTGTATTTAAATATTTGACATTAAAATCTCTCGCGACCCCAGAATTTTGCTATGCGACCCCCTTTGGGGTCGCGACCCATAGTTTAAGGCCTGTTATATAATTCTACATTTCTATCTTAAAAAATAATTAAAATCTAACATTAGCAAAAGTTATTATTTTAAGAACAAGTTTTATGTTAATAGTAGCCAATTAATAAATAAATGATAATGTTTTGTATTACTTCTTCATAATGAAATAAATTAATAAAACTACAAAAACAATAAAAGAACAAAAGTTGCATTTATTTAATTTTATGCGTTCCCGTTATTAAAGTGGCCTCCAAAGATAAAAAAAAAAGTTCCCCGCCTCTGCTAGACTGAAACGACTACTAGGAAAACCACAGTTTTCTTATTTACCCATTTTGAACACTCTTACTACATATATAGGGGCTCTGTAACTTTTTACCCCAAATGATACATTATATAATGTTATTTAATTATAATAATAAATTAATTATTTAATGATAATAAATAAGTTTAAAATATAAAACAAAAAATTTATTTATATATACAAGATAAAATAAATATGTAATGACAAATTTTTGGATAATTATTGTTCTTCTTTATCCCAGTCTTTAAGATTTGCCTTTTGCATAAAATCTTGACGTAGTACAGACCAATTATTCGAAGGTGCATCATCACCATCATCAGAAGATTCAGGTTCGGTCTTTATGTAAAAACAAATGTATTAAAAAAATTAGTTTTTGGAACATTCATTGTTTAAAATATAATTTTTACCTTAATTTCATTATCTTCTTTTTCTTCCGCTTTTTGATTTATTCCAGAATTTACAATAATATCAAGAAATGACTTTTTGTCATTTGAAATTTCTTTCATTATTTTGTCTCTTTTAACCAACGATTTTCCAGCGGTATTTAATTTAGAATTTAATAAATTTTGTTGTTTATGAACTGCATTGAATAACTGAATTATTCCTCTGCAAAATTACATATAAGATATATTAATAAAAGAAAATAATCATTTTAAATTTTTATTTAATTTATTAAATATGAAACATTTAATACTTTGTTGCTATTTTCGATAATTCTCGTTCTTTTTCCCTGTTAAGGATGGATGGTTTCGTTCTACCCCGTGAATCGATTTTTTTTTTATTAATCTAAAAAATAAAACAATTTATTTAAATATTATGTTTTTATAATAAGAAACAAATTATTTTTATTTTAAATCCTTCATTTATAAATATATAAGGATTAAATATTTTTTAAGATTTTAATTAATTTACAAAATAAAACTTTTATAAATAGAATAAAAAAATATGGATTTTTGTTATATAAAATATATTTTTCTGAAATGTAAATTTAGTTATGTAAAAATTTTTTTTGGTATTTGTTTATAAAAACGAATTTGGATAAAACTTTACCAGTGAATTTCTTTTGTAATTCCAAAGAAACTTTCCTTATGCAATATTTCTTGGTCGCTTCTAGTTTCCCGAGATAAAAATAATTAAATTTTGAGAGAAAAATGAGCAGCCATTTAGTAATGTTTTATGACTAATTCACTAATCATTTACTTTGCTAATATAATTATTGGAAATAAAAAAGTAATCCACTGGTAAAGTTTTATCTAAATCCCTGAACCTTCCGTTTTTGTAAACAATTACCGATTCTTTTAGTTAATAATGAAAATACGAATTTATGAATGCTGAAAAATAAAAAAATAAATGCCTACCTTATATTCAAGCAATAATTTTTTTGTTTGAGAATCAATTTTTGTTTTTTCAATTGTCTTATTATTTTCTTCTAAATCTGCTTTTGGCTCATTATTTTCTCCAACAATTTCAAATCCTTCTTCAACAGGCTTATCTAGAGATTTTAAATTAGATATTTTTTTAGCTTTAGCAAGTACTATTGTTTTCTTATTTTTTGGTCTAAAAAATAATTTTAAAAAAATTATAAAAATAAGGTTTTTTATACAAGCAATGAATTAACATACCTCTTGGTGTTTAAAATTTTTGACATCACATCAGCAAGTCCCTTATTGCCGGTAAAATCTTCTACATTTTCAGATTCTTCTGTAACCATTTTTTCATCTTCACTTGAATCGTCACCATTTTCTGAATTAGTAGCGTTTTCCAAATCAAAATTCGTAGGTTTATTATCTGATGAATTATCATTTTCATTTGTACCACATGACTTATCACTATCACTATTACCTTAATAAAAAAAATTGATTTCAATAATATATAATAATAATAAGATTTTTGGTTAAATAAAATAAAGGTAAAAAAAGAAAAAAACATTTTCTGCAAACTTATATTTCAAAAAATGATATTATAATTATATTAAAATGATTCCAAGAATAAATAAATATATATTATTTAATATTACCATCCGAATCAGAATAATCAATCGATTTATTATCCATTTTTATTTTAATTTTCTAAAGAATTTCAAATTAAAAATACATAGATGATGAAACACGTGGAATATTTTAAATACAAGTTTATATTTTGATCTGAGTTAGGTTGACAAGAAAATTCAGATTGGTTAACGTTTCAACAAAAAAAAACTCGAAAAATTAATGAAAATCACAATAAATTCCCCATTTTAAATTGACATAAAGTTCAAAAACTACAACTATTATATTAGGTATTATTCACAGACTATATTAATAAATATATTTATGATACCTTTGTATCACACACATTTTAGATTTAAATAAAGATATTTATATTTCTTCTAAAATACAATGGAGCTTATAAAACAAGGGGCAGAAGCTAGATTATATCGAAGTGAATTTGAAGGTAAATCATGTTTAATAAAAGAACGTTTTGAAAAAAAATATAGATTTCCAGAATTAGACAAACAATTAACAAAAGAACGAATAAAAGCCGAAGGAAAAGCTTTAATTAAGTGTAAAGAGGCAGGTAATTATTAAAATGAATATGAAATAAAAAAATTTATATAATAATTTCAGAAATCTGATTATAAATATTAGGTGTTCTTGCTCCAAATGTTTATAAAGTAGATTTTGAATTAAAACAAATAATAATGGAAGAGATTATTGCACCAACTCTTAAAGAGATTCTACAAGTAAGTATGAAATTTTCTAAAAATACTTTTTCAGTTTAGGTTATTTTTCTCAGTTTTTAATTTTTTTTTAACTTTATAGCGAAATGAACCTAATGAAAATCTTTCAAGAGAGGATTTGGCCCAAGTTGTCGGAATAAATATTGCGAAAATTCATAAAAAGAATTTAATTCATGGCGATTTGACTACTTCTAACATGTTATATAAATTAGAATCTAAAGAGCTCTATTTATTAGATTTTGGCCTAAGTTATAATTCAGCAAGCGCTGAAGATAAAGCAGTGGATTTATATGTTCTGGAAAGAGCCATAATAAGTACGCATTCAGATGCTGATGATTTATTTTCTTTTATACTTCAATATTATAAAAAAGAAATGGGTGAAATGTATACTAAAATTTTCAAAAGATTAGAGGAAGCACGAACAAGAGGACGTAAAAGATTAATGATTGGATAAAAAAAAATTATATAACAAAAAATATATTTATTTAAAAAAAATATAATATATAATAAAATGAAAAAAAATTATAACAATAAATATTTTTCAGTAAAAATAAAATCATTTGTATTATCCCTCTTTTTTTTAATATATATTATTCAATAACAATTTATTACTTCTAAAAGTGTTTCTGATAATGCTACCTAAAGAATATACTTATTTACTTTTAATTAAAACAATGAATCTCAAAGACGAGAAGGCATTCCTCCAGATATTACTATATTTTCACCAGTAATATATGATGCATCATCAGAACATAAAAATGCTACTACACCTCCTATATCATCTGGATTCCCTAATTTGCCCATTGGTATTTGTGCGAGAATCGCTTCTTCCACTTCAGTGTTTTCATGAAGCTGCAATAATAAGAAAAATAAATTTCTTTGAATGTCCATTCATATCGATACAAATCAATATTTATTAATAGAATAAAAATTACCGCTCTTGATAATTTTGTTTTAATAATTCCCGGTGCAATACAATTTACACGGATATTTTGGCTAGCAAGCTCCCTAGAAAGCACTTTAGTTAATCCTAATAAAGCAGTTTTCGATACTGAATATGCTCCAAGCAACTGAAAAAACACTTAATTATAATAAATAAATCCAATTAAATTTTTTCATTAATTTTATACATACATCAATTGGTTGAAATCCTACTATGGATGAAACAAAAAGTATGGAACCTCCACCTCGCTCCTCTAAATGTGGAACTATTTCTTTTGAGAGCAAAAAGGCTGTTTTAAGATTTATATCGAAAATCTTATCCCAAACATTTTCAGGGCACTAATATTAGAATATAAATTTTATTATTTAAAATATAAATTTATTATAATCCAATATATCTAATATATATATATATATATATTTATATTCAATGTTTAATAAAATACCTCCAAAATTGATCCAGCAATTGGATTAATGCCAGCATTTGATACTAAGATATCAATTCCACCGAATTCCTTTATTGCATGTTCAATAAGGGATGTCCGTTGTTTAGCATCTCCTACATGACAGGGTACACCTGTTACAGTTATTCCTAAACTTTTCAGAGATTCTGTTGCTTTTTTTACATTTGCTTCCTTTCGACTACTAATTACTACTTTTGCCCCTTCTTTTCCAAGTCTTTTAGCTATTGCATAACCAATGCTAAAAATTAAATTATAAATAAATTATTTAAAATATTTTTAACTTTTTAAAAAAAATGATTATTTTCATTTACCCTTCTGTTGATGCTGTGACAACAGCAACTTTACCTGAGAATCTGTTTAAAATATTTTTATATGTACTCATTTTTGAATAAAAAAAAAGTTTACTGAATAATAAATCCTTTCTTATTTGATTTACAAATGACATATTATATAATTCCTTATCAAAACATAATATTAGATAGCTATTTAAATACTTTGATAACACTGAACTTTGAGTTAAAGTTATATATAAAAAAGGAAAAAATAATTGGCAAATAAAACTAAACTAAAAAACAAAACAAAATTCGAAATTTGATTAGATAAAAATAAATTAAAATGAAATTTATTACTAGGTCTTATCATTACTTCCAATTAAAGAATGATTCTATTTATAATATATAAAAGTATAGCCGCCATAATTTAAAATCAAGTTCATGAATATGATTTAAATTTTATTTTGTTTTTGACATATTATATGAGTAAAATTCAATAAAATCTAAAATTTTAAATCTCACAAGTTTAAAAAATTTTTAATTAAATAAACTTAAGGTATAAAGGCATGCTGTAATGTCTCCACTCGAATATCTCGCAAATATTATTGGATTATAAAATATATATTATATTTAAATTATAAATTAAAATTAATAAATAATATTTATTAAACCAGCGCGTATTTGACTCTTTGTTGATGGCACCACGTCACGTGCTGGCGCGTGATTTGCAGTGTTAAATATTAATTCCGGTACTTTCAGCGATTCAATCAAGCTGAAATTGTATATATAGTAGTTTTACACAATTTTTAATCATATGAAAAACTATCAAACATATATCTTTATTTTTACGGTCACTTTAGAGGAAAAAAAAATCAAAACGTGGTAGGTAATGACCCTCTTAAGGTTGAGCTATATTTCTTAAAAGTTGATAGAAAACTACGAATTTTGAATAACGCTCGTGTACCAAATTTCATTATTCTAGCTCAAACCGTTTTTGCATAATCTTGTCTACATACATACACACACACATCGAGCAAGTTAACCGGTGGATGGATACAGTGAACCCTTAACTGGCTAAACAGAAAACGGAGGCTGTACTTATTACAAGCAGGAAAGTGATAGAGACCATCAAACTGAAAGTCGGCCTACAAGAGATCACATCACAACCTTATATCCGATATTTGTGAGTGATAATTGATGCCCGGCTCAATTTTAAGCAGCAGGTGGAACACGTGAGTGCTAAAGCATCAGCAGTAGTAGCTGGCCTATCACGACTTATGCCTAACATCGGAGGCCTAAAGCAGACGAGGAGGTTATTGCTATCATCAGTGGTTACATCGGTCCTCACGTATGGTATATCCACTTGAGATCCAGGAATCGCGGAGGGCTGGTCCGGTATATCGGTTGAGTGGCCAGCGCCTTCCGAACAATATCAGAGGAAGCGGTGTGTGTCATTTCAGAAACTGCCACCTAGAGTTCTGGCTGAGAAAAGACGGGCCCTCTACCATCGGAAGAGGTCAAGCACAATGAGCACCGAAGAACTGAGAGCAGAAGAACGGCGACTTAGTATTTCACGATGGCAGTTACAGTGGGATGCCGCGGAAAAGGGTAGATAGAAGCACCGTCTAATACCAAGGATTGATGTTTGGCTGAACCGGAGTCACGGCGAGTTCAAATATTACCTAACACAGATGTTGTCAGGGCATGGGTGTTTTCGTGAGTATCTTCACCGTTTCAAGTATGACGATTCTCCGGAGTGCCCGTCCTGTCCAGGAGTTATAGAAAATGCGGAACACGTTTTCTTTGAGTGTTCACGTTTTTGTCAACAGTGAGATGATGTAGAGAAATGTATAAACATAGGAATCTATCCAGAGTCTTTAGTAGAAGCAATGTTGTCATCAGAGGCTGCCTAGAACGCAATCAGCACATTTGCAGCAGAAGTTCTTACAGACATAGAAAGAAAAAGAGCGAATGATAACAACTAGGAGAAAGGAAAAATAACACCTTAGCTACCTGCTACCTGAAGGAAGAGCAGTAGCTTTGTCCTCCTCCCACGAAGTAATGCCTAACGGTGGTTCCCTTGAGGGATTGAGGTTAGAGGAAAGCGGTATTAACATCTTGAGTCCGACATACTAGGCAAACCTAATGAACCTTATGATACGTAAATGTATTTCCTTCGCTATATATATATATAAAAAAAAACACACAAAGACATTTTTCTCAAGAGAATGGCGAGATAGTAAAAAAAATAAATTTGTTTCACAAACTTCCCAGTTTCTTGATGTGAATTATTATAAATTTTGCAAGTTTATAGTAGATAAAATGTAAATAAATAAAAATTGATATAAATGATACAAGGAATAATTTATAAAAATATGATTATGTAAAATAAAAATAATTTAGACAGAAAAATCAAAAGATTTTTAATATTTCTAAGAAATTATAAATTAATAAATGTATATTTTTCATTTTGATATTTAATGGATAATATTTTAAAATTATTTATATTTTTATTTACAAAGAGAATCACAAAAAGTGGCTAGTTTTACATCTCTTTCACTAAGGCCACCGCAATCATGGGTAGATAGAGTCACTTGAATTTTATTATAAACGTTAAACCATTCGGGATGGTGATCCATTTTTTCGGCCTTAAGAGCTACGCGACTCATCCATCCAAAAGCCTAAAATATAATAAAAAATTAAAAATCATAAAAAAATGATAAAAACAATAATTATACTTCGTTGAAATCTTTAAAGAGGAATTCTTTTTCAATTGCATCTCGATCTTTAACAAGTTTCCATCCTGCATTCAAAATAGGTTGTAATTTTTCTTTACGTTCAACTTCTGTTAATTTTCCCTAAAAAACAAAAACAAAAAATCCAGTTTGTAAATTGTTTTCTTAATTTCACTATTATTTTTTCTTAAAAAATTTATAATTTATTTAATAAGTTTTTTTTAAATAAAATAATATTTCTATAAATCTTATCAAAAATATGATTTTATATGAATTCCTATTTATTGAATGATAAATAGTAATTCATGTGAGGTTTTTATATTTATATGGTATTCTACTGTAAAATTTATTTATTTTATTTTTAGCTTGATTATAAAACGACCGCCTGTTGAATCTAATGTATCGATCCAAATGAAGGATATAGTAGTCAGCTGAGCGAAACGGAGAAATTTACTTCCTCCTTTCACTTTTCATTGAATAAATACAGTTATTTCTTTTTTTTTTATAAAATAAAAATAAGAATAATCATATTAAAAAAACAAATTATGAAATACTAATGCCCTTTGATCTTTCGATAATAGGGTTGTTGGTTAATTAGTATCTATCGGAAAAAACAGATATTGTATTAAAACTGGATACTTAATTAACAAAAAATTATTAAAATCTAAAGAAATTAAAAAAATATTTAATAAACATTTTGTAAAATATAATTAAACTAAATATTCAATTAAAAAAATTAAATATTTAATTTTTATTATAAGTAACTATTATTTTTGATATTTTAGATAGATATTCTAGATTTTAATATTTATTTTAAATTAACTACAGAATTGATATAAAATTGTATTATATGGAATTATTTTCTATATATATATATACATAATATTTATTTATTAAAATAAAAATATATGAGTTATTCATTTAAATTTAAATTCACTTACCATTTTAATTTTCCTACTTGTTTTTGAAGAACTACTGAATAACAGGTTCTCAACCTTATGTTGGCCACCGTAAAGTTGGGCCACTTTGTTAGATTGCCGCAAGAGAGCGTTAATATCCCTCATAAGAAAATACATTTATAATTTATATAAGGGGTTTAGTTTTGGAATATTTGTTTTAAAATGGATAACAAACAAAAAACTATTATTTCTAGTATTTCAACAAAAATCGGAAAAACTGCACCTATTTTAGGTAAGTTATATTTACTTATTTATTATTTATATTAATATTAACAAACAAATTTAAATCACATAACACGTTTCTCCTCAAGTCTCACTTTGTAAGAAAAATTTCACGAAATTTAAATGGATTTTAGCAACATTTCTGAATGGAGAAGTATCATCAAATTCAGAAAATAATTTCAAATGTGATGTCAAAAGGGATTCAAATAATGTAATTGAAAAAATGAATATCACAGCAAATGATATGACATATACAAATATTGAAAATAAACCAACAAATGATTTACGTTCATTTATTGCTGTTAGAAATAAAATTACAAATAAGGTAAAGTATAAGTTTATTATCAATTTTATATTTTTTACTTAACAATATAATATTGAATATAAAAGAAAAGAAATATTTGTAAGCCCAAACTAGTGAATATATTTTCAACATTTTATTTCAAAAATATTTAATGTTCAGACTTTAAATAAAAATTAATTTGTTTCTTTTTGATATATTTAAATTTATGAAATATCAATATTTTTTCCTTTAATTAATTTTTTAACTTTTTAAACTCATAATCTGTTTTTAGATGAGGATCTATGAATTTGATGAGGTTATTTTAAAACCTTATATAAAAGAAAAAGAAATATCTAAAATATCTGAAGTTAATACAGAAAATAGAAGAAGTAAAAAACTCGAATTAAATAAAACGTTTGGTAGTAGAAAATCGAGAATTTTAATTGAACGTATGGAAAAAATGAAAACTAATATTGATCGTCAACAAAACTCGTTGGAAAAATTGGCAACATCTCGAACGATTAGTGATATGGAAGTTAATTTTTTCCAAGACCAGGATTCATCGTAATTTTTACAGTATTTGAATATTTAATTTACATTTATATCTGATCATAACGTATTTTTTTAGGGAACACTATATGGATTGTCTGCCTCCGTGCAATCGTGTTGCAACAAGTGCGGAAGAAGTTTATTTTCTTAATGACATTATCAGTGAGGAAGACTTGAATACTCTTAAAGAAACAGCAGAAAAAATAAATAAAAATAGAAATAATTTAGAAGAGTATGTATTAATTATTTTATTTGTCTTCTATTTAATACAATAATACAATAAAGCTATGATTTAAATTATTTATTAGAAAATATGTAATCTATGATATCTTAATAATTTTTCAACAAATAATTTAATAATAAATATTTTTTTAGATATGATTTTTCATCTTTTTTTGTATCTTGTTTAAATGCTCTTCCAAGTGGAAATGATAAAATCAAAAAAATATGTCTACTCTTATATGCTGAAGCACTCCTTAAAATTGCAAATGTAAAGAGTAAAATATTTAGTCATAAATTTAATCCATGCCCATTTTCGCCTGAAATTTCTAAAAAGATAATAATGGATTTTACAAATCTTAGTTTAAACGAAAAGTATAATAATATTTTTTATTCTTTTTTATTATTTTTATTTTATTTTTATTATATTATTACTAATTATTTCTTCTTCTTTTTTATAGTCATTTACCAAAACATTTACAAGATAAAGCTTTATGCTATTTACTTATTATTTTATTTCTTATATTTAATTTTAAAATTGATCTTGGATGGTTGATGACATCTTACTCCGGTGGTCTAAAAAGGTAATGAAATCATAAATATAAATAATAATTTTTTGCTCAAAAAGATTATACAATCAACCAATATTTTTTCCAGGCTTAAAGAATTAATGTTAATTGTTGGTGGATCGACAAAATCAAAATTAAATAATATATACCAGTTATGTGTACCTCTACCAAGTTTACCTAAACTACTTACGAAGAAATCTAAAAAATTCTAATAACAAACATTAAATTAATAAATATTTGTTTTTATTTTAAATTAATTTATTTAATTTTGTTATTGATATAATAAATGTAAACACACATTTTATTTATATTTTTGTATCCTTGTACATTATAGAATAAAAAAGACTATACTATAATCTTCAATTGTATATTTTAGTTAAAATATAAATTATAAAAAAAATAGGAGATAATTTTTATATAATTTTTTATTTATTCAGAATTCATATGACTATGTCTATAGATTTCTAAATTTGATCAAACAATTTCAGTCTAGGCATTCTTTCTATAGCTGTCTTTGTTAACTCAATGGGATTCAAAACAAAATTACTTGTTTTATATTTCCTTTAAACCTTCCATTGCTTTTT
Source organism: Labia minor (assembly GCA_963082975.1). Classification (NCBI taxonomy): domain Eukaryota; kingdom Metazoa; phylum Arthropoda; class Insecta; order Dermaptera; family Spongiphoridae; genus Labia; species Labia minor. The sequence goes on along the minus strand of OY720344.1, from coordinate 65,603,801 downwards.
ATCTTAATAATTTTATTACTTCCCTAAATTAAAAAATCTTTTAATAATTTCTTTTATTTACTGATTACTTTAATTTGACTAGTATCCAAGATTTTACAGTTTTTTTATATTATTACATTCAAAATAAATAATTACAATAAGTATTTGATTAAAATTATGTGTTTAAGTTATGATTTTAAAAAATGGACAGGGCCGTCCTAATATTTTCTGCGCCCGTGGGCTCCTAAAATTTTGCGCCCCTTTTCATAAGAAATTACACAGAATGGTTAGTAGGAGCGAGATGGGTATACGTGTCCCAACAAGAAATTGTAAATTTATTATAATTAGACCAATGCAATAAACTAAAACATAAAAGGAATTAAATCAAGAAACTTAAGTATTATTAATTATGAATTCTGAAAATCTATATAATTCTTTAAAACAAAATTTATGCATAATTAAATAAGTTGACCATGTCCGAACCGACCGACGGTTTGAAGTAAATTAATTTCCAGCTACAGAAACAATTTCAAATAATTTTAATATAATATCTATTAATGCAATAAAAAACAGAAATGGATATAACATAAATATTTTTAATTTTATTTTATTTATAATATATATGTAAGACCAGGCTGTGTAGTCATGAATGGCTGCATGACGTCATATAATTTTTAATTAAGAAAAAACTAATAATGATGATTTTTCTCGAGGATAAAACCAATACAAAGTGCATGATTCGTGGTGATATATAAAAAAATCTCCTCATGTGAAATTTGGTGTGAAAATAACCCTTCCCTTCCTATCGTCGATCGCTAATACTATGACTTCCAGTTTCCGGATATACACCAAAAGTTGACCCATACATCATACTGATGCATTAAGTAAATATACCAAATTTCATCAAAATCCGTTGGGCCGTTCAGGCTGTACACATCTATACGGACGGACGGACGGACGGACAGACATCATGCTAAAAATACTTTTTTCTGATTAGAAAATGCATGATTCGTGGAGATATGTAAAAATCTCCACATGTGAAATTTGGTGTGAAAACAATACCTCCCTTACTATCGTCGGTCGGTAAAAAGAAAGTTATATATTTATTTTTCTAGCTTTTTCTTTTGCAAATTGATAAATAATATCACCCGAATTTTAGTTATTAAATAAATCACTCTCTATAGACAAAATACTCCAATCATTTAATTTGCTCTGTCCCAAAGAAGATCGCAGATAATTTTTTATCCTTTTCAGAGTCGAAAAAGATCTTTCACCGCTGCAATTTGTAGTGGCAATACTTAAAAAAATGCTCAGTGCTGTGGCCACGTTAAGAAAAGTACACTCAATTTTTTTTTATTTTTATTTTCTATTAAATTCACGTGTTTAAAATAAAGACATTCTTCAATAAGATTTGAAACAGTGTCATTTGTGTTAAAAATGTTATATGTTTTAATTTCGCCCGCACAACATTCTCAAACTGCACAATTATCGCTGCTGTTAGGTTTCTTATTAAAATTATTTATTCAATGCTTATACGGATATAATTAAAAAGAAAAATAGATATGTGCATGATTAAAATCTTTGAAGTGATGTCACTCCGGGTTGGAGGCGACTATAAAACTACTACTTAATAATAAGAAAAAATATATAAACCAATAAAAAATGCCGCCCCCAGAAGGCTTGCGCCCTAGGGCTATAGCCCAATTAGCCCTGTGGTTAGGGCGGCACTGAAAATGGATTCTCCTTCTTTAAATAAACTATCCTTAGATTTATAATAAACAAATTTATTTTAATTTTTCTATCATCTGAATTGGTAAAATGAAAATAGTTTTCCGTATAAACTATATTTTAAAAAATTAATATTAACAAATATTTTACATTTAATAAAGGTATGTCAGTTAACCTTCCCTCTCCATCATTTTAAGGAAAACTTATAATTAAACTGATATTAAATGGTGAAATCAATTAAATTGATAAATTCACAAAAATTATATTCTTCTTATTTAAAAGAATTTAATCGTTTAGAGTAATGTGAAAATTAATAAAGTTTTTTGAGTAAAATAATTCAATTAAAAATTAAATATACCTTATTACAAATAGAAAATAGAATAAATAACATAATCCTATTTTGTTATCTTTTCTAAGTGTTTTTTTTATTTGACCATTATAATTAAGATTTAAAACTAATTTGTTATAGATATTGATATTAATTTTTTAGAATTTTAATATTTATTCAATATCTTAATAATATTTTTTTTTCAAATGTATACTTAATAAATAGGTACTATTTTTTTTTTCAAAAAGTATATTTGTGTTTATTATTAAAACTTATTCCTTAATATAAAATTTTTTTCACTTATATTTGATGAAATTTTGTGTAATTTTTATAATGTATATTTGTATTAGTCATAAAATAGAAAAATTAATAAAGGTTTTTTTTAAAAAAATTTTATATATATATTATGTTGGTTTAGATTTCCGTGAATGTTATTTTTATTATTACTATCAGATTTATCAGGGATATAATCACGTATTTTTGTGAGATTGTTTTCACTTTATATATATATATATATAAACTTATTAATTTTATTTCATTAAAATATTTTGTTTATTGTTAATGATATTAATCAATATTTTTTTAAATTTTTTTGTGTGGTTAATAGCTAATATTTTTAGATTTTTGTGTGTTAAAGTAATAGTAGGTGTATCTCTTTCTTTGGACTTCCCTCCCCTGGCAAGTTTAGAGGCCTTCACGCAGCTCGCATTTAACTGATTTTTCCAGGCCCAGTGATGTGCGCTCTCTAGTAACGTGAATTCGATATTATACCTTTCCCCCCTCCGCCTCTTAATATCCTACCATCAGCCGTGGCACCAGCAACCAAAGTATTCTTATTGTCACGCTCAAACCGATGACGTGAACAGAGCTCAGATTATTTTTTCCAGGTTTTTCCTACAATTTACGATTGATGATTTATCTAGACGCGTTAATTGACTCCGGGACGATGAAACTCACTTTATAGCTGCTTGTCAACTGGATTATATATTCACAAAGTAAGTATATGCTACAGACTCCATGTCCTCGCCCACTAAACCCTGCAATCCGATCACCTTCCCCCTTTGGAAATGAAAATACCTGTTTCACATTTAAATCGTATTAACCATTTCTAAATAAAACAATTACGTCTTTTAGACAATTTTTAATCAAAAACAACAAAACTTCACTCTCATTCTATTTACGTAAATTACTTTTAACAAATTCGCAAAATAAATAAATAATAGATATGTATAATATTTATTTTTATACTTTAAAAAAATGAATATTTTTTTAAATTATCCTTTATATATAAAATACGTGAAAATTAAATACATATTAATGCAATCTCTTAGCGATTCTTTCTTTAAATGGTTGTTTTTAACTTCGGTTTTGACACCTGTTTTAAACGTAAATCCATTGAAGCGTGCTTTGGTTTTTCTGCGGTGTACCGGTACAGATAAGTTTTTTAAAGTTAAGTTGACATTTAAACTAATAATTTAATTTATTCTTTAATAAACAACTATAATATTTATATTAAAAACAAATAGAAAAACAAAAAAAAGGATGTGGTTCAGTTGTATCTAAAAATCACACTCGAATTAAAAAATAAATAATGAATTTTAGGAAAAAGAGAGAGAGAGAGAGAATAGAAATAAAAAACTTTTAAAAACAAATAAGATTTCTAATACATTTTAAAAATAAATATGATTTCAGTGTTGATAATAAATTATATCGACTAAATAAATCCTAAAAAAAAATTATCTAATCAAAATAATTAAACGATTTCATAAAAAAAATTTAAAATATCTTATTTTTATTTTATTTTAAATTGAAAAAAAAAATAAAATAAATTATTTACAAAAGTGTAATATTATACAATTTGAATTTATGTGTAAATATTTGAAAGTATGTTAGTATGTCAACGTAGAACAAGTTCGTAAATATTCTTGTTCTGGAATTTAAACATAGTACCAAATAGTTTACGTATTTGTATTTTTTTCTTTGCCTTATATTATTCTTATATTTAAGTAACATATTTTTATTAAGGTAAAACTATTTTTGCATTTGACTCATTCTTATCATATCAATAAGATTTCTGAAATTTCTTATTTATATATTTTGTTAGTATGAATATTTAAAAAATTAAATTAAATCTTTTTCTTTCCCATAAATTTTAAAAAATTATTTTTGGTATTATAAATTCTTTTATGTTTTTTTAATAAGTTAATATTTTTTATTTAAGAAGAATAAATTAGTTTATTATTTATTATAGTTCAAAACTTAGAGAAAGGATGGACAAATTACAAAATGAAAAAATAAATTTGTTTTCAATAAATAAACAAATGAAAAGAGTATTCTAAATTAATTTTAATCCTATTACCATTTAAGTTTTATTAATTATTTGTTTATATTTTATTTATTATTAATTTTGAAATAATTATAATTATATTAGTTTGAAGAACTTTATCTATACTGATTTCTATCAAAAAATTAACTATTTTAAAGTTATTTGAAAACGATATTTGTTAATTCAAATAATCCAAAAACTAAATAAAATTTCTATGGTATTTATAGTCATTTGGGTAAAAATGTATAAAGAAAGCTTGTTTAAATCAACACCTGAGATAATAGCCGCTTATTGGTTGTACGCTTTGGTTGCCTAATCACTAGGCGGTTTGTTCTTATAAAATATTCAGTATAATAAAATAAATTTAAAAATTTTATATTATATATATAAATTAATTAAACAATATAATACTAATCAATTTACTCATATTATATCTGTTACTTTATATTAAAGAAATTAGATGAAAGATAGATTAGAAATAAATTAGATTACTGAATCATTTTGAGTAGAGAGAGAAACTTGTTTTGTGATTTTTTGCGTGAAAACGAGATTTTTTTACAACAAATTTGAATAATGGATATATCATATTTAATATTTTTTTAAAAAATATATTTGAAATTAGCTTTAAAAATGTCTGTTTTTTTTGTTATTTAAAATAGTAACCTGATAATAAAATAAATTACTTAATGGGATATTCCATTTTATAATAAATATTTGTGAAATATGATTTGATAAAAATAATTCTTTATTTAGGTGGCCTTATACATAATCTCTGTATTCACTTGGAGATTAATATAATTCATTTTGAAAATTATGGAAAAATTAAAAAAAAAATAATTCTAAACTTTCAATTAAATTTTGTTAACTAAATTATTTTTGTTCGATTCGAAAAATAATTCTCTGTGCTTAAAGTTAAAAAAATAAAATTTCTTATGGAAAAGGGCCGTATACGTTAACTATATACTCGTAAATCAATATCGTATATAAATGCAAAATGTGATTGTTATTCAATGAATTTAGAAAATTTTGAAAAATTTATAATTGTTTAAATAAATAATTCATTTTATTAAATGAACTATATAATGATATAATGTGTTGAAATTTTAGATTAGTTTATTAAAAATATTAAAAAATCTATTCTCAATATATATATATATATATATATTTAAAAAGGTTTAATATCATCTTTAACAACCCTTCTAATAGAACAGAATGATTCTTAATTATAAGCAACTTCAAATCATAATCATCCTCTCATTTTCACAAATTTGAAACCACTGTGTAGAAACCTATTTCATTTAAATTTGAATTACAAAATATGAATTTAAAGTGTTCTTAGATTCAATACTGATGTATTAATAATTCATAAATTAGAGTTTGCATATATGAAGAACAACCCTGTGTACTTGGAGAAAGAATAATTTTTTTACCACCAACCCAAAAATCCTCTAACATTCATACAAAACTTTTTACTTTTATTAATCATTAGAACAGAATTATAATTATATTATATTTTGAAATATTTTTTTTTAATTTTTACTTCCATAATATTATTATTTCAAATATTACATTTCTTTATTCTATCTTAAACATCCAACTTAATTGATAATATTTTTTATAAATTATAGATTTCATGTTGTCCTGACATTTAAAATAAAAATTAAAAAAATATTTAGAGAACAAATAATTTTCAGAAAATGTCCATCTAACAAAGAGAAATATAAGAGCTTAAATATCAAATTTAAACTTTATTGCATTTATACATTTTGTCCAAGACATTTTTATACCAAACTAAGAGACCAATTTCTAAGAATTTCGAATAAAATCTTAAAAATATTTATATTATAATAATATTAATAACTATATAAAATATATAGATATTTTCTTATTCAAAAATTTAATTCTTGAGTGAGTGAAGAGGCAAAACATCACTAACATTAAATATAAATTCACAAACTGAAGTGTTGAGACGTAGAACATATTTTATGTTAGCATTTGGTTCCATAAATATACATATATTTATTTTTTTATTCAATAAAAATGTAAATAGTATTCATGTTATTTGGTTTGGTTTCCCTTTAGCATTATTCCCACAGGAAAATGCAATCTGTTTTTAAGAATGAATATGTGTGTATAAAGTGGATATCCGTTAGAAAATCAATTGGTGGTGGGTGCCAGGTTTTTGGTGCTGCCAAGGTGCTCTTTTTGACGCAATTGTGTAGGCAAACATTGGGGGGTGGGATGCGTGACATCATCACCTGCACTCCGTTCGGATATCAACACAGACGTCATGAATGAATGATGAAAATTTATTAGTCTATTGACAAAAGCCAATTGACTTTTGATGAATATTCATATTTTTTTTAAAAAAGTAATAAATTCACACTATTGCATATAAATGAAATTATAATGGAAAAAGATTGTTTAAAACGTGAAATCAAAATTAAATCTGTTTTCATAGATTATTTATCTTCACTAGGGAAAAGCCCGTTGTACTTATTACATATTTTATGTAATAATCAAAAAAATAAAAAAATTACAATACCTACTCTCCTTATGCATTACTTCTTAATTTTACTCCTTACATAGCTATTTTGAATTATCTTATTTACATTGGATATAAACATATAAAATATTACACAAAAACGATGTATTAATAATTTCTTTTAATACAAAAATTTATTTCTATAACAGTTATAATTATAATTCTATATCTTATATCAAATATCTATAATTCAATAATAAAAAAATATCACTTATGTTTTAAAATAATTATTTCTGTAGGAAACATATTGATACGTAAATTACAGGTTGAAAACATGAACGAATTGCATGGTAAGTGCTAAGGGAGGGAGAAGTTTACAGACACAATATCTATATATCACTCTTAACCAATTATTATAATAGATATATTTTATTTATTTTAGATAAAATATCAATCTATTTTTACGAAAATAAAGCTAGTTAAATAAACGTTTAACCTGTTTTTTCACTTAAATTCATTTTGTAAATTTCTAAATAAAATATTAAGTAAATAAATAAATAATATACTACTTATAATATTCTAGTAAAACTAAAATTATATTATTAGATATAATATATATATATATATATATATATATATATATATCCAATATTATGCAAGTTTTGAAACATCTATTCTTAAATTTATTAGTTATTCCTTTTTATAGTCTAATTTTTGATTTTTTTCATAAATATTAATCGCTGTTAAGTTATATTCAATTGATATTTAATAATGTGATATAATAACATTTTAAAACAAGAGTAGATATACTTTTTCAATCTGTTTCACTGGTGGTCTTGTGAATCTAATTAGAATGGGACGCAATTGCAGATTGAAATTGCTAACCATTGAGAAGGGCTGCCTTCAAGTTCTGGCAGATGCTGCCTATTTATAGTTAAAATTTGAATAATTAAATAATTGCTGCAGTCACCCATTCAAATTTTACAAAGTAATCTTAATAATTAACTCCTGTGTTTTCCATAAGAAATAATAATTTAAAATGTTGAATTTTTCAATTAACTACAAATAATATACTCTGTGGCACAATTATTTATTCAACACATGAAATTCACTTTCAATCAAAAATTTATAACAATCACTTTTCAAATATTGAATATTCATCTAAAGATTAATTTGATTGAAAATCAATTAGATCAATTGATCATTTGAAATACTTAATAGAATAGAGAAAAAATGTCATAGAGGACTAAATCTATTTATTTTAATATTATCTTAAATATAATAGAGTATAATTTTTCTTTTCGAAAGAACTTGAAAAGATAACAAATTTCCTCTCTTAATTGTTCAATGCATTTTCTAACCTAGCTACGTAGCATCTCTCTCAATAGTTAATATGCTAATATACATTATATTATGACTATAAAATTTTTATTACTGCCTTTTTAAGAAACTCTACGCCTGCAGCCTATGTGGATAAAGAACTTTATCTTCCTTCTCTTGGTTACAGTAATTTTTATTGATACACTTCTAATTCTTCCTTCAATCTGTCTATCCTTCTTTTCTCTTATATAATTAGTATTATATAATATAAATTGTATAATGATGGCCATCAAAACATTGGACATCATGATTATTTTTATTGTTAAAATATTCATTATAATTAGCTAATTAAGATTCATAGACAAATTTTATTATTTTAATGAGATTATAGTTATTATATTAATAATAATTAAATTTTTCTTTAAAAACATTGAGGTATTATATAAATTGAAGAGAAAGAATGAAAATTATCTTAGTGAGCCAGAAAAATTTGAACTGAAAAATATCATTAAATTAAATTAAAATAAAGAAGGGATTATTGAAAAAAGTGGTAAGAACCCTCGGGGCAGATATGGCCTCCTTCATACAAACTTGCAGTATGACTGTTGTTTGAATAATGAAAAGAAAAAAAATTAAAGGAAATAAAAAAATCAAATTATTTTCTTTGAATTCTTTATAATTGAAACATTTGAAGATCTTCTATTTCCAAACTATGTTGTATATCTTATCTTATTATGCTAGCTAAAATTGTATATATCTATCTATATTTCTATATATATTTCTATATATATTGGTTCTAACGATTTTTTTCAAATTCACACTAGATATAGTATTTATAAAGAAAAATTAAGTTTTATTGATCATATCTCTTGAAACATACAGCTTCATTATTTATTTCTTAATTAAAAATTATATATGGGTGACGTCAATGGCATCCATTTTGAAATTTTACTCCCGCCTTTTTTTAAAGGATATTGTATTAATATTTTTTTTATATTTAAAATATTTTAAAATTTATTATTTAATTTCGAAATAAAATTAAAAATATTTATTTTTAATAAAATATATATATATTTATTAATCTCTCTCAAAAAAAAAAAAACAACAAAATAAAATACGGTTGATTGACTCCCGCTTTTTTTTAAATGATATTGTATTAACATTTTTTTATATTTAAAATATTTTAAAATTCATTATTTAATTTCGAAATAAAATTAAAAATATTTATTTTTAATAAAATATATATATATTTATTAATCTCTCTCAAAAAAAAACAACAAAACAAATAAATGTCTTTGAAAGATGGTAAAATTATGTTTATTATTATCAAAATATCTTAGACCAGTGGTTAAAACAATTGTTTTTACTCCCCGAGTTCGAAGGATCGAAACTCGCGGCGTGCATTTTTTTTATCTATTTTCGTGATTTATTTATTCATTGTTCTTTTATTAATTAAGTTTTAGATAGTTTTATAATTTTTAATATTTTTTCAATAAAATATTATTTAATACATTTAATAATTGTAATAAATAATTAAAGAATTGTATATCAATATTTTTTAAAGGGTAGAGCGAGAGCTCGGTGTCCCAGGTATTAATATTACCAGCCAAATCCAATAATAATGAATCATTTTTTTTAACTTAAGTACCGAGCCGAGGCTCGGGGTCCCGGTACTCTATATTTATATATTTAAACTGAAAATATTTAAAAATTTTATACAAATATAAAATTGTTTTATTTCTATTTTTATGGAAAAACAACATAACTTTTTAATAGTTGTTATTAATTTGTAAAGAATTTCATTTGATATTCAATTGCAATAACAGGATAGAACAAGTTTAGAAAGGGTTGTATAAAATACAAAATAATTCAAATTCCATTTCAATTTTTTCCCTCTTTCTCTCTTTTCTAACTCTTAAATATTTCATTTTTTAATTGCATATTAAACATATTAAATGATGAAAAGTTATAAAATATGTATGTTTGAAATCAAATTAAGAGGAATAGGATGTTACCTCCGGCAGTTTATCATAAACCTTGAGAGTCGTTCTGTCAACACTTTTTATAAGCCTCAGGAGGTCATTAAATATTAGACAGTCGGAACAGTTTCTCAAGTGAAAAATTAATTAATTCACAATTAGTGATCTTACTTCCCATTCAAAACGTTATCAACTATTCATAAATATACCTTAACATTAATATAAAATAAGACTTACATTTACTCATTCTTTTTAAAAAAAATTTTTGATTTCATTATGAGAATTAAGCCATACAATTTTTGGACCTATATAAATAACAGAAAAAAAATATAATGCTTTCTTATTATAATTCAAAATTAACCTACATTATGCAAATTGTCTATATATTTCTATATTTTATATTTAATGTTAAATTTGTATCAAAAGATAATCACAATTAAATTCTTATTAAAATAATAAAAAATAACTTAAATAGTTAAATTACTTCTTTTCATTAAAATATATAATAAAATATGTTAATGAATTTTAAATTCAAAAAAATGTTAGTTATTTTTATAAAAATAATAAAAAAACGAAACTCTGATTATTTGAGACATTTATTATTTTAAATATTTTTTTATATTTATATCAATATATTTTTTTTATAATTGTATTTCAATTAGTTATTACAACTACATTGAATTAATTGACTTATGTATTTTAATTTAATAAGTTGACCTGTGGCCAGGTCCGAACCGACCGACGGTTTGAAAAATTAATTTCCAGCTACAGAAACAATTTCAAATAATTTTAATATATCTATTAATGTAATAAAAAACAGATATGAATATAACATAAATATTTTTAATTTTATTTTATTTATAATATATATGCAAGACCAGGCTGTGACGTCATGAATGGCTGGATGACGTCATATAATTTTAAATCAGGAAAAACTAATAAAGATGATTTTTCTCGAGGATAAAACCAATACAAAGTGCATGATTCGTGGTGATATGTAAAAAATCTCCTCATGTGAAATTTGGTGTGAAAATAACCCTTCCCTTCCTATCGTCGATCGCTAATACTACCACTTCCGGTTTCCGGAATTGCACCAAAAGTTGATCAATTCATCCCACTGATGCATTAAGTAAATATACCAAATTTCATCAAAATCGGTTGAACCGTTCAGGCTGTACACATCTATACGCACGGACAGACATCATGCTAAAAATTCTTTTTTCTGTTAAGAAAATGCATGATTCGTGGAGATATGTAAAAATCTCCACATGTGAAATTTGGTGTGAAAACAATACCTCCCTCGGTCGGTAAAAATTAATAAAAAATCAACTGCAGAGAAATGAAAAATGACATTCTATGAAAGATTAATAAAAATAAAATAAATTAAAATTTATAAAAAAAAGTAACGGTTTAAATTCTAGTAGCAAAGTAAATTCATTTAAAGACCATTTTGATCGTTCAATAAATGTAAAAAGATATAAATCTATCTTTCCTATTACTTGAATGTTCTATTGGATAGCAAAATTGACATTTTACTTTAACAAGAAGAATATAAAATGTTATTTACAACTTATAATAAAGTCGAATAGTTTAACAATATTGAAAATAAAATGTCCATATAAAGCGTCAAATATATCTATATACTATATTCGTATTACTATCCATTCTTATTTGATGTTTGTCCCTTTTAATAAACTTAACTCATAGAGTATTTTCATAGCATTGATCAAGAATAAATTCCGTGTTAAAATACATTTTTGTTCATAAATAATAAGAAAAAAATATAAATAGGAAATAAATTTATAATCCGCTTATGGGGAGTTTAAAAATTTGTTCGGGGGTTATGAGATGATGTCTAATAGATTTCCAATAATCTGATGTGCATCATATAATTCATTATAAAATATTAAGAGGTTAACAAAATATATCATTCCTTATGTAAATTCTTATATAGATTGAGAATTGATATATCAAAACATTTGATTTTTTTATAGATCAGAGTTTCTTAAAATATGGGGCCCAATCCTGATTTAGAAATTTTAGAAATTTCTATACATCATATTTATGTATATATTATAATATTATCACATTTAACTAATTATTTCAAAATGTTTTGAAATTTGAAATTTTGAAAAAAAAAATTTTAAATAAGAAAAATGAATCCACACCAAAAACAAGTTATGCTTGGATTTAAAATATTTTTAAATTTTTTATATTTCCTTGGATTTAAAATTTTAATTTAAAATTTATAACTTAAAACTGTAAAATATAATTGCATGCATTGTTTAGTATTTATCATAAAATTTTCATAAATATTATGAGGTATCACAACAATAATTTTAACAAATTCTTTTGTCAATAACACATAGAATTTAAATTTATTTTTTCTTGAAATTTAATGAGTGACTGTATAAAGATCCAGGAATAAATTTTTATTTACTAATTTTTTTCTTTTCAAAAAAAAAAAAGAAAGAAATATGAATAATGTTTAGGTTTTTCACGACTGTAATTTATTTTTATGTTATAAAATGATAAGATATTTTAGAACCTTGATTTATACATTCAACATATAAACAAAATTATAGATATCAATGAAATTTATGCGAATACCTATTACCATAAACGTATTAATATCGGAGATGTACTATTTGTATCCTCATAATAATATAAATCAATATTGTACAGATAATATATAAATAGAAATACCTGTAATCAATTTATTAGTGAATTTAACTAATTCAATAGATAGATATACATTTATATTTTATATAATCTATTATAAAATAATAATTTTTTCGATAGCAACTGAATTTATAGATTTTTTTTACGCCATAAACCGATAACTTCCCCCACTTTCAATCAGAGTATAAATCACGTTCGTATCATTTACCCTCACGCAATTTCCTTTTATTCAATAGAATTTCTATACTTTCTATCTTTTATTCACAGCTTCATTGATTCTCAAAAATAGATACATACCCAACAAATTAATTAAATTAAAAATTATTAAATTTTTACCGACCGACGATAGTAAGGGAGGTATTGTTATATTATAAAATAAATATTATATACACAATAAAATGAAACATTTTTCCTTATATTTATTTAATTTAATCAAGATGAAAAGAAATGTTCTTTCCTTACTTATATTGATAATTGTTTTTATTATTGATTAATACTAAACTATTAAATATAATAAAAGAGATATACTTACACTTCTTTTAATGATATTTGAACTATAGACACACTTTTTTATTAACAATTTATTTAATATTACATTGAAAATTTTAAATAAATTTTTAAAATTTAATAAAAAAGTTTAACTACCAAATGATTGTTTGAATTTTCAAATATAAACAAAGTTTATGATTATATCATAAATTATATCCATATCAAAGAATTAATCTATTTAATTGCAATATGTTTATTTATTAGTTTATGCATATTGTAATATGTTTTTTTTTAATTATTTCAGAAAAATGGAACCAGGCGGGGGTAATTCTTGTGGAGAGGTTACATTTCTCTTCCAAATGGGCCTTCATCGGGATACAGTGAGCGCGGATCCTGCCACTCTTGGGCTAAAAACCCTTAAAGATCTTGCTTGCGATTTCATTTCAAGAAAGGTAAATAAAAAACATTTTTGCTTTTTTTAATTATTTTTTTTTTTATAAATTTAATTTAATTTTACTGATATTAAGAGTGTATGTGTGCACTAAGTAATTAATATTCGTGATATGTGGAACTTGTATTCAAATTTATTTGATGAAAGAGGCTTAAATGAAAATCGTGACGAGGGTCGTGGAAGGGCAGGAACCCACTAGACAACAAAACTACCATTAATTAATCAAGAAGTTATAATTAATAGATTAATTAAACTTCATTAAATCAATTGTTCTAATATATAGTAATTTACTAAGAAAATATATTTTTCTTTGGAAATTTATTTAATTTACAAACAAATATTAATAAGTAATTTGAAAATTTGAAAAACTTAAGTGTTTGTTTCTAATAATTTTTTTATTAAAATTCACTTCTGGAAATTATAATTTTATCACTTCAAATAAATATTAATTATTAATATGTGAAAAATTCGATAAATCATAAAAACAATTCAATAAAACATGTTATTTTTAAATGAATAACATAGGCCTAACTTAATTTTTAAATATTAAAAGTAAAATAAAATAACTAAAAAAAAAGAATAATTAAAATTATTTTAATTATTTTTAAGACTATTTCTCATCTGGGATAATATAAATGAACAATTAATTTTTATATTGATAAATTTTTGATATATACATTAATAAAATAGAGTAAGCTAGAAAATATCAGAATATAAATTTCAAAATCATTTTTTCTTTGATTTTTTCAAGAATCAAATATGGCAATTTATTATTTTTTTATTCTCCAAAAATACCACAATAAATAAAATATAAATAAGTCAAATTTTTTTTTATTTCAATGGTGTGCATTTCATATCAGCATCACAGGTTTCCTATAACTGGTTTATATTTTCAGATTTACTTACCAATGTTATAATTAAATAATATATATATATATATATATATATGGTGTATAAAATTAATTTAAAATCTATCTATCTCTGTGGCCCTAAAGAACTTGAAAGTACTTAGCCATTGCAATCACATTCCTCCAACATTTCCTATTCCTAGCAACCTCCTTCCCACTCCTATTCTCTCTCAAATCCCACAAATCCTTTATTAATTTGTCTGCCCTTCGCGTCTCTTTTCTACTAACCTGTCACTTTCTAATCGGTCTCCCATCTAACAAGTTTTCTCTAGTTTTTCTTAAATATTTATCCTAAGCATCATAACCCTTTAGATTTGATTCCTCAGTGATTTTGATTTTTCCGGCCCATAAATGTTAAGAAGATTCCTATTTTCAAATATTCTAAAATTAAAAATTAACTTAATGTATTCAAATTAATTAAAAACATATTTTTCATGGGGACACACATATGATTTTATTTTTAAATTTATGTTTTATTTTCTTGAAATTATATTGTATAACTCTTTATAATTTAGACTAAGTGATATATAATATTTATAAAAATATATTTGTAAATTTTTGAGCTAGAGATTTAAGAGATTAAAAAACATGAAGAATACCCCAATGATTTCAATGAAACTCCCGCTTTTTTCACTTGGATGTCTATAATAAATTAAAATGAAAAAATCAGTCTAGAAAATTCTCATTCAATAAATTATACTTTCTTATATAAAAAAATCATTAACACTTTTCCAAATTAGTTTTTATAATTCTCTCTTAAACAAATTATACCTAGTTCCTTTTAAAAAATATAGCAAAAGAATTTTTCAATATACTTACATGTATTGTACAATAGTAAAGATAATTTATAGTTTTTATTCTTTATTAAAATAAATTAGATAAAATTCCTTTCTTACTTTACGCAGATGCACATTAATGAATAAATTTTCATTATAGATAAAATTCAGAAAATATAGATATTGCTTATTTTATAAAATCTATCAAAGATATTAATGTAATATTTTATATATAATTAATCCCTACAACTTTACAAATCAGAAATGATAGCAGTGTAAACAGTTTAGAGCAGTGACTTTTGGGAACTAAGGGCCAATGTAAAAAAATAAAAATGATAAATAACTTCTATGTTTTTACTTATTAGCAGTATTAATTACGACTATTATGGCATTGCATTAATTTAACCGATTATTTGCATGCTGGTCGCCAAAAAATCAAGGGTAGGCCACATACTACCCTCAGGCTGCAGTCTGTACATCCCTGGTTTAGAGCAACGGTGGGTAAATGCTGCTCCCATGGAGATTTATATACGTATATGAATGTAACTAATATATTCCAAAAAACATCCTACACTGCACAATGACAATGACGTCTATAACCTGAACGGCTCAACGAATTTTGACAAAATTTGGTTTATTTACTTAATACATCAGTAGGATAAATTCATCAACTTTTGGTGTATATCCGGAAACCGGAAGTGGCAGTATTACCGACCGACGATATGAAGGGAAGATATTGTTTTCACACCAAATTACACATATGGATATTTTTACACATCTCCACGAATCATGGATTTTGTTAACAAAAAAGTATTTTTAGCATGATCTCTGTCCATCTGTCCTTTGTGTGTCTGTCCGTCTGTCCATTGTGTATGTACAGTTTGAACAGCTAAACGGATTTTTATAAAATTAGAAATATTTACTAAATGCATCAGTAGCATGAATTCATCAACTTTTGATGTATATAAAAAAGCGGAAGTGGTAGTTTACAAAGTATTAATTTTATATTCATTGTCGGAAATTTTTTCATTTAAAATATAGTAGTAATTAATAAATGAGTTATTTAACAATAAATAAAAACCAAGATAATATAACTTATTCATTTTAATTCAAATTTTAAAAATATTTTTTTTTATAATTTATATAAATTTATATGTATAATGTTGTTGGAAAATTAATTTATTTCAAATCGTCGGTCGGCTCTGTCACAGCCTTTTTTTTGTTTATTCTTGTAATACCACAACTATATGTCTTTTGCTCTAACATTTTTATGAGATTTGACGTGTTAAAAAAGTGGAGACCGAACCTGGGACGTCTACTCTCGTATCAACTTCTTCACTGGAGGTTTCGTCATAATTCGATGAGAATAAGCCTATGATACATCGGTATTCTACTCTCTTCCAAAATTGCTAAAATTTCCTCCTCCATTAAGTCTTTATTTGAAATGCGCAACCTACTTGTCATGGTGTCTAGTCAAATTTTGAACTTGAGCCAATAAAATTTTTTAGTGGGTAATTCATGTTTATACACGTGGAGGCATCTCTACTAAGCAGCTGTGTAACGTCAGAGGGCGAAGTTCACGATTGCTTTGTAACTAAGCAATATACATATTTATGAAGAGTGAAACACGAGCGCTTTGGAGCGTTAAGGCCGGCAAGCGACGTTTATATTTCGAGCGTTTTAGAGCGTTAGGGCCGGCAATGGGTTAAAAAATTAATTTCTGCGGTTATTGATTAGATATTAATAAAATTTATAGCCTATGTTACTATAGAGGTATATTAGAATATTGTGATGTAATTTCATAGAAATCGGTTCAGCCAATTCTGAGTCTATAAAATAGTTATTTTCTGAACAGACAGACAGACATGAAAAATTCTAAAGTCACTTATTATTTTAGGGTAATGATTAAAAAAGTTCCCCGACTGCTGCCCTAGACCTCTATGTTTTCCTGTAAAGCTTAATTAACTATTTACATTTTATCATTCTTAAGTGATTTTTAACATATAATTAATTTTAATTACTTAAAACAACTATTCTGGGAGGTACTATATACCTAATAAGTATATATTTCAAATTCATAGTCTATTTCTATGCAATTTCTTTTTAAACAAATTTTTTATTTTTTATTTATAAATTTTGTTTTCACTCTCATCCATTTATTTAACATGCTTTATTGTTTTTTTTTATTTTAATAAAATTCCGTTTATATATAAAAGATCATAATATATATTGATCAAGCTAATTGTTTTATTATTATTATTATTATTATTATTTGGTCTTGTGGAGAATTCAATGACTTTTCCGACTTCAGGGTATTTGTAATTCTTGACTCACGGCCTTTTACCCGATTTCGCTCTCGCCATAGGAGGCTTTGTCAATTGGCCTATTTATTTTGAAATGTTCGAATGAAACTAGCCGGGAGAAGTTGGCGCTATTAATCTTGAACAAAAAGTTACGGTTTACTCAAGAGGAAAAATATTAACACTACAGAACAAAGAGTGTTTGTTGTTCAATTTAAATTAGAAAATGTTATATCGATTTCCTACTTAATTTATTTGTTAAGTATAAATGTTTTCAGGTTACTTTAATATTGATGTTACATTTATTATTATAAAATAGAATAGACATTAGTACCTTATTCGCCGTTTTGCAATTAAAAAGACTAACTAGACTTATTAATCTTAAAATTTTGACTTTTTAAATAAAGATATCTTTGGAAAAGTACTCTCTAAGATTAAAATATTTTATATTGTAACTTTTTGACTGTACAGATTTGATTTCACATCATTCACTCTTTAATAGCACGCAGCAGCAATGCCTAAATGGCTTACTGTATATAAAACGTTCAGATTTTTGCATTTATTTATTTATTTATTAGTATTCATTATATCTAATATCAATCAAAATTTCCAACATATTAATTAAATGTCAATATACTTACATAAATATATTCATGAAATAAATAAACTGACGAAGAAAATGTTGATGTGTGATTCAAACAAAAACCTGTCCATTTTGATTTTATCATTCATCATTGGTGATTGTTTCAATTTTCTTTTAAGTATTATCAAGGTCATTCTTAAGATCCCAATGGTGATCGTAAAGCAGGGGTGTCAAACTCATAGGTACACTTGGGCCAAACAAACAAGGTTTAACTTTAGGCTTTTTAGAGACAGATTAAGTCTGGTCGCGAAAAACATTTTACCTTTTTTTTTTTTAAGACAAATTGAAAATTTTTTAAAAAAGTCGCAAGTGGTCGCGGGCCGCAAAAATAGTTGTCGCGGGTCGCGAGTTTGACACTCCTGTCGTAAAAAGCGTAAATTAATTATAAAATAATAAAAAAAATAATCTAAATACTACGATTTCATATTTTTAAGTTAACATAATAAAATTTTATAGAATTTTCATAATATAATAATTATTCACTTTTCTACAAATAATTATTAATACTTATACTTATATTATACTTATATTAATACTTCAACTTTAGATTTAAAATTTTTTATTATTTTATAGTTGATTAAATATATAGGAATATACATAGTATAATTGCTTAGTTAATTTATCATTTTTATCAAATTAAAACAATATTTTAAATCCAGATATTTTAAAAATGTATAAATTATTATTCTCGTCTTCATTTAAAGATTCAGCTTATCTTATTGATAACCGCTGGAAAAAAAATATTAGCAAAAAGTCTCTTAATACTTTTTTTGATACCAGTTTTAATTATCAAATAAAAAGTTTAGGATTATTCTATATTTACCCAAATCATGTCCCTGAGGATGTTTTTCATTTATGAGAAGAAATTATCTAGAATCTAGAAAAACTAATTTTATTATTAAATCATTATAGGTATTAAATAATTGTTTATAACAATATTCATAGCTAACTTGTCGAGTTGTTTTGTTGTGTTTAATTCAAATATTTATTGCTATTATTGATAAAGGGATTACACTAAGTACACAATATAATATGACAAATTTTTATACCATAATATCTTTAATATAAAATTTTTTCATTTCGTATTTCATATATCTATTACATTATATCATATTTATATATTTTACTTAAAACATTTTGATAATCCTATTAAATGAACAAATAATATAAAATTCTATCAAGAATAAATTATGGTGAAATTTGGTAAATTAATTTTATAATTATTACTTTCAAATAAATTTAAAAAAAAATGTCTTTCTTTTATACATTCAATGGTTATTTTTCTATTAAAGTTGAAATTGAAATGAAATTAAGGAAAAATTTCGATTTATGTGTTGAAAGGTGAATGTGCGTGGGTGGTCAGGTCACACCAGCTGCGTGTCCAAGCCCAGTTGACTGCTGATTATTTAACAAATAAAATATATGTTTCATTGAAAATGTTTAATGATTGCAATCGATTCTTGATAATCTGGATATTCATATATCTACTAATTCGAACGTTTCGTTATAATTTATAATAAACAATCAAAAACAAAATAGGTTTACAGTGATGAACAGGTTTAAAACATTAAATGTAAAATTATTTTCTATATTTTTTTTATAATTAAAGTAGTTTTTTATGGGGTGATTCTCATACATGATCATAAAACTTATAAAGCCATCCTATTTGATTTAGACATCACAAACTCAAATAAAATTAATCTATCTATTTAGAAAAATGTTGAATTATTGATTAAATTAAATTGAATTATTAACTGATGATAGGCTGGTCTATAATTGTCATTATTATTTGTTATGAGTTAAATTCAATATTTCATTAAATTTTAATATCTAATATAATTCCATTCATAATCTATGATATATATATTTATATATATATATAGAATCATTGAATAGAATATGTCTAATTAATTTTAAATCTATAGAGAACGTCTTTTATCAGATTTTAACATTTTAACTCAATCTAATAAACTATCAGTATCTCTCACAGACAAAGAAATTAAAATGAAAGATTCCTAGAATATAAAAGAATATTAAAATATTTTATAGTTCTTTTGCTGACATCAATACTTTTATAAATCTAAATATAGTAATCGCAGTGTTTGTAACCTTAAGAGATCATACAAATAATAAATAAGTTTATTGTATTAATAATTATATTAATATTTTTCAATATATAAATTGTAAATAATTAAAACATGCAATTGTAAATCTTTTTGATAATTTTTTTCTAATGACTTTCTTATCATTTGTTTCTGACAGGCTTAACAATTTCCAATCTAGTCAGTTAATTTATTATTTGATATTGGTTAATATAAAAAAAATTATAAGGAAAACAAATAAATTTATTAAAATATTGATATTCAAAACTTTTTGATAAATAATTTTTTTTTTTAAATTGAGAGTATTTTATTAAAAAAATAATTTATTAATACTATTATATATTATTGATATTAAATAAAATTTTAGTATAAATATTAGATCTATAATAGAAAGAAAGTGTTAATTATAGCATAAAAATATATGATAATCAAAGTAATATTAAAAATAAGTTAAAAAAAAATTATTACATCATCCAATGATTTCTTATCTGTTTTAATTTCTTAACATTGAAAATAATCTTATACATATAGTATACTTATTTGAATGATATTATTTTTAAGAAACTATTTGGATATTTACATTATTTATAAATAAGAATAAAATAACTGTGCGCGTTTAGAGATCTCTTAAATACTTATATTTTGATTTTTCTTAAGTGATGTATCGCTTTGTGTTTATTCAAGGCCAAACAAAAAGTTATTCTAACAACGAAATTGGTATTTTTATTTGACAGTGACATACACATTCCAGTCAATCTTTTAGAATAATTTGTTTTATTTCTAAAAATTCACAAATAATCAATAGTTGAATGAATTTAATAAATTGTGATAGATGTCTAAATTGAAATTTTGATTTTGTAAGAATTGTTATTTGTTGTATTAATTTTAATTTTATGAAATTAAACTTTGAAACTTCAATTTTATAAATCTGTAAACACTAGTTCTATTTTAATGAAAAATTATAAATTTATTGAAATATTTACATAGGATATTTGAAAAGGTGCATGTATATTATTACTATATTTTATAATTTTCCCTACAAGGAAATCAAATTCTATGATTCATATTTTTTATAAGGAAACCTTTAAATTTTTATTACTACTCAATAAATAAATAACAATTTATTTATTTTGAAAGTTAGTGATTTACGGATTAATTCATGTTTTTTTATATTCGTTCTATTTTGTATAGATAAGCAAATGGTTTGTCAAAGAATATTACAAACTACATAATTTCATAAATGAATCAAAACAGGAGGGTAAGGATGGTGTTGGGGTGAAGGTACGAGTTCGGGAGGGTTGCTAGCAATTTCTAGAACGAATTAAACGCTTCAACTAAATTAATTTCCCGGTTGGTTAAAGCTTAGCAGACAAAATGTTCTCGGACAGAGAAGTAATTAAGAAGGCAAATTTCCTTGGAGGAAGAATAAAGCGAAGAAAGGATATTAAAAAAAAAATGAACAGGAATGAATATATAAATATTTCCTTTTTTAAATACATTTTTCGATATTATTTTAAATTTTTTAACCGAATTAGTCAATATGGATTAGTTTGTGGCAAATACTTCAATATTTTAATGATTATTCATATATAATCAAAAATATTGCAAAAGCATTTCGTAATGAACAATTTCAAAAACATATAATTTTCATTTTCATTCGATTATCTCTTCTTCTTATGTCATAATCCGTAACATTTGATTTATATGATGTTTTTGTTTCTTAAAGAGAAATAGTATTCATTTTTTATTTTTGTCCTGTTTCTCCTTCTCTTTTACTTATAATATTCTACATATAAATATATTTAGTGAGTTAATGATAACACAAATCGGCACTCCACTTTCTTTATTTAACTACTCCCGGTAGTGATATTCTTTCAAAACTCTAGTTGAGGTTGAGATCCAACAAATGCCCAACGTCCCAGAGGTCTTATTCACTAACTCAGTCTGCCATAAAGGACACTCATAATAATATGCTCGAATGATGATTCAATAGTCCGTGAATTGAAGGCAATATTTAATTCAAAACAAGAATTACAAAATTCTTTGATTATTCAAGTTGAATGTTAACGTTTTTTATTTTTAATGCCCTTTAACATTTTTATTTCCCATCATAGATGATAACGATTAATTGAAATCGATTTATCCTATTATTTGCAACAAAAAGAAAAGGAAATAAATGAAAAAATCTTTCTTTTTCATTTAATTTTTAAATGTTTCAAGTTAATCATTGTCCTGTTATATAACTTATTGCGGCCTAACAAACAGGGATTCAATTTGCCAATCTGTACTGGTGTTTTATAAACAAACCTATTGTCAGTCATAATTATAATAAATAATATTTTACTAACTATTATAAAAGACATTTTTAATTTTTCTTTTTGAATTATCTCAAATAAAATTTAAAGTTTGCAAAATAAGCAAAATCAATAAAAATTTAAAAAACTCCCTCATTATTATTTTTTATTATATTTTATATGAATTTATAAGCAATCTTATTTGACTAATTACTAACTAGAAGATCATTTCAATTGGATATAATTGTAATTATCAAATACAAGAGAATCTAAATATTAGGTTTTTCGGAAAGTAATTTCGTTTTTTTCAGCTAGGTTGCCAAAGTGGTGGTCCGCGAGAAAATTTCGCTGGTCCGCAGAAAAATGTGAAATATACTTACTCATCATGTTAAGTTATGTTTTAAGATGCATTAAAACATGATTCAATTCATAACAATACGTGATAAGTTATAAAAACTCAATGTTTATGTGTTATTTGATCACAATTTTTATTTATAAATATATTTAACACTTAAAAAATCCTATTAGTGGTCCGCGGGATTTAAATTATGAATTAACTGGTCCGTGAGGTCAAAAAGTTTGGCGACCGCTGAGCTAGAGGACTTAATTATATTTTTTTGAACACAACTTCACACTTAAGCATAATCATTAAATGTTTGAGAGCTGATATAGCACTGCTTGTGTGTAAAAAAGTTCAATTGAATCTATACAGAAAATTTATGGTTGGTTCTCTTTTAAATTTGAGAACAATAAGTAGCATTTTCGTCATATTTTACTTTTTTCTTATAGAAAATGTTAAAATGCTATTCAAACAAGAAAGAACGGATGTTTTGACAATACGCCAGTGCCAGAACTGGTTTGCAAAATTTAGATCCTGAAATTTTGATGTCAAAGATGCACCACATCTGGAAGGCCGGTTGAAGCTGATCAAGACACGGTAAAGATTTTTTGGACGATAAAACCTTTCCTTCAGATGAAGAGGTTAAAGAAATAATTATCAGTTTTTGCCAGCAAATATTTATTCATTTTACGAAAATTGTTTTTCAGTTTTACAAAAAAATAAGTTGACCTGTGGCCAGGTCCGAACCGACCGACGGTTTGAAGTAAATTAATTTCTAGCTACAGAAACAATTTCAAATAATTTTAATATATCTATTAATGTAATAAAAAACAGATATGAATACATAAATAATAAATATAAACATTTTTAATTTTATTTTATTTATAATATATATGTAAGACCAGGCTGTGACGTCATGAATGGCTGGATGACGTCATATAATTTTAAATCAAGAAAAAACTAATAAATATGATTTTCTCGAGGATAAAACCAATACAAAGTGTATGATTCGTGGTGATATATAAAAAAATCTCCTCATGTGAAATTTGGTGTGAAAATAACCCTTCCCTTCCTATCGTCGATCGCTAATACTTCCACTTCCGGTTTCCCGATTTGCACCAAAAGTTGATCAATTCATCCCACTCATGCATTAAGTAAATATACCAAATTTCATCAAAATCCGTTGAGCCGTTCAGGCTGTACACATCTATACGGACAGACGGACAGACGGACGGACAGACATCATGCTAAAAATACTTTTTTCTGATTAGAAAATGCATGATTCGTGGAGATATGTAAAAATCTCCACATGTGAAATTTGGTGTGAAAACAATACCTCCCTTACTATCGTCGGTCGGTAAAAAACGAAATTACTACCCGAACAACTTAATCATTAATTGTTAATGCTCTATTAGTAAATAAAATAATTTAAAAAAATTGAATCTATTGATAATGTTTACAACTTCAAAATTTCTATTATATTTCGTAACGATTAAATATTAAAAAAATTTAAGAATTACCTAATTATAAATATTTAAATTAAAATTTATAAGAAAATTTAAATTAGAGAAGTCAGCTATAAGTTAATGAAAATAACATGAATTTAATAAAAAAAGTTCTCATATCCAGTGCCGGATTAAGGGATTTTCGGGCCCTAGGTAAGGACAGAATAACATAAAATCTATGATTTATTTTATTTTTCATTTAAAAAAATTATTATTGAATAGTACTTTTTTGAAATAATATAGCAGGGGTGGGCACACTTGGTGATACTTAGAGCCTGAAAAATCGTGATCGCATCGCAAAATCATTTTACCTTTTTTTTAGAATCATATTGAAAAATTTTTAAAAAAGTCGAAAATATTTAAAAGACTGATCGCAAAAATCATTTTACCTTTTTTTATTTAGAACCATATGGAAAATATTTTAAAAAAGTCGAAAATATTTAAAAGACTGATGCAAAAGTGAAAAAATTCACGATTTTTCGAACCATTTTACGGCCCCCTGAGATTACGGGCCCTGGGCAGTTGCCTATTCTGTCTAGTCCGCCCCTGCTCATATCTATTTGTCCGGATTTTTAATTAATGTTAATTTTAAACTTTATATATAATCGATTGATTAAAAATCTCTAAGGACACTTTTATTTGTATATGATTCATTCCAATTATACTCCACCGACACAACTTTCCTTTGAATAAATTTTTTATCATGCATCTACCATAGTATAATCATATTCTGACAAAATGTGTTTGCACATTACTCTATCATAAAAATATAATTTGCATTCACATTTTAAATACATATATAAGGAACAAAACCATCGTACCTATATATACTCTTAAAATATATTATATAATATATATAAGGAAAAAGAATTTTAAAAAATATCATAAAGGATTAACAACATTTAATTGAACAAATGATAGATGATCTAAAGTTAGTGTAATATTCTAACTTTGATAATGGATTTTATGGGATTTAGCTTTTTCATGACAAAAAAGGATTTTCTCATCAGAATGCAAGTTAGATTCCTATTACTAAACTTTTACTAGATATCTTTAATTTTCATTTCAAAATTGACAAATAAACGTTAGTTTTACTGTATTATTGATTTGATTATTAACATTAAAAAATGATAATTAATTAATATTGTGAGGGACGAATGAATAAAATTAATTATCATCAGGCCAAAATAAACATACTAATGTAAAATGAAATTTACAATGAAAATACAATTAATTAATTGACCTTTGGAATAATAAAATTTTCAATTCACCTGGAATGAATATTTATAAATTTATTATATATAATATTGTTTTGGTGGTATATATATTGAAAAAACAAGTGATGTTTTTTATTATTTTAATTTGATTAGTAATATTTTTTTAATTTTTCTCTTTCCTCTAATAATTATTGAAAAGTGAATTATATTTTGGTATTTATATTTATATAAATAAATTTTATACCTTTATCAATATCCTATTTATATATATTATATTATACTTGGAATGTCATTAATTTAACAAATAATTAGTTAAAATAATTATGATATGTCAGTACAACACTCTCTGCATTTGACCAATGAAAGGGTTAAAATATTATAATTTCTCGTTGGTATTTTGAACTGACAAATAATATAGATTTATTTTTGATGATAGCATCTTATATTGTAAATAAATAAATAACATATTATACTACTCTCATCCGTGTTTTGAGTATCTTCCTTCCATTTCAATTTTGAAAATTTATATATTATATAAATTATTATTTTGATTTTTTTTAATTTAAATTTTAATTCTAGAAAAATATTTAAATTAAATATTAATTTTATATAAATCATAATATTGTTATATTTTTAAATAATAAGAAAAGGAAAGTTATACAGAGTCCGCCATGTAACATTTTTACTATCTCGCCAGAGATAGTATTGCGATCATGAAAATTTTCGATGTTGAGATTTTGATGTTTTTATACGTTTTGAAGGTTCCTGAATCATTTTCACTAAGGTTGAGAAAAATGTCTGTCTGTCTGTGTGTGTATGTGTGTGTGTGTGTGTGTGTGTGTGTGTGTGTGTGTGTGTGTGTGTGTGTGTATGTAGACAAGATTACGCAAAAACGGTTTGAGCTAGAATGATGAAATTTGGTACATGGACATTATTCAAAATTCATAGTTTTCTATCAACTTTTGAGAAATGTAGCTCAACCGGAAGAGGGTCATTACCTACAACGTTTTGATTTTTTTTCCTCTAAAGTGACCGTAAAAATAAAAATATATGTTTGATAATTTTTCACATGATTAATAATTGTATAAAACTGCTATATATAGAATTTCAGCTTGATTGAATTGCTGAAAGTACCAGAATTAATTTTTTAACACTGCAAATCTCACGCGCCAACACGTGCCATGGTGCCATCAATAAAAAGCCAAACATGCGCTGGTTTAATATTTATTATTTATAATTAATTAAATTTAATTTAAATATAATATATTATGTTATTTAATCCAATTCAAATTGCGAGATAGTCGAGTGGAGACACTCCAGCTAATTTTTTAAATGCAATAAAACAAAAAC
Organism: Labia minor; assembly: GCA_963082975.1. Taxonomy (NCBI): domain Eukaryota; kingdom Metazoa; phylum Arthropoda; class Insecta; order Dermaptera; family Spongiphoridae; genus Labia; species Labia minor. The sequence continues at coordinate 65,576,599 of OY720344.1, read as the reverse complement.
GGTTGGATGACTTTTCAAATTTATTTTTTCATAGTGAAGTATAGACCTTCCGATTATTTATGAAATACTATTTCAAATGGCTGCCTCGGCTGGCCTTGCAGTACGCCATACGGTCGGTTCAATTTTTGAGTACATTTGTGATAGTATACGGCTCTATTTTAGCTATGGCTGCACGAATGTTGTCCTTCAAAGCTTGAATTGTCTCTGGTTTGTCTGCATAACATTTGTCTTTGTCTAACGGTGTCAAATCGCAGCTCAGAGGCGGCCAAAAGACAGAATTTCTGCTGATAATTCGGTCTCCGAAGATCAATTGTAAGTTTAGCTGTGTGTCACGGAGCGCCGTCTTGTTGGAACCAAATGTTGTCCAAGTCTTCCTTTTCAAGTTTCGGGAACAACCAATCAGATATCATGGCGCGATTAACCGTAACGGCGACTCCTGCCTCATTTTCAAAGAAAAATGGCCCAATGATGCGGCCAGACCATAATCCGCACCAAACCGTCACTCTCTGAGGATGCATTGTTTTCTCCATGATAACGTGTGGGTTCTCCGTCCCCCAGATGCGGCAATTTTGTTTGTTGACGTATCCGCCAATATGGAAATGCGTCACATCCTAAAAGATGATTTTTTGGCCAAAATCGGCGTTTCCTTCAATGGCGTACTGCAAGGCCAGCCGAGGCAGCCATTTGAATGAAATAGTATTTCGTAAATAATCGAAAGGTCTATACTTCACTATGAAAAAATAAATTTGAAAATTCTTCCAACCGTTTTTTACCGACCGACGATAGTAAGGGAGGTATTTTTTCACACCAAATTTCACATGTGGAGATTTTTACATATCTCCACGAATCATGCATTTTCTTAACAGAAAAAAGTATTTTTAGCATGATGTCTGTCTGTCCGTCCGTCTGTCCGTCCGTATAGATGTGTACAGCCTGAACGGCTTAACGGATTTTGATGAAATTTGTTATATTTACTTAATGCATCAGTGGGATGAATTGATCAACTTTTGGTGCAAATCCGGAAACCGGAAGTGGTAGTATTACCGATCGACGATAAGAAGGGAAGGGATATTTTCGCACCAAATTTCACATAAGGAGATTTTTTTACATATCACCACGAATGTATTGGTTTTATCCTCGGGAAAAATCATCTTCATTATGTTTTTCTTAATTTAAAATTATATGACGTCACTCAGCCCTTCATGACGTCACAGCCTCGGGTAACGCCGGCTACCTCAGCTATATATTATAAATAAAATAAAATTAAAAATATTTATGTTATATCCATATCTGTTTTTTATTACATTAATAGATATATTAAAATTATTTGAAATTGTTTCTGTAGCTGGAAATTAATTTATTTCAAACCGTCGGTCGGTTCGGACCTGGCCACAGGTCAACTTATTTTTTATTGCATTTAAAAAAAATGTTACATGGTGGACCCTGTATAAAATTATATAAATATACAATTTTTTTAATATTATTTTTTTTTAGTATTGATCTTTATCCTTTTAATATTAATTTATTATTAAGGGAGAAAAAGTTATTTCTATGTAAAAAAAGAATGGTAATCAAGTTTCTATTAATAGTAGGAATTTGTAATAAATTCTTAAATTCTCTGGTTTGTGTTGTGTGACCCTTAACCGAAGCAATGTTGTCCTTAAGATCTGATTTGAATAGTTTTAGCACAAGGCCACTCATCTAGGTCAACCTGGCTGCGGTTTCTCACATCGAAACAGTCTCCTCCATATGCAGTACGCAGGAGAGAGTCCAAGTCATCCCGTTAGGAATCATCTAGCGGGACATAAAGCCTTTTGCTTGTTTTGTTCTAGACTGCCACGATCGGACATTGCCATTGAATTGCTCTGCAAGGCACAAGGCCAAGGGGGAAAAAATCAAACTACACCGGGGATATAATTAAACGGTCAAATATCCTCACGCGACTTTATCAAAAAAGAAATAACTCTTTTTCTTTAAATAACTATTTTATTACATTTTTTGACGTCATGTCAATAATCTAATTACTTTCCAGAACAAAATTTTTATAAGTATAAGTTAGAACAAAACACACATACATACACACACACATATATATATATATATATATATATATATATATATATATATATATTATTGTACTACATATTAAACTTAGTTTATAAAAATTCTCAAGGAATACAATTAGATTTCTTTATTAAATGAATGAAAATTCATAAAATAATTATTTATTTCTTAAGTTTTTATAAGAATTAAATATAGAAAAATTGATTTTTATTACTAATTACTATTAAAAATATTTAACTGAAAAAATATCATAGTTTAAATGGAGCGCATTAGATATATGACCTCTTTTCATCGAACTTAAAAATCTATATAGTCTTTGTTTTTTCAATCAGAATCAGTATTTTAAAAATCATCAATCTTTTTTTTAACTATTTTAGAACATAATATTTTTATTATACTTGATCTACACATGTCATAATCTTAAAAGGTTATTTAAAATAATTTTAATTTAAAGTAATAGAATTTGTTTTATTTTTAAATAATTATAATGAAATCATTGATTAAATGATAATATTATATAACATATGATCCAATTTCTTTGTTCTCTATTCATCATTAAATAGAGCTGTATTTGATTAATAGATTTTTATATTAATTAATGAATTTGACATATATTTACTCAAATAAATTAATGTTGATTTAATTTATTAGTTGAATATGATTATTTATATTAGTTTAACAGAATATTTATAGATCAAAACATAAGAGTACTTTAAATTTTCAAAAAATAAAAAAGAAAAAATTTCTCATCGGAAAATAAAATTTATTTAAATGTTTTTATAAGACAGGCCTTCCTTTTTTATTTAACTGACAAGTTTCATTTAATTTGTAGAAATGATTTCCTCATTCCTTATTAATTCACTTAAAATTTTGCACATTTTCCTGATGATATAATCATATACCTTCATAAGTATTGTTATAATTAAGAATTGAATTTTTAGCAAATACAGATCAATTTTTAATTAATGAAAAATTAAAAGTAAAATAGTCCGCCTAAAGGTTATGCAACAAAACTAACTTTACTTATATTGTTAAAATAAATTCAAAAGTTCTATCTCTAAGTGATTTTCTCAATAATAATTAAAATAAACTAAATCAAGATTGAGAAATTTTTAAAAGCATAAATTAAAAAAAAATATCGAATATTATTAATATTATTTGAGTCCAAAGGTAGTAATATTCCATTAATTATCTATCATCATAATTTGTTAATCAATTTGTTTGTTAAAAAATATATTTAAACAGTAGCATAGAGCCAGCTTAGCCGGGGCACAGCCAGACAATCAGTAAATTGTATCCTGATCGATTACAATGTGTCAATTATCTAATTGAAAACTATTAATATACTTAAATAATAAATAATTTGTTCCTTATTGTTATTACTATATTCTAAATAAAGAGCATCTGAAAAAGTAACTAATTTGCATTTTTAAAAATAATAATTATCTTTTTACTTCTAAATGACTGTATAAAATAGAATGAATAAATAAGTAGTTATCAATAACTTTACTTTCGACAATGTTTATCATTAACATAAGATTATTAATAATATATATCATTAATTTTTTGTTTTTTAAAAACCGAAAGAAAAAATACAACATTATTTCGATATAAACATTTTCAAGAAATAATAAAATGAAATTTTATGAGTATAATATGTTAAACAAATAAAATGAGCATATTCACGATTTATTGATTCTGATCGTAACATAGAATAATTAATTAAACATTATACTATTTAATTAACAAATGAGAATATACTTCTAAACCAAATCCGAGAACTTCAAAATGTGAAAATTTGACAAAATTTAAAAATTATTATATATTTCTCCAAGACTTTATAATTTTATATTCTTCATATTATTAAAATTCTCTCTCTATGTGTCATTTTGAACTTCATATTTATTTAATTTTTAGTGGCTATTTATAAACTGATCAGTGAGCCAGTTTCAAATGTCTCTTTTCTCTATCATTCCTCATTTTTTTTTATCAGCCAGCTTTTTTTTTGTTAAACTCTCCTGCCCAATGCTCGCCACTTGACCCATCTTAATTTAATAATTCTAATTAAGAGTGAACATGCAATTATAAATTTTCAAAATTAAATTACCTAATAAATTCATGCTTTTCTATACATTTTTGTCTTTAATTTATATGAAATACGGTACCTTTCATTTAATTCTTTATAATAATAATAATATAAGAAAAAGAAATAAATTTAATTTTTTATATAAATGATTTAACTTGTTATTCCCGTTTTTATTTTAATTATTTGAAAACACATGGCAAATCTTGAGTTATTTATATTATTTTGTAAAAAGTTTGTTTAAATTTTACAAACCTACGAGATGTAATATTCTAAATTCTAATGATATTAATTAATTGTAAAGGCTGTTAGGAACTATGTGCATTTATGAGCCAACATTCGCATTTATAATATTTTTAAATTAATTATTTAATAAATCTAAATGAACTTTGAGTTTCGCCCCAGGAGGATTTAATATTTTTTATGGAAATTATTTAGGATAGATATTTTATCTTAATTGAATAGAAGATATTTGTAGTCATTTATTTAAAATTTACTTTTTGATTTAATACATAAAATATTTATTTATAATACAAATTATCATAAAATATCATACGATTTTATTCTTTATTTAATTTCTTTACAATTGCAATTCATATGAAATTAAATATTATTACCGACCGACGATAGTAAGGGAGGTATTGTTTTCACACCAAATTTCACATGTGGAGATTTTTACATATCTCCACGAATCATGCATTTTCTTAACAGAAAAAAGTATTTTTAGCATGATGTCTGTCCGTCCGTCCGTCTGTCCGTCTGTCCGTCCGTATAGATGTGTACAGCCTGAACGGCTCAACCGATTTTGATGAAATTTGGTATATTTACTTAATGCATCAGTGGGATGTATGGGTCAACTTTTGTTGCAAATCCGGAAACCGGAAGTGGTAGTATTAGCGATCGACGATAGGAAGGGAAGGGTTATTTTCACACCAAATTTCACATGAGGAGATTTTTTTATATATCACCACGAATCATGCACTTTGTATTGGTTTTATCCTCAGGAAAATCATATTTATTAGTTTTTTCTTGATTTAAAATTATATGACGTAATCCAGCCATTCATGACGTCACAGCCTGGTCTTGCATATATATTATAAATAAAATAAAATTAAAACTGTTTATATTTATTATTTATGTATCCATATCTGTTTTTTATTACATTAATAGATATATTAAAATTATTTGAAATTGTTTATGTAGCTGGAAATTAATTTACTTCAAATCGTCGGTCGGTTCGGACCTGGCCACAGGTCAACTTATTTCTTTATGATATATAGAGGAGAATAACTAACCTTGGAACACAGTGCACCACGGAACTGCTTTATTTTTTGCCTTAAATTTTATATTAACTCTTAGATTTTGTAGGGATTTATCTCAATTAAATTGTAAGATGTATATTAATTCAATTAAAAAAGCAGGTTACAATTTATTAGAATTTTTATTTTTGCCTAGTAAATTTCATATAAAATTTGGATAAGTTCTATAGTGAATTTTAAATAAAAATAGTTTGAATTAAAAGGAACTATAATGAATTTTTAAAGTATTTTCTTTATAACTAATGCTTAATTATGGATCTAGTGTTAAGCCTAATAGCATACAATTCTAAAATTTTAAAGTTTGAGTATGGTATTCCTCGGAATAGGTTGAAGTGGTTCACTTTGGGATACAAGATGGAATAAAAGTTAACTATTATTTTACAAAAATATATTTTGTTTAAAATATCTTTTTATTAATCTAGGTATCCATTGTTTATTAACAGCAGTTATTCTTTTTTCTTTTAGGAACTTATTAGGCTTAATAATGGCAAGGATTAGAAATTAAGAATATCAAAAAAATCAAAGATTTCCTGGTAAATAAAATTTGAAAATATTACTTTTTAAAAATTTTATCATTTTAATGTAATTCCTTGTCACTTGAAATCATCTTAATTAAACAATTCAAAGTAAATTTTATTTAACATTTCACATTTACTTTTAACTATCCCAAGGTGAGCCATTAGAGAGTACACCTTGGGACAAAATTCAAGTCTACTAAATATTTTTTTTACATTTTTCTATAATAAATATGAGATTGTAAGTTGTTTAATAATGTGTAGAAAGGTGCTCTAGGAAAAAATTTTGAGAATAATACATCAATAGAATAAAATTTGCAAAAAAGATTGAAAAAGTATCTCAAGGTGAACCAATATCTCCTATATATTATTTGTTTAAATTTAAATACTATATAATCATATTCCATAAAAATAATATTGTGATATATTAATTTATTTGATAACTATATTCATAAAGGTTAAATGAAAGAAATAATTCATTCTAATTTTTGTAGTTATTGTTTCTATGTAATTCATTCATGGATTAAAGTTTTTCAAGTAGAAAAAAGGGCAAAGGCCATTGGTGGATTGATTAGCTCGAGGTCTTAAGACTTCATTGATCTATTCTATTCTCCATGATAAAATTATTCTTTTAGCTCTTAAATAATGAATTTACTTTAAGATATAAATATAATACACTAAAAATAAAAAATAGTTCTATTAATAAATTGATATATATTTATATAATTATATTATTAATATTGACTTTGTTTTGAAATCGAATTTCTATATAATTATTATACATATTACTTTTTATATTAATGTAAAAATTGTTCATATATAACATTAGAATATATATCTACATTTGAAAATATTTTTAATAAGATAAACACATAAACATGTATAATTTGTCCCGTTAGTTAATATATATTATTTCTTATTTTATGAGTTTATATTCTTTTAAATAAATGATAAAAATTATATTTGAATTAAATCCTTTTTTAATTACTATTATTTATTATAACTTAAATTATTTTAAGGATTAAAATATTATCAACATTATAAATATATTTTTTAACAAACTGAATAAAATATTTAAAAAAAAGTTTGTTTTTTCAATTTGAATTTTTATAATTTTCATAACCGTATTTAGAGAGAAGGTAGGACACACCTATTATATTTTAAAAGAATATAGTTTATTCTAAATTAAAACCTAATCGACTGGAAAGATAAGCTTTACATTTGTAAAAGATACTTAAATATACATATTTTGATCAGATTGTTTTTTAATCAATATTGAAGCCTGTAAAATTTTGTGTAATTTTTTTTTATTTCAAATGATTGAACAAATATAGTACATGGATAATAAACAACTCGTCATTCGGTTAAAATAATATAACCTTTAACTTAAAAAAAAATCAGCAATGATATACCAAAACCAATCAATGAATTTCTATAGTTTTAAAAATTACCATCTGATAATCGAAGATGCATATCTATATCCCAACAGATATCACTCCCCTTTTTTATTCAAAAATGGATTTATTAAATTTGTTTAACGATTCATTAATCATTTAATATTTTTTTATTTGTTTATAGAACTAATTAAGTGATTCAAGAATATAATAATTAATCAAATGCTTCATAATTTTTACCAATCTACACCATACAAGCATTTTTTTATTATTTTTATTATTTGATGATGAAAAATAATTAAAATATTTTTTTCATAAAAAAAATTGGATTGGTAAAATAAATTTTAGATCAAATCAAGTAAATTTAATTTTAATTATTTTGTATTAACGATTGAATTATTTGATTTTAATTTAATTAAGTTAATCAGTTAAAACAAAACACAAATCTATGAATGGTTAATATTTGGTAATTTATAAGGAATTTATAAGGAATTGTATGCTAGTATATTATTTGAAGAGCAAGATGCGGATGCGGATGTGATGGGGAAATGGCATAGGTGGGCGCTGATGGGAATAGGACAGTGAGAGAGCCAAGGGTTGGGGCCATCGATCGGTCCAAGATACGGTTGCGGGTCGCGCAGCAACGCTATTAGCTTCCGTATAACATCCAAACAGCTAACCAGAGTGCATTTGTGTTTTCTTATTCGAGTATACAATGAGAACCCCTTTGAACTAAAATACTTAGACGCATTAGCCCAATGCGTCTGCTCTCTTACTCCAATATAAATTATTAAATCCCTTAATACCCGCAAAGTAGAAAATATCCAAAAATATAGAAAATATCCATCTGATTAGAATTTATATGTATATAAATATAGTAATTAATATAATAAATATATAAATAATGTATATATATATTTCTAGCTAATCTTTTTTGATCCACTTACTTATTTTTCAAAAGGGATATCTTAATAGTATATGTACTTAATATCAATAATTTTCTTTCAATTTAATTTTTGTTTTTAGGACATTTTTTTGAAACAAAATATAATTTAGTATCCGGATAATTTCAAATTCAATTTTAAATTTTTCATAGTATTTAAGATTAAAGACAATTACCTGATATAGGAAGTGGACAAATTTTTAATAAAAAAAAATACTTCTATAAGAAAATAAATGATATTAATAATTATATTAGCTCGAGGTTATCATCAGATAATCCATAAACTAAAATAAACAACTGATATATTTAATGTTATTGCCATACAGGCTTTTGGCTATCGATTTAATGGAAACTTGAATTTTTCCTATCAATTTCGTTTCTGTGTAAGTTTATATTTATTTATTTTCTGTTTTTACAAAAAAACCTTAGAAATTTTGTAATGAATACATATTATTTATTATAATAGTAATATATTGCATAATGCATCTTACCAATGAATTATTATCCCTTATAACATTTTGCCTTGATTTCAATAGAGATAATGGTATTATACTTTTAACTTAATAATTTGAATGTGTCCAATTATGTATTTAATAAAATGAAATATTGAAATTATTATATTTGCCCCCTCCCTCCTCATTATTTTAAAAAATAACTCATATACACTATAGCAAAGAACAATTTTATTAAATGTCATTAAAATTGAAATGTTTTTTTTTTTCATTAAATTATTAAAAAATTAATTAATAATTATATTAAATAGATTGTGCCCTAGTGCAAATCTTTTATAGTTTCTTTAAAAAATTTAACCACTCACGAAATAAATGCTTCTTCCCAACACATTTTGATTAAAAAAACATTATTGAAATACAATTTTATGCAACTTATTTATTTATGAATTTTTTTTAAACAATGAAATAATTAAGTTTTTGAGACAAATTTTTTATGAATTTTTTTATGAAATTTGACAGAGCTATTAGTCAAAGTAATGTCTTCAAAATGAGAAAAAAATATGTATTTTGATAGTCTTGTATTCTAAATTATTATTTCTTTTATATTTTTAATTATTCTATAGTATTATTTATAATCGGAAAAATAAATAAAAATCGAATTGTTTTAAAATATTAAAAGTAAATTATACTTGCTATAATTTTCTGCAGTCTATATAATTATTTTATTTTTTTGAATTTCAATTTTAGAATGAGTTGAGATCTTCCTATGCATAAAGAAATAAACCCTTTGGAATTGATAATAAACTTAATAATTGAAAATTTCTAATGGTTCTATTTGAAAAGGGAGCTGTCTCAATTCTTTGTGGATACTTATTCCATTGAGCGTGAATCTTTAAATGGAGGCATTTCTCCAATGGAATGACCAACCCTTGATCAAGTCAATAAAGCTAGAATGAACGAAGAGTAAATAGAATATTTCGAAAAGCGTATGGCTACAAAAAGGCTGCAAGAATAAATTGAAATATTATCTATCTCTTTTGTATAAATGATACTGTCTCATTTTGATGCCAATAAATTTATTTTTAAAAAAAGAAGAATGTCTTGTTTTTCATAATTTTGACTGTTTTTTTTGTTAACAAAGCCTAAAAAAATTCTTTCTAAAACTCGAATCATTTTTTAAAAAATATCATTTTTCAAAGAAAGTAAACAATTTTTTTTGCCTTGTAATAAATACAAAATATATTTGATATGTTCTATTCAATATTGTTTTTTTATTAAATTTGTTTAAAAGTAAATGAATTCAGCGATTTTATCTAATCAAGATAAAATGTCAAATGTCCTTTGAATGCTACTTTTGTTAGACTATTGAATTTTTTAATAATTAGTCAAATTGTATTTAGTTATCGTTTACCCCTGAGATCATAAAATTAAATAAACAATATAAATACTTTTGATATAATCAAATAAAATTGAATTCATATATTTTCTTAGAAAGAAAGAGAGAATTTTCTTCAATCTAATTTTTTTCCCTGGTAGTTAGGCAATTAGTGTTTCAGAATGTTATTTTCTAATAAAATATTTAGTTTCGGTATTTTTATTAGAAAATCAGCTCAATTTTATATTTATTTATTAAATATAAACTAATATACTATAATACTATAATAAATTTAAGACTCTGAAACTCATTAAATATAAATAAAATATTATTTTTAGAGGTCATACATTATTGGAAAATCGAAATTAATATATTTAATTAAAACCTTCTTAATTCCCCTAAAATTAGTCATCAGACTATGTATTCAATTCATACAATCTAACCACCCTTAATATTGGCGTGACACTTGTTCCTTTCGAATCACACTAAATGATAAATGCAACACTGAAAATGACAACTTAAATAGAATTATCTCTGAAAATCCACTACAAGAAAATAATAACCACCTTGAATTGAATTCTAAATACCTTTAATATTTCCTTCATTGCTGACTTGTAAATTAGGGTTCTGATAATCCCTCATTTATTTCTATGAAAATATATTTAATATTTTTATATATAATTTTAATTTTTTATTATCCCATATTTTTTTGAAAATAAAATTTAACAAATTTTTATGAAATAGAATTAAATAAAATAAAAATTAAATTTAAATTAAATATATTTAGTCAATTTTATTAATTTTAAATAAGAACTATCAATAAAAAGATGATAATAATCTTTTCCTGATATTTAAAAGAATTAAATATGAAAAAATAAAATAAATAGTTCCAATTGGGGTTTAAGAATAATAAATTCAATTCTACACTCTCATGATATATTAAATATCAAATAATAATAAATCGAAAAAATATTTTAAAAATCATAAGATATAAATAATATAAAATTAATTTATTTTAATTTTTAATTAGTTTATTATTATCATTTATGACTTTCCAAAGACGCAACAACTACATTTATGTCATAAACTTCATTCAAATTGTCTTTGATGAGAAAGATCATAGAGAGTAGCTTAGAGCCGTCTTTGATGAGGCACAGTCAGACAAACAATTTATTAGATCCTTATCATTTAAATGTTTTATTTGCCACCAATGAAAACTAAAAAAAAGTAAAACCTAGATAAAATTTTACTGTTTTTCATTAAGCAGCCTGAATCTCTCTAATTTGTAAATACAATAATTCAGTATAAATTAAATTTATAGATAAAAAGTGATAAAAAATTTTTTGCAAACACTAATAAAAAAATAATATAAAAGTTTCATTTGATTTCATTTGCCGATAAAAATTAGTACCTAAATAAATGTTCATAAATATTAAAACGTATTTAAATATCAACCAAATTTAATTATTTTTGCGATAAATTTATCAAAGGTCTTCTTGAAAATAATGAATAATAAACTTAGAGACATAATTAAAACAAATTATTATTAAATTGATTCATTTCTTAGTGATTAAAGGTTGAAGTGCCGGTTGATGATTAATCAACTGATAGTAACACAACTATAATTCAAAAACTATATTTATAGTTTTTCGAAAATGTTCCAAAAGATCTATTTCTAATATAGAAGTGGTTCCTGCAATCGGTTTTGTGAACTGGAATTAGTTATTTTTGTAAAACTGCAGTACTTAGACATTACACTTAACGCCTGTAGGTGGTGATTTTATATTTACTACAACCCCCCCCCCCCGGTGATTTTTATTCCGAATTGAAAATATAGCCATCAATGAATTTCACTTTGTAGATAATTATAAAAGACATTAATCTTTAACAATATCAAAAATAGAAAATTTATTTTGTAGATAAATCATATAATTATTTTTAGAATATATATTCTTACTAAATATCATAAAAATCTTAAACACATAAATTTATGGAAACGATCTTTTATCCTATATTAAAAACAATTAGTAGATTAGTAATCTTTTATAATCTATATAATTTCCCATACTTCAATTAATGTAATATTTATTCTGATAATAAGGAATATGAACTTTTTAAAATCACTTGGAAAGAAAAAAAATGATGGTTATCATTCTTTACTAAATGACTGATTTTTTTATGATTTGCTCTTTTTTTAGTACTATCTAACTGAAATGATTATCAGAAATAATTCTCGATTGCTTAAAAGATGGTTTGACATCTACTCTATCATGTTCGTTATAATTACTTTCAAAGGGAGGTTTAACTCTAATCATTCTTTTGACTAAGCTTTTAATTAAAACGGAATGAAAAGAATAAGAAATGATTCCAAAGGTTGGAGTATGGGTAAGTGTGATGGAATGGTTATTGACAGTTACAATTGCTTTAACTTTTTTATAAAGATTTGAGTTTGTCAACCGTTATTTTTATTTTCATTTTATAAAAAGCAACACAGATATAATTAATGCATTTAAGTAGAATTTATATTTTCTAAGATGAAATAATTCAAATGAATTCATCTTTTTAATTATAATTGATAATTATAATAATTATTATTTATCATTTATAAGAAAGATAAAAATATTATATCTTTACCTAATTAGGTCGATCCCAAAGTTTTTAGAAACATTTAAATTTTCTCAAACAGGGTTCAAAAACATTTTTATATATTTTATTTTCCTCGCAGCCTCTTTCTCTTTCTGTGTTTGTGTAAACTTTTCATAATTATAGTGATGGAAAAAAGTATCATCAAACCACTGATTGAGAAGGCTGCGCTAAAGTGGCGCTGTTGTCGGGCAATTAGCCTTTGGCGCAATGCTATTGCCCGACACAAGCGCGTACATATACCTATAAATAATTTGAACTTTAATTATATTTTATATTACTTAATTTGTTACAAAAATTCTAGCAGACTTTTTTTCGAATTTAATATCACTATTTAAATTTTGAAAAAAAATCCTTTTTTGTTATTTCTATTATCAGTTAATATAACTTCTAATTTAGAAAACACAATTTCAAACATTAGAAATACAATTTAAACTTAAATAAATTTGTGTAAATTATAAAATGTTTAGAAAAATAATTTTATTAATTTTTCACATAGATTGAGCTAAAGATAAATAAGAACACTTTTATAAATTAGTGACTTTTTGAATTTTTCGTGTAGCAACTTTAAATTCAACACATCTGCTTATTAAGCTTAGAGGTACAAACTGCTATTTCATCCATATTCTCCATATTTACTCTCTATGAATATTTCCTGTTTCCAAACCTGAAGAACTAACCCAATGATTAGCAAGTAACAACCATTTTTTCTATTTTCGTAGTATTTGAGATAACTCTATTAACAAATAGTAATGTGGTTTTAAAATTCAAAAAAAAAATTGACCAATGAAGCTGTCCTAGTCGATAACTATAATATAGTATAGTATAGTATAGTACATAATTTGAACTATTTTGACATCTTCAAAAATCTGGAATGTCCACTTGACTGTCTCGCAAAATTGAATTGGATTAATTAACATATATTATATTTAAATTAAATTTAATTAATTAAATTATAAATTAAAATTAATAAATAATATTTATTAAATCAGTGCGTGTTTGGTACTTTGTTGATGGCACCACGTCACGTGCTGTCGGATGATTGCCAGTCAACGTATTAAAAAATTAATTAATTAAAAATATTTCAATCAAGCTGAAATTGTATATATAGCAGTTTTATACAATTTTTAATCATGTAAAAAACTTTCAAACAAATAAGGTAAACGTATCAGATCAAAATAAGCTTTTTAATTTCAAATTAAACATCGATATCGATAAATATCAAGAAGAGACTTTTTCGGATTGCTTAACAATGAAACAGAGACCAATCGCTGCATTTATATTATAATTAAAAAATAAAAAATAGGATTGAAATTTTTTTTATTAAAATAAATGTGATGTATGCTAATTTTTTTTTTGTTCTAAGTGTCTAGAACAATTTTATTCAGTAGTGAACCTCGTGGCCAAATACTGAGATAAACATGGCCAATCACTAAATCCTTACAACTTAAATTATATTTTCATCAGATTCATTTAGATAATTAAATTTTATGCTGATAATAAATTGTGTAAATAGGTTAATTCCCAATTTATAAACATTATTAAATTTATAATTTTATTTTATGAAATTAAATCGACAATAATTTTTTATATTTAAACATCTTATTACTGATCATAATAAATTTAATAAAATATATTTATTATTATATTAGTATGAATAATTATAATTATATTAAATTAATATTACTAAAATTTCCAATATATTTTTTAAATTATATTAATGTCATTATGTTTCTCTTTTCGATTGCATTAACTGACCTTCTTTCTTGTTTAAAAACCGTGTGTTTAAATGGATAAGAATTGTAAATATATAGAAACAAACTGTAAATATAAAGAATAATTAAAATAAATTATAAAAAATTATAAAAAATATTAATAAAACCAATCCTTAGTGAATTTTATTCCATTTATTTATTTTAAACCCATTTTAGGTTGATGGTCCATTACTGGATCAAAAAGTGGCCCACTACTGAAACTTTCGATTTTCAGATGGCCCACTACTAGAACAAAAAATAACTTTAAATCTAAATATAAAATATTTAAATTAACCGAATGTTTGTATTGTAGTGATAATTAAAAATAGTTGTTCAATATGTTAGCACTTGTTTTGTTGTTATTCTAACTTTTATTACAGAATAATAGTGTTTTTTAATGAAAATTTCTCTTAACATGGTTCACCACTGGTACATTTACCTTATCTAGGAGCGCTGGTAGCGCTCCGATCCCGCCAAGTAAGAAAACACCGAGGCTGCCAAGCATATATATATATACTGGACGTGACAATTACCGGTTTTCACCCCCTCACAGCAAAAAAACGGTGGCACATGTAGGCCTAATTTTTTTAGGTCTTATAGGGGCCGGCCACCAGACAAAAACAAAAAAAATCATTAATTTTGATTCATTACAACCAGAGATATTCAATTTTAAAAATGGCATTTTTTCACTTTTTACCATGTCCTTCGTCATCTTCAACATTGACAGGCCTACAGCCTTAACTACTGAACCGATTTTGGTGGGTAGGTGAAACCTTTGTATAAAAATGTTGCAAAAACATTTTGCAACAATTTTTTTTATTTTAATTTTGTTGAACAATTAATTAAGTGTTATTAAAGGGATTTTTATTTAAAGACCACATTGTTTGTATAAATTATTTATTAAAATAAAATAATTATAAAATAATTATATTTATTAAAATATTATATATATTATGCATTTATTTTATTTTAATAAATATTGTTCAGGCGCACCGATTCGATTAGATATAAATATATCGAATGGAGATGATTCCATGAATCTATCATTACGTGTCATAGTACCTCCCACATTACCACAGAGTATTTGCAAAAGTTTTATTGGAAATGCAATTAAATACACTATTCAGGAAATGAACGTTTTAAAAACAATTAATATTGTAAGGTGAGTAACTTGGCGGCCGCCAAGCTTTGATTTCACTAGTTTTTTTGAAAGACAACTTTGCGGGGCCCTAACTTTTTAGGGTCCACCACTTAGCGGGGAACCTCCTCCATGAAGTGTTTTTTTTGTCAGATCTTTATTTTTAGAGGGAAAAAAATGAAAACGTGGTAGGTAATGACCCTCCGAAAGAGCTACATTTCTCAAAAGTTGATAGAAAACTACGAATTTTAAATAATGCCCGTGTACCAAATTTCATTATTCTAGCTCAAACCGTTTTTGCGTTATCTTCTCTACACACATACACACACAACACACACACACACACATTTTTCTCAACCTTAGTGAAAATGACTCAGGGACCTTCAAAACGTAGAAAAACATCAAATTCTTGATGGCAATACTATCTCTGGCGAGATAGTAAAAAGCAAATCTGTCTGTTTCTTTAATGAAATCACTTAAAGATATTTTGAGATTAATTTGAGAAGAAATTTGAGAGAAATTATATTTTAAATTTATCATTCTATAGTAGAAAGTGTTTTTCATTTACAGTGGCGCAACCAGGGTTTTTTTAAGGTATTAACCTCCCCCCCCCAGAAGAGAAAAAAAAATTCAAATTGGTATATATTATGTACTATACCAGAGGTTGCCAAAGTGGTGGTCCGTGGACCACTAGTGGTCCGCGAGAAAATTTCGCTGGTCCGCAGAAAAATGTGGAATCATGTTAAGTTATGTTTTAACATGCATTAAAACATGATTCAATACATAACAATACGTGATAATAGTTTCATTTTATTAACTAGGTACATTTTATGTGTTCTTTCATTACAATTTTTATTTATAAATATATTTAACACTTAAAAAATCCTATTAGTGGTCCGCGGGATTTAAATTATGAATTAACTGGTCCGTGGTGTCAAAAAGTTTGGCGACCGCTGTACTATACTATATTACAAATAGAAAAAAAAATTTGAAAAAAAAAATTCTTAAAGTATAGAACTTAGTGTATAAAAAGTAAGTTTATTTAATTTAAAAAAATTTTAACAAAAATAAAAATTTCTCATTTTTACGTAAAGAATTTAATATAAGAAATAAAAAAAATTATTTTATTATTTCTCCTAAATCATAAAAAACAAAAAACTTAATATGAGATTACTATATAATATAATATAAGATGATATGTGATATATTAATAATATAAGATGATTGTGAAATTTTCCAATCTGACTATTATTTAATTATAAAATACATGTAAATAAAAATATTACTCAAATTCTAAATATTTTTTTTATTATTAATACATTAATTGCTAATTTCATAAAAATTATGAAGCGAAGATTAATTTTTTCAAAATATCCTTCCACTACGGGCGGACGACGACTTTCGAAATCTTAAAGTAGTTTTTTACCGACCGACGATAGTAAGGGAGGTATTGTTTTCACACCAAATTTCACATGTGGAGATTTTTACATATCTCCACGAATCATGCATTTTCTAAACAGAAAAAAAGTATTTTTAGCATGATGTCTGTCCGTCCGTATAGATGTGTACAGCCTGAACGGCTCAACCGATTTTGATGAAATTTGATATATTTACTTAATGCATCAGTGGGATGAATTGATCAACTTTTGGTGCAATTCCGGAAACCGGAAGTGGTAGTATTATCGATCGACGATAGGAAGGGAAGGGTTATTTTCACACCAAAGGAGATTTTTTTATATATCACCACGAATCATGCACTTTGTATTGGTTTTATCCTCGAGAAAAATCATATTTATTAGTTTTTTCTTGATTTAAAATTATATGACGTCAACCAGCCATTCATGACGTCACAGCCTGGTCTTGCATATATATTATAAATAAAATAAAATTAAAAATGTTTATATTTATTATTTATGTCCCGTCATAGTAAGGTAGAGCGGCTAGTCAAACCCCTCCCCCCAGGATCAAATCCTGGTTGCGCCACTGTCATTTATAATCAAAGGATTTTTTTGAAGAAGAAAAATAATTTTCTATTTATTTTTTTTATTATAACGAACGACTCCATTTTGTTGTCACTTCTAATTTGTATTATTGGTTTTTAGCTATCTGTCTGTTCTGTTATTCCTATAATATTGCATATTTTTTAAAGATAGCAAAATAGTACCAAAAATTATTAACTATCATAATTGGCACCAGTTCTTATTGAAAATTTCAAGTCATTTTTCATTAATATTCATGTATTTGTTATTAATTAGTTTCTTAAATTTTATTTTTACGAGATTTCTAATTATAAGCATGAATCTTTTTAATTACTTTAATTATATGTTTGGTTAAGCCTTTTTATTTTTACTTCATTTTTGTCAGTTTATATTTTTTTTTTATTTAAAATAAGATTTTATTTTACCAATCCTTTTATTAAAAATAAAAAAAATTATGATTTCAAAGATTTTACTTAAAAAATAATGAAATAAATTTTATTAACTATTTAATGGTTTCTTTACAATACAAATAACCAAGTCCAAAAGAAGAAATAAAGAAAAATACAAAAAATGATTTTTTTTTTATTCCAAATGTTTAACTTTGTTGGATGCTTTATTTGTCTGTTTCAGTGGCCTGATCATGGATTAACTCGGTTAGCTGAACGGTTGCTGCTTTTCCGTCACGATTACACTTCCACTAACGTCTTAAGACTTGTCAATTCTGCTTCCGAAATCGTCGATGAAACCCTCGTTGAAATCGTACTCACAGGTAAAGGATTACAATATATCAATTATTTATACGAAATTGCAACCATCAAACGGCCTCCAGAGAAGAAAATAGCTGCTTTAACTACACTTTAAGAGCCTCTTACATAAAATGTTTTATTTATTTTTCTTTTACTGATTTTTCAAATTACATTACAAAATAAAAAGCACTTTATCATTTATCTTTAAAAAAGAAATCAAATATAATAATTTAAATGTTAAGTAAAAATTATATATCTATAAAAGAGTTAATTTTTTATACAACAACCCTATATATGAGTTTTTTTTTAAATAAACCACTTTTAATAATAATATAATCTCAAATAAGAAAGTGATTTTTGATCTAACAAACGACCATTATTCGCTCTATTTTCATTAAAAATAAAATCGATAATAATTTTTTCTAATTTTTTAACGACCGTCGATAGGAAGGGAAGGTATTGTTTTCACACCAAATTTCACATGTGGGGATTTTTCCAGATCTCCACGAATCATGCATTTTCTTAACAGAAAAAAATATTTTAGCATGATGTCTGTCCGTCCGTCGGTCTGTATATCCGTCCGTCTGTCCATTATGTGTCCGTATAGACGTGTATAGCTTGAACGGCTCAACGGATTTTGATACAATTTGGTATATATTTTCTTAATGCATCAGTAGCATGAATTCATTAACTTTTAGTGAATATCTGGAAACTGGAAGTGGTAGTTAACAAAGTATTAATTTTATATTCATTGTCAAAAAATATTTCACTTAAAATATAGTATTGATAAATAATTGATTAATTAAACTAAAAATAAAAACTAAGATAATATAATTGAGTCATTTTAAGTTTTAAAATTTTTTTGTTTTATACTTTATATATATATATATATATAATGTTTGGAAATTAATTAAATGGTCGGTCGGTTCTGTGCCTGGCCACATCTCATTATAATTTTTATTTATAAAATTATTTGATAAGACAATAGATTGTTTTTATCTTAACACTGATTAAATTAAATTTTTGAATAAACATATCTTCCAAATTATAAGGTTTTTGTAATTTTATTGACTTTTGTGGGATCCACCCTTTGCATTTATTTGTAATTAATTATCAATTTTTAAATCTAAGTGACCTCGACATCAAGTACAGCTGAGCAGAACTATAACCGCTAAGCTACCATCCTTATAATTATTTAAGGGTTATTATTAATCAATGTATATACAATACATAAATGTTAATATATAATCGTTTTCAATCTCTCCCTCCCTCAATGTCCAATTATAAAATAATTATTCCATAAGAGAGTGTATCTTCCAGTATCTTTCCCATCCTAATCTTTCTTGACAACTATGCCATTGCGTTCGTTTGAAGAGTTTTACATTAATTACGCTCTCATATAATTCCTGCCATTTACAATTTATTTTAAAATTAATTTATATTTTTCTCTCAATTATATTATCTCATACACGCAAAGTTTTCAATGATAAAAAGAAATAAATTATAAATCAATTGACACCCTTTAATTTCATTAAATAATTTATAATGATTCATCAAAAATATGATTAAGTTTATATTGTATTTGTAAAAGTATAGATAAAGTACATATTTCAAATTAGTAAGAAATATAATTATATCCACACTTTATATACATTTAGATTTATATTATTTAGATATATTATTAACTTTAATTTTTTTTTTTTGCACATTCATTAACAGAGTGATTTGAGGTGAACCTTCTAACCTCAAAAATTAATTAATTAATTAATATTTAATAAAACTGGTTAAAATGAAAATAATTCTTATGTACAATTATTCTAAAGGAAATATTTTCGTGTGAAAAAAATGAAGTTAGTATTTTTCATTACTTTGGATTCAAATTCACTTCAAAAGGAAAAAAAAACATTTTCTTGTCAAAGTTTCCTACATTTATCATACTTTTAAAGTAACTTTTTATAAAAAGCACATATATATTTCTTCTTATTAAAACAATAGGGCTTCCAAAAAACTTTTCTTTTTAAGAAATAATAACCACTAGTTATGGGTGTTAGTAAATAATTTTCTAGAATGAATCATTTTGTGAATTCAATATTAATTGGAAAAAATAATTGATATATAATTATTTATATGCATACTTTATCTTATCAATACATTTAAAGTTATTTTTATATAATATTTATTAATGTATAATAATTATATACACAGTAAAGTAGCACAATGCATATTTGAATGTAGCTATTAGAAATTATAATACTATAAGGTAAACCCATGGGATATAAAGTACAATTCGGATTTTTACGAAATCCCAAATACTAATTCCTATTATGACATGATTTTTGTTGTTAATGGTACATAGGACTGTTAGGTATTTATAGCAAAAATTGCAGTTTTATTTTTAAAATAAGAACTAATAAAATTTACAAAAATCTATCTTTTAAAAAAAAAACAAATATAATAATTTAAATGTTAAGTAAAAATTATATATCTATAAAAGAGTTAATATTTTTATACAACAACCCTATATGTGAGTTTTTTTTAAATAAACTCACACAAATAATCTCAAATGAAAAAGTGATTCTTGATCAAAGCAGGGACGTGCCTGGATCAGCCTGGATATATGGCCGCCCTTCAAGATAGCATCAAAGAAAAAAAAATCAAAATTTAACTTTTAATATTTGTTTTATTATTTATTATTACACTTATATATGTACAGTTCTAAGAATGAGATATTACTATCAAAAATTAACTCTACGCGATTTTTTGGAAGCAAGGTCTTCAATTGCTTCTTGAATACTCAAATTATCAGCAATTTCATTTTCAATCGCAATAATTGATAAATTACTGAGACGTTCTTGAGCCATTGAAGTTCTCAAGTAATTTTTAATTATTTTTAATTTTGAAAAACTAATAAAAACCGAAAACTAATGTTACATTGTGCATTGATACACGAGTATTTTGTTTAAATTGGACTGAAAATGTTTTCAAAATTAACGTAGATTTTTTCAATTTTCAATAAAAGAGAATTTGTTTTATAACACCATACTTACTTTGCTTTGCTTTTTCCTCTTCGTTTGTTAATTAATAATTAATTGTTAATGATCATTAATCTCCAACGTGTGTCTAGGGTATTAAACAAGTTATTATACTATAAAAACTATTGACCTCGACCGATATACAAAACCAAAGTGACTGGGAAGGAAAAAAAAATTGGCGTCTCTAAATATGTGACATTCGGCCACCTTTTAACTCGGCGATGAACGCTGGTCAAAGTAATTTAACTAACAAATAAACCATATATCACTCGGTTTTTACCTTTTATATATATCATTAATAATACCCGCTAACTACCTGGCAATATCCCTAACATGGATGGGAATATTGTTCATGTGTGAGAAACTATATGTAAAACAAAAATAAAAACTCAAAGTTGAAATGTTGCTCAATATCCCTCGTAAATACAAATGTGTCATATCACTACTTCGACACAATTTTAGATAATGACTTGCAAATAGTATGGTAAACAATAGGGGTTATGTGAATAAATAAGTCTTAATATTAATTTTAAAGAATGTGCAAAAACGTAGTATACATTATACTTACAAAAATTGCAAAAGAAAACAAATTATGAACCTAAATATGATGTAATTAATTAATCCAACAGCTTATTTTTGTTATCAAATTGAAATTTGAAAAAGATGTTTTTTTCCAATTTAACATTATAAATTCAATCCATTTTCTCTCTTAATCTAGATTAAAATAGACAATCCTTTATCTTTTTTATTTATTTATTGCGAGGAAGGTATACAGTCATTTTTTGGTATTGTGGATTTTGTGGTTTTGGTGGTGGTGGAATTGGTTCACAATAATTGGAGCATTCTGCTCTCTCTTCAGGTGGCAACTGTAATCAGAGCGATTCTAATTAAATATTTTTATAATCACTTTAACCATCTTAATGTTTAATGATATAATAATTAAATCTAAAAATTGAGTAATAAAGTGGTGATAAAGTAATATTAATTAATATTAAGAATTCATATTCATAAAATAATTTTATCTTTTTATTTTTTTATTTTTATTAATCTTAATTTTTTCATTAAATCAAGTCTTCAATGTTAATGTATTACCTCTATACACAAATAAGATGTAACCAATTATATTTTAATTTCATTTAAAAAATAATTTAAAAAGTGTAGTTAATTATTCATATCATAATTAATATATTATTTATATTGAACAAGATTAAATAGCTCATTCTAGTTTTATGTTAATTAATTGAATGTACACAAGTTTCTTTGTTATTTGTCTTTCATTATTAACAAATTAATAATAGTATAAATAATCTTATTTATACTCATTAAGGATAATCATATTTACTTTTAAGAGTTTATATTTATTTATATTTTCATTCTCATAAACCAAAACATATATACATAATTTCAGTTGAAACGTTTATTTAAGTAATTCTAAATTTATTTTTCTAATATTTCATATTATTCAGTCAAAGATGAAGTTAGCTATATGTATGGTATAGCAAATTAGAGTTACTTTATTATTAGAAATTATTTTCTTGTCTAATATTTATTCTATTAAATAAAAAAATAATAAACTTATAAGACTATTATAGATTTCAGAACAGATATCCTAGGTCTACCGGTATGAAGTGAGCGTTTTTTTGTGAAATTAAAAAAATTTTATTCAAAGTATTGACCATTTCTTTTTACACATTTTGACCACCTTTCTGGCAATTTGTGGATGCATGTCCTATGTAAAAACAAATGGTAGGTGTTCAAATTGGTCATTTGTTGTTTGCAACGATTAGTATTAACAGTTTCACGAGATTTTAGAAAATCATGATACACCATACCTTTCTGGATCTAACAAACACAGAGGATTGCCTTCTTGCCGAATCGATCTGATTTTGCAGTCGATGTTGATGGTTGTCACCGATTAACCCATCATTATTTACGTTTAGGTTTCTTAAAATAAACCATCTTTCATCGTTAATAACAATTCGAAGCAAAACTGATTTTCTTTCGTGTTTTTTAAACCAAATTTCACAAGTGTTTTTTCGATTTTCCATCTATCTTTCGTTCAATTTATGTGGTACCCATTTTCCACCGTTTTGGATCTTTCCCGTAGCTTTTAAAAGGTCAGAAAATGTTTGTTGTGCAATATTTAACATTGCTGTTATTTGCTTTTGTGTCAAAGTATCATCTTCATTCAATATTCCTTACAATTCAGCGTCTTTAAACTTTTTTGGTGGTCTTCCACCTTCTTCATTCCTCACATCAAAATCATTATTTCTGAATCGTGGAAACCATCTTTTGAATGTTGCTTCTGATAGAGCATGGTCACCATAAGCATTCGATGTGACTCTTTAGCACTTTTCTTCAAATGAAAACAAAAAATTAATGCTTTCTGCAAATCATTACTTCCTTTACAAAGTTATACTTTTAAAACGATGAAAAAATATGATGTTTTGTATTCAATGACTAGATGTATATTAAATACGTTTGACAGGTGTCATACCAACCAATTAAACAAAAAAGGATAGTTCACAACATCGACACATTTATATCATAACGCTCATTTCAAAAGGGTAGATCTAGTATATAAAGCAGAAATTTAATGTGTGTTAATTTAAAATTATTATAATCAAGAATAAAAATAAAGTAAATAAAAATATTGATTTTAGTATATATCATAGAAGGTATATATGTGGAATTATTTAAATACATCTAACCAAATTAAAATATTTTTTTCTCTATAAACTAACAATATTCTTTTCCATAAATAATATATAGGATTTGAAAAAAATGAGTTAATAATTTATCATATCATATGAGATAGAGAATAAAAAATTTATTTGCATACCTGGCATAATGGAAGTGGAATACAGGGTTCCGGAGAGGTGCATGTTTGTATTTCAGGACAACATGTTGGGAAGGGACAGGACTGATCTTTGGAAATCGGAGGAGCATAAGGACATGGCGACAACCATTCCACACACTAACAAACAAATCAAATAATAAATAAAAACTACGATTTCTAGTTCTGTAAAGTATTCATAACAAAAAAGTAATAAATTGGAAGATTTCCGTATTTATTTACGTTTTCAAGTCTTTTAATCGTTTATCAAGTATTTTAATATTTTTTAAAATAATGAAATTAATTTTTCAAAAATGATTTTGTCATTTTGTATACATCAATTAATTTAATCTAATTTTATAATTACCTTCATTTCTTTAATAAATTCATTTGGTTTTATAAGTTCTATCATTTTGGGTGTTGAATTATGTATTTGTAATTGCATCCAATTGATCAGTTGTCCACAATTACATCCATTAGTAGTAACTAATGGGCGTAAATTTGGTCGTCCCGGCTCGAAAATATTCAAAAAATCGTCACACTATATTAAACAAAACAATCAGAAAATTTGCATTGTACTGTGACAAATAGTTAAAATAGTTAACATATAGGATATTGGGAAAGAGTTAATTTTGAATTGATGTTGCTGAACTCTAAAAGTTCTTGCCTTCAACAACCACATTCCTCCAATTGTCCCTATCATGATTATCTCAGCTTCTTTTAATTTCTTGGTTTACCCTTCGTTTATTTCGCAAATGGTTTTCCCTTAAACAGATTTTCACCTTTCTCGATTTATTCTTTTATCTGAATAGACTTTAGACTGCTATTCATTTAATAAATAGAAATCTTTTTTTAACGTGATGTTTATTTTACAATTAAATTGATTCCCATTGTGAGTATGTAATATGAAAGGTTACTTAAATGTTGGTTTTGGTTCAGTCATTTTGTGGTAAATACCATTGTAAATAATTTTAAGATATCTATTAATGTAATAAAAAATGAAAGAATGGAAATTTAACGAGTAAACAGACACATAGAACAAAATAGAGATAATAAGGCGTATTTAAACCCTTTCTCAATAAATAAGAAAATCCTATAACATTTTATTTAAGGTTGTTACTTCGCAAGGTGGTTTATCCTCTTCTAAGAACGTTTCATTTTCTGGTAAAGGATTTGTAACTATTTCCTCCGGATCTATGATCCCACGCGCTTTTTTAAATTCTCGAACAAATGCTAGTAATCTCTCCTTAAAAAAATAAAACAATAGTTATAATAAATTTATTTTAATTAATTAAATAAAATAAAATCGGTATCTTTGAATTTAAATTTTATAAAATTAAAAAAATGTTTATTCTAAAGTGAAATAATTCATTTGATTGTTATTTGTATTAAATATTAATTAAATTAAATAGATGGTTAGATACTTCATCATTGGAATGACAATCTTTCCAGCAACAGGGTCCAGGAGGTGGTTTCACACCCCATCGATGAGGGTAGGGCTTTAATGCTTGCTCAAGCATTTCATTTTCTTGACGTATTCGTTCTTGTTCAGCCTTTTCAGCCTTTTTTTGGTTTATTTCTTGATTTATTTGTTCTAGTCGTTCATTTAAATTACGAACTCTACCTAAACTCTAAAGAATTTTTTTTTAATATATTATACATTTATTTCTTTGTAAAAAATAATTGAATAAATAATGGTAAATAAAATATTAGTAATAAATGTGTTGAGAGTTATATTGAATATAAAAAAATATAAATAAGTTGAGACCAGGCCAGGTCCGAACCGACCGACGGTTTGAAATAAATTAATTTCCAGCTACAGAAACAATTTCAAATAATTTTAATATATGTATGTAATTTTATTAATGTAATAAAAAACAGATATGTATATAACATAAATATTTTTAATTTTATTTTATTTATAATATATATGTAAGACCAGGCTGTGACGTCATGAATGGCTGGATGACGTCATATAATTTTAAATTAAGAAAAAACTAATAAAGATGATTTTTCTCGAGAATAAAACCACCACAAAGTGCATGATTCGTGGTGATATGTAAAAAATCTCCTCATGTGAAATTTGGTGTGAAAATAACCCTTCCCTTCCTATCGTCGATCGCTAATACTACCACTTCCGGTTTCCGGATTTGTACCAAAAGTTGATCAATTCATCCCACTCATGCATTAAGTAAATATACCAAATTTCATCAAAATCCGTTGAGCCGTTCAGGCTGTACACATCTATACGGACGGACAGACATCATGCTAAAAATATTTTTTTCTGTTAAGAAAATGCATGATTCGTGGAGATCTGTAAAAATCTCCACATGTGAAATTTGGTGTGAAAATAATACCTCCCTTACTATCGTCGGTCGGTAAAAAGAGAAAATTTCAACTTTTCACCCTTGAACTTATGCAACCAATAAATATACTCTTTAAAACTTCTAAATTATTTATTTGTCACAATTATCAATTCATAATTAAATTGTATATAATTTGTCAATATTTTAATTATTATTAATGGATCTAATGAATGAATGACAACATAGACATTTAAAAAAAATGTATTCTCATTAAAATCTAATTAGTAATAAGTATTTATATAATAGATACAATATATTTGTGTCTGATTTATTTTAAATAAGACTTACAAATTCTTTTATTTATAAAAGAATTAATTGGGTATGTGGAAAAAACTATATATATAATAGGTGCATATTTTTGTCTTGTTTCTGAATACCAATATATATGTAAAGTAATTTAAAACTTATCGGTGATACTGGGAAAAGAGATCATTTTCTATCACTATGTTATGATAGAGAATGTCAGAGTAGATAATAAATAACTTGGATATAGTAGATATATAATATAAATATTATATGTTATTATACACATTATTATATGTCTATATAATGCCTTTACGCTAAGCGTATAATAAAATTCGGATCAATTCTATGTTAAATTTTCTATAATTATGAATATATTACACTTTCTTTAAACTATAGAACATTTTCGATTTCTTTCTGTATTACACGGTAATTTAAATAAATTTTAAGGTATTTCACATTTTGATCTACATAGTATGCTTTTTTACCTCCAATAGTTTCATTTAAAGATTTTCTATTTATAATTTATTTTATTATTTGATAAAATAATTTATTAAATATTGTACTAAAGTGACCTCCATATTCTTTTCAAATGTCTAATGATGTTTAAAAAATACAAAATATAAATAATGAATTAGACATATTATTTAGATTAAACTAAAATTAATAAAATTAACATTTATTTATAGAGAAAGAAATTTGTATACTTTTCAAAATTTAAATTTTTAGTATTATACAAAATAATTACTATATATTTATTTTAGAATATATTAATTTATTTAAGAAAAAGATTTTATAAATCCTTTGTTTTTAGAGATTTTCTTTGGAGAAATTATAAACGAGTATAGAATTTACACCACTTATTAAATAGGAATATATATATATGTATATAATAGAAAACAAATAAACAAAACAAAAGAATATGAAATGAAAATTAAAAAAATATTATATATAAATGGTTCATTGGTATTAATTTCAAAATAATAATAATTAATACCTTAAACATAGGAAGAGAACGTTTATGAATGTCCTCAGGGCCCCAAATTCGCCGAAGATGTTCATCACTACAATCGCATTGGGTGTTTCCATCATTTAATCGGGCACACACAAACATCGATAAATCTTTATCTTTCATTTTTCGGTCGGCTTTAAAAAGCCGCCTGCTTTTCGCAGGCAGCTAACTTCCTAATTTTAATTCCACAATTCTCGATATTACACAAAGAATACTAATCTTATTATATTCTTCGACTTTCTTGATTTTATTCCAATTTCTAGTTTTTATGAATTGATGTAAACACTCTTCTATATTAATTCTCTCATTTATATTAATTCATTTATATTAAAAATTTGATTTAAGAATAATAATTTTAAAATACTGCCGTCTTTATAATTCAAACATTTTTTATGCTTGAAAAAATAAAATTTTGATTAATTTGAAAAAAATAAGTTTTTTTTATATTTTTATTAATGAGTTTTTAAACTAATCTATAACAAAAAATAAGTGTTAATTTTGTACATTAAATAATAAGAATAATAAGAGGAAGAGTATTAACATACAAAATCTTAATATACAAAATGTAGAATTTGAATATGTAGAAAAATGGAATGTAATCACGAAGGATAATAATATTTAAGAAGAATTTAAATCGAGGTTGCAATCGGGAAACGCGTGTTATCATGCAGAAAAGAGGCTTATCTCATCAAAATTATTATCAAAGGGGATAAAAATTAAAATATATAAAACAATTATTTTGTCTGTTGTATTATATGGGTGGGAGGCATGGTCTATCGTCTATAACCTTAGGAGATGAGAGTAGATTCAGAGTATTTGAGAATAGGATTCTTCCCAGCATTTATGGGCCAAAGAAAAATAAGGACACTAGGGAATGGCGGAGACTGCATAACGAGGAATTGCATGACCTCAATGCATCTCCAGAAATAGTTAGGGTTATAAAAGCGAGAAGGCTGCTTGGCAGGGCAGAATGGGAGAGAAAAAAGATATTGGTGGGGAGACCGATCGGGCGCTTGGGAAGGGACGTAAGAGAGATGGAACAGGGGCTCAGGATAGGGACACTTGGAGAAAAGTGGTTGTTGCGGCCAAGAACTTTCGAGTACCGTTGAGCCACATAGATAGATATAACATATTCAATAATAATATATATAATTAATTTACTGATTAAATTAAAATATATTATAAATAAATACACGAAAAGAAATGAATGTTTTATCTTATATACTGATTGAAACAAAATGGATGAAAACCTTTTACTACTTTCAACCAAATACTATGTACCACTCTGGGGTACACGGGGCGGTGCCCCCGTCTAGGTGTGAAGAGCAGCTAGTTTATCATAATAAAACCTTTTACGGAAACCTTAACGAACAAATATATATATATGTGTGTGTGTTATTTATAATCTCATAATATAGCCAAGAATTATTATAAATCATTTTCAATAATTAATTTATTTTTCTTTTTGGTTATAGCTCAAATACCGCCTCCAGAATCTCCCGAAGAACCACCTCAAGTGAGACCACATGCTCTTATCGTTTATTCTTACAAAGCGCCTACATTTTGTAATCTGTGTGGTGAAATGTTATTTGGACTTGTCCGACAAGGTCTTAAATGTGAAGGTAAAATTTTAGCTTTATATAACTATTAAATATTCTAAATTTAATTTTTTATTATTCTAACAAAACATTCGTAAAAATTAGTTATATCAAATTTTAATTAATAGTTAGTCAATTTCTTTTGATTCTCTTTTTTTATAAAATTCCTCCTTATCCTACATACCTCATCCTCACAATTATTCCTTATTATTTTTAATTTTGTTCTATTCTTTGTTCATAAATGTTCGAAAAGACATAACATAAATTTTTTCTATTGATCTATATATTTAATTTTAAATAAAAGTCAGTATATTTAAAAACATTTATATAGATTGATACCCCATTTATTATGATATTTTTTATTTAAATAGGTTGTGGATTAAATTTTCACAAACGCTGCGTCGTCAAAATTCCAAACAATTGTACTCATACTTCTTTAAATTCTAAACGTCGACGCTCTTCAACTCTGCACGTCCCTCCAAGAAGTCCTTCAGATACCGGAAGCACTTCGTCCCTTACTTCAGCATCCGATGAGAGTGGTTTGGTAAGTTAAATATAAATTTTCCATTAATTTTTTCCAATTTAATTTTTTTTATTTTCAAATTAGTTGCTTCCATATCGACAAAATCGATCTCCATCTCTGGGTGGCCGACCAGTTTGGGCTTCATCTACTACAACCCCTGAGAGCAATAGTGGTATAAGCCCGAATACAAGCACGGGAGGTGGACAAATTCGTATTCCTCATACTTTTGTGGTCCATAGTTATACACGACCTACTGTTTGTCAACTTTGTAGAAAACTTTTAAAAGGATTATTTAAACAAGGCCTCCAATGTAAAGACTGCCATTATAATGTCCATAAAAAGTGTATTGAAAAAGTTCCAAAAGATTGCTCAGGTGAAAGTCCAAAGGTTTGTTTCAGTAATTTATATTTAAATTTGAAAAAATTGAAACAATATTAAAATTAATTCTTATTTATTTTATATTAAGGATGGCCTACCTGGAGGCGAATATCCTGATAGTGGTGTTGGAAGTGAACCAGAAAGAGAAATGGGCAGAGATAACACAGAGGACGATAGCGATGCGGGTGAAGAAAACGCAGATGGAAATGGCACCGACGATTCCCGTATTAGTTTCAACGGAGCATTTTCAATAGTAATTACTTTATATTTACATATTATATATAAAAGTTTAACATTTTGTTTCCTTTTTTTGAAATTTCTTAATTTAAACATTCTTCAAATTCAACTTCAAAAATTTTTTTTTTTCATTATTTATTTATAAATTATAAATGTGCAATAATATAGATAAAGAAATATTAATTTAATATTTTTTTTAGGAATTAAGTGGTGTCTCAGAGGATAGTGATGTAACTAAACAAACGACAAGGTACAAATTATTTTATATTAATTTTAAAAATAAAACTAAATATAATATGATAAATACAGGTTATTTTTTTCTTCTTTCTTTTTTATAATTATATTAATTTTAGTTCAACAGCAAGTAACAACATTCCTTTAATGCGTATTGTCCAATCTATCAAGCATACGAAACGTCGTGGATCCAAAGTTTTGAAAGAAGGTTGGATGGTTCATTGTACAAATAAAGATCCTCAGGTAAAGAAGATACAAAACTGTAAAATATGATTTATTCATTTTAATTTTTTAAACTCAAATAACTATCTCTGAATTTAATTTAAAATAAACTTTATTTTAATAACTATTTATTTTTTAAACAAATATCTATTATTTTAGAATAAATATTAGAAAATATTAAAATGCTAATTGAATAATCAATACAAAATTAGGATCAAATTCATAGAATTAAACTAAATTAAAATTAAGACTTAATAATAAAAATAATTAATTTTATTTAGAGAAAACGGCATTATTGGCGTCTGGATTCCAAAGCACTTACGCTTTTTCAAAGTGATACTGGATCGAAATATTATAAAGAAATTCCACTTTCGGAAATTCTTTCTATCGAGACTGCTCGGCAACCTCAAGGAGGTATTTTTATTTATTTATTTGTTATACTTATTATAATACTTTTTCTAATTAATTATTTTTATTTTATACTTAGAGAATAATTATAAATGATATTTTTTAGATGTTATGCATTGTTTTGAATTAAAGACTGCTCATGTCGATTATTTTGTTGGTGAAGACCCTCTTTTTGGAAGACATGATTCTGATTTAATTGCTTCATTACCCCCACCTGAAACTGGTATTGGATCACATCTTGCCAAAAGTTGGGAGACAAGTTTAAGACATGCCCTCATGCCTGTAACCTCTACCGCTGCTGCAAGTACTTCGCCAGGTAATTATCATTAATGATATTCCTGAAAAATAAAATTGAAAATTTATATATTAATATATTGCAGATGGTTCTGAAGTTCGGATAACTGATATGAGTCAGCTTTATCAAATTTTTGCTGATGAAGTACTTGGGAGTGGACAGTTTGGGATTGTCTATGGTGGGGCTCATCGAAAAACGGGTCGACCCGTTGCAATAAAAGTGATTGATAAATTGCGTTTTCCAACGAAACAAGAAGCACAACTTAAAAATGAAGTGGCAATATTGCAAAATTTATCGCATTTTGGAGTTGTTAATCTTGAAGGAATGTTTGAAACCCCTGAACGAATTTTTGTTGTAATGGAAAAATTGAAAGGAGATATGCTTGAAATGATTTTGTCCAGTGAAAAGGGCCGTCTTCCAGAGAGGACAACGAAATTTCTTATAACTCAAGTATAAAAATAAAAAGATTAAATGAAAAATTAATATATTCTCATTTAAAATGGAAATGTATTTTTTTCCACAGATTTTGGTAGCTTTAAAACATCTTCATAGTAAGAATATTGTACATTGTGATTTGAAACCTGAAAATGTGCTGCTTGGTTCTGATGCAGCCTTCCCTCAAGTAAAGCTCTGTGATTTCGGTTTTGCTAGAATTATTGGAGAGAAATCGTTTCGACGTTCTGTTGTTGGAACACCTGCATATCTAGGTTTGTAAATGAAATTTATTAATAAATCATATAAATTTAGCAGAATAAGTAATAATATTTTTTCTAGCTCCCGAAGTTCTTAGGAATAAAGGATACAACCGTTCCCTGGATATGTGGAGTGTAGGTGTAATTGTTTATGTAAGTTTATCAGGAACATTTCCTTTCAATGAGGATGAAGATATTAATGATCAAATACAAAATGCTGCTTTTATGTATCCACCAAATCCTTGGAAAGAAATTTCTCATGATGGTAAAAAATTTTAAATTTTATAATATTTTTATTTTAAAATTAAAAAAAAATTTATTTCATTTAGCTATCGATCTCATTAATAATTTGCTACAAGTGAAACAAAGGAAACGATTTACAGTTGATAAAACACTTTCCCATATTTGGCTTCAGGCATGTATTTCTCTTTTATTTATTTATTAATTAAATTATAATTATTTTTGTTCCTAATATTAAGAACTTAAGTTGAAATAAATAATAAGAATTAGATATTCTAAAATAAATTTGTAATTCCTTCAATTTCAAAAATATAGTGGTGGTATTTCTCTTTAAATTTTACCTATTTTTCGTTAAAAATATTGAGCTTTATGTAAGATATGTTGCTCTACATATTTTATGCTTTACGAATTGGATATATTCTTTTTAGAAAAATAACAAATTGGTTGGTTCGATTATAATAAAAAGAAATTAATGGATTTAACCCAAGGCGCGTGTGTTGAAACTTTTTAATAAGTCAAGTAAATTAAAATTAAACTTAATAAATATTTCTTTTTTAATTGAACACCCAAGTTTATTGATATAATTGCTTTACGCTTATTTCGACAATTAACTCTCTTCTTCTCAAGCTTCTGATGATGGTGTAATTATTCATATTTATTTTAGATCAATAATTAAATACTTTTATTCTTATATTTTAGGATTATCAAACATGGAGAGATCTCCGAGAGTTAGAGAACCAAGTTGGACAAAGATATTTGACCCACGAATCGGATGATGCTCGATGGGAAGCGTTTGGCGAGCCAATCTGACGAGCAGTCGATCGACCAAGACGAAGGGGTGAAGGTCGTCGTAGACGCTGGTGGCATTGGTTAATAGGAGTGTGAATTATTATTTTCTTGCAAATTCCCCTTCTCACTATCCCTTCAACCTTTGCACTTAGATTTCATATAAACTTGTGAATATTTTTCTTCTACAATAGTTAATATAAAAAGATCGTTATCAATTGCAATTTTTAAATGCAAAAATCGCTCTAATCAAAAGGTTGTATTTAAATTCTTTAAAAGAATATATAAATATATAATATAATTCAATACTCTGCTTTTAAAGTAGTATTGTACCATTAAAAACAAATCAGGAAGCCTTTTTAAGTTAAAATTCTATTCAAAAAAAATTTTAATATTTTATTATAATTTTTAATTTTATTAAAAATGTTTTTTTAAGATATATTTTATTAATTATATTTAATTATTTATAAAATATACATTCATTAATTTTATTTTATATTATAATGATTATTTATATTAAGGTGACCATTTTGATATTTTATTACTAATTTTATCTAATTATTTATTATGTATATTTTAAATATATATTTATTTTATTAAGATGTATTTTAAAGTTCATGTGTAGTTATTGAGAATTAAATATATTATTAATAGTTATTTATGTGCACAATGAATCAAATATATAACAATATAAGGATACTTTTAAATAAAAGAAAAATTTTAAAATTTATAGTAAATAGCAGTTTGGTCGCCTTAAATATAATTAAACATTTTAAATTTTCAGTATTAATTGCATTTATGCAAATATAGTTGATTGTATGATATTATAAATATAATTTTCTATTATTGATAAAATATTTTAATAACGGAACGGGAAAATAATATATAATGAATCACACACACATGACACTTAGATTTTTTTTAAATTGATAAATAAATACAATATATATTTATTAATAGATTGAAACTTCATAATTTTATCTTTATTTATTAGCTAATATTACTTTTTATAAAACGTCAAAATTGAAGAATAAGGCAAAATATTCATGAAATATAATAAATATTTTTCCAAAAAATAATACTATTTTCATAACTATTTATATATTTTTTATTGTTTTTATTTTTATATTTTATTATTTAATATTATATAATTTTTTATTAGTCCTAGTACTACATAGATTACAATTAAAACCTTATATTTTTTATATATATAAAATAATATAATTTTTATATTTTATTGCCTTTTTATTTGAAATTTCCTTTTCTTCTTAATTTTATTTAGTATTATTACACTTTAGATTTTTATATATTATTTTTTATCATTCTTTTTATATTTAATTTATAAATGATATTATTAAATTAATTGAAAAAAAAATTTTATTTTTTGGGCAAGTAAGTAAAACTTTCATAATAAAGCGGTTATAAATGTAAATAATAAAAATAATTATCACGTTAAATATATAATATTACGAAATATATTAATATATAAAATAATAATTATATGTGCAACAAATGATTATATAATTAATAACAGAAGCTTTTATTAATTAATCTGTATTGTTATATTTGAACTTTACTGGAATATCCCGATTTGAATATGGTTTATTTTTTATTTAATTAATGTTAAATTTTTCCTGTTTTGTGTTGAAATATTAATAATTGAACCAAAAAAAATGAAATGCTAGAAAGTTAAAACATTTAATTATGTCAATGCTTTATTTGAAAATAGTCAAAATTAATTAATAAATTTAAAAACAATTATAATTTTACTTATTCTAGTGACCAACAAATCGATAATCGATTTTTTCGTTGTCTATAGAATTGGTTGAATACAATTAAGAGTCAATATATCGTCAAAAATTATCGAAAAATTACGTCTTTCATTTATTTCTTGCTCATTATATATTATTTATATCTATATTTTTATTGTAGTCATTTATTTTTCAGAATTTTTAATTTTTTTTAAATTTATGTCGCTTTAATTGACACTGCAGAAATTCTCCAAATTGACAATAGTTTTTACCAGGACTTCTTAAATATTTTTAATGAAGTATTATTTATATAAAGGAAAACATTCCAGGAATACAACTTTTGTATTATTAGTAATTAAAATTATATTATTAATGGTGTTACTTAGATTTTTATGATTTTTAAACTAAAATGATTTAATTTACTATTTAATATATTAATAAAAATAATGTAAAATATAACATTTAATTTTGAAATTTAAATCAATTAACATAAATATAATTACAATTTCAGCACAAAAAAATAATTACATATCATATGTATATACATCCTTAAATCATGGAAGTAATTAGCCGGATAGTTACCGTGAATTATATTTGTTCCATTTACTTTTAAGCCTCTTATATAACACATCGTTCAATAAGTCCCGAGACTAACCCAGAGATGATGCTAGCAGTACCAAAGTGGCCACGTTTCCATAAAGTGCGAACCTCTACATGAAACGTGTAAAAATTTCACGTCGATTGCATCACAGACAGTAGAGTTATCGAGGTTAGAGTAAAGTCACTTTGTAATTTGTTTGAAAAATGAAAAAAGGGAGTTTCGCGTGTTGTTAAAACATTGTTTTAATTGGTAAAAATACCGTAGAAGCCCAGAAATGGCTTGAAATACATTATCCGGACCCCTCTCCATCCAAAACAACGATTTGTCGTTGGTATACTGAATATAACGTTTAACGTGGTCGTACAGACACAAATGACGCGGAACGTTCGGGTAGGTCATTGGAAGCCATTACACAGGAAAATGTGAGTGAAGTGTTAAAATTGGAATGCAAAATCGCAAAGTGAAGGTCCGTGAGATTGCAGAAATGACACAGATATCATCTTGAAGCGTATTTACAATCCTTCATGAAAAATTGAGCATGAAAAAGCTTCATTCCAAGTGGGTGCAAAGTTGAAGCAAAGGATAAATCCTTCTTTAAACATGGTATAGAAATGTTGGAAAGATTGTATCACTCTAAAAGGAGATTATATTGATGAATAAAAATGATTTTTGAAAAAAAAATGTTCTTTTCGTTGTTAGTCTCGGGACTTATTGAACGATGTGTTATATAGTCCATACTTGATGGGTAGATGTTTTAACAAAAAAATAAAATATAACTGTTGCATTATCTATTATATATATTATTATATCACTTTAGTCGAGGGTATTCCAATACTAAAATATATTAATAATAAATCAGTAAAATACAATTTTTTAATTACTCGTTTTGCTATTATTCCAAAATATGAATTGCCTGATTGATGGCTGAAATCAAAATTGAGATAAAACAACGAGTGATTGAAATGATGTAATTTTAATGTTTTATATTTAATAAACAGTTTAAATATAATTATATTGACTTAATTATAAATTTCATCGAAAAATTAAATTGAATAAAAATAATCCAAAGGATTTATAAAAATAAAAATATATTAGAGCATTGTGAATTTAAATTTAAATCACTTTTAAATCTGTAATAATCTTTTTTGTAATATTATATGCATTTATTTACATCCTATAAGTAAATAATATATTATAATAATATTAAATAAATATTTCAGGTGAAATTATAAATGTTATTACTATTAAGAATTTACAAAAATAATATTAATAAATAAATTTATATTGCATAATATATAAATTGTAATTTTTAAGAATTTGAAACTAAAAAAGATAAATAGCTTTTGATTTTTGTAAATAAATTATTCCATTTCGTTAACAAAATAGTTATTAATATATTATGTAGAATATTATGGCTGTTATAGAACTTATTATTATTTTTCATATTATATAATATTTTTAATTACGTACAATACAATTTAATATAATACAATATTTGCCATTGAAATAAATTTATTTTTTCAAATATAAAGTTATAATTTAAACTATTTAAAGTAACAACGACTTTTATATCAGCACAGTAGTTCTATAATATAATATCATGACAAACTATTTTTTGGAATTTCTATTAATGAAATGAAACTCCATAATAAAATAAAATTATAACTCACAACAGTAATAATTATAAAATAAGAGGTTAATTATTTTATAATAACTTTTTCTTTTCTTTTATGATATTAAACTTATACTCTTTTCGTTTAAAATGATATATATTATCAAAATCTTATAAATATTAACTGATGATGTTATCTTAAAATTCTCGCAAACTATTTTATCATAATGCATTGGAGATTTCTCATATAAATGGCAATAAAAGTTGTTTTCATAAAATATGGAAATTATTTCTTTATTATCAAAAAAAATAAATCAATTCATGTATATTAATATTATTTGAAATGTTAAAATATTAGAGCCTGGCAACTTATTGAATCTAATAGTATTCATTAACAATTTTTTTAACAATGTAATTATTGAATTTAAAATCGCAAAACTATTAACATAAAAAATTCCAAGTTTGAAAATTTGAATTTTTTATTGTGGATTAAAATTCTTTTTTTAAATAAAATTAAAGAAGAGATAGTATTATTTTTATTAATGAAAACTGAAAAATATAATTTTTTTTTTAAATGTATTGATACACAATTTCAGTTTCAATTAAATAATTATTAATTTATATTTTTTTTAAAATTATTTTTAAAAATCATGTGAAGGAAAGAGAATAAACAGCAACTATAGTTGCAATTTTGGTTAAATGGCTGGGACCATTATTTTATAAAAAAAGGCCTAAATAAAATGATACCTATTCCAAATTGTTACGATTTATACATTGGAAAAATATTAAAATCTATATTTGCTTTTACTTTTTACAATTTATTAAAAAAAATATGTTCATGTTAAATATTACTTATTTAAACCCACATTAACTATTTTATATAATAAATATTTTTTAAATATTTAAAATAGAGTAAAATTTATTTTATAAAATCGTAAAAGAACAATTAATTTTATAATTAGCAAACTTTCTTTTTAAAAATAATATATTTGACATTAAGTTTTGTAAATTCACAGGGAAATATAATATAAAAAAAAATAAACAAAATTTTTAGATTAAATTTACGGCAACTTATTGACCTAATTCCTAAAAGTGCCTCATTTGTTGTCCCTAGACCATGTAATAATACCAGCCGATGGAATTTATAAAATTGTTGATCTGAAATATTGGTCACGTTAAAATTAAAATATCTCATATTCATATAAATCATATTATATTCGTAATGATATATAAATAAATGAATTTTATTATGTAAATTCAAATTCAGCAAATTGAATTATATTAAACAATTATATATATATATATAAACATATATATATATATATATATGTGTAGATTATGTGATAAAATATTCATTTTGCAACGAATATCAAGTCAATAAATATCAAATCTTATGTAAAAATATATATAATATTAATTTATCTTCAACAACAATTTATTAAGTATAATTACCAATAAAAATATTTATCATTGTAAAGATTTCATTTTTTTTAATTTTATTTGTTGCATAGATATATCTGTAGTATAGTATAATTTCTGTCTTCCATTACATATCTTTTTTCAAAGATGTTATTATCAAAGTGCAATTGCTAATGGAAACCCCACACAAATTTCTTTGGTTAAATATTAAATAAAATGCTACAGTATTATAAATAGTTTATATTATGTAGAATATTGCCCTGGATACAATAGAATTACCTTTTATAAGAAAAAAAAATCTGGTTTAATCTATGTATTCATATAAATAATTATAGATTTAGTAAAAAAAAATTTGGATTTACAAGGCTCAAATTTTATAAATGTAATGAAGGTACATATGATTGATAAATCGCTAGTTTGATTTTTTCTAATACAATATTATCATATAAAATAATTATACTTGTTTAAATTTTTTTAAATTTTAATCACAAATAAAATACAATTATCTTATAATATATTCTTCATTATTTATTTATCCTATTGTTATTTAAATGTTAAATGAGATATTTAGTTAATGAAGAAACTTGTTGAAATCGTAAATTAAACTAAAAGAATTTAGCAAACAGGAAAATTATTTATAATATAAGAAAACAGTAGAAATTACAAGTTTGAAATTGGAGACTATATATAAAAATAAGTTGACCTGTGGCCAGGTCTGAACCGACCGACAGTTTGAAATAAATTAATTTCCAGCTACAGAAACAATTTCAAATAATTTTAATATATCTATTAATGTAATAAAAAACAGATAGGCATATAACATAAATATTTTTAATTTTATTTTATTTATAATATATATGTAAGAACAGGCTGTGACGTCATGAATGGCTGGATGACGTCATATAATTTTAAATTAAGAAAAAAACTAATAAAGATGATTTTTCTCGAAGATAAAACAAATACAAAGTGAATGATTCGTGATAATATGTAAAAAATCTCATGTGAAATTTGGTGTGAAAATAACTCTTCCCTTCCTATCGTCTATCGCTAATACTACCACTTCCGGTTTCCGGATTTGCACCAAAAGTTGATCAATTCATCCCACTGATGCATTAAGTAAATATACCAAATTTCATCAAAATCGGTTGAGCCGTTCAGGCTGTACACATCTATACGGACAGACGGACAGACGGACGGACTGACAGACATCATGCTAAAAATACTTTTTTCTGTTTAGAAAATGTATGATTCGTGGAGATATGTAAAAATCTCCACATGTGAAATTTGGTGTGAAAACAATACCTCCCTTACTATCGTCGGTCGGTAAAAATGTAAATAACCATTCGCCATTTATAGAACCAGTTATAGAAATCATAATATAATATATAAAATGTCAAAGCTAGCTGACTTAAGCTTTATATAAAAAAGAGATTAAAAGGAATAAATAAAATAAATGATAGTTTAAAAATGAGGGGTAAATTTAGAATTAATAAGCAACTTTTATGCAGATCTCAAAAGTTTTTGGCCGCAGCAACCACATTTCTACAAGTGTCTCTTTCCTGAGCCACAACCATCCAATCCCTACCCTCTCCCATCTCTCTAAGGTCCCTTCCTACATTGTCAACCCATCGTGTCTTTGGTCTTTCAAACCGACGTCTCCCAATCGGTCTTCCCACCAATATATTTTTCGCCATTCTTTCTCACGTGCCCTGCCCACCGCAGCTTTTTCGATTTTATAACCCTATGTCTTGAGTTGCACAGAGGTCATGCTATTCCTTGTTTTGCAGTCTCCGCCATTCCCCGGTGACCTCATCTTTCTTTGGTTCATAAATGCTTCGCAGAATCCTATTCTCAAATACTCTAAATTTACTCTCGTCACCTAATATCATAGACCATGCCTCACACCCATATAATACAACCGGCAAAATAATTGTTTTATATATTTTAATTTTAATCCTGTTTGATAATAATTTTGACGAGATAAGCCCCTTTACTTCATGATAACAGGCGTTACCCGATTGCAACCTCGATTTAAATTCGTCTCGAATATTATTCTTCGTGATTACAAAACCTAAGTACATATATAATTTTTTCTACATTTTGTATGATAAGACAGTGTGTGTTAATACTTCTCCTCTCTGTTACTAAATATTTTTTCTTAGCACTATTAATTTCAAGGCCCACCTCTTTTCCTGCTAACAGTATCTTTAATTTCAATTGCCGAATTTCCTTTTTTATTTAAGTCCTCTGCGAAACCTAAATATTGGCGTTTTTTGTTTAATTGGATTCCGTTTGATTTTTCCCCAATTCGTATAATTACATATTCCAGTATTAAATTAAATGAAATTGTTGATAGTGCGTCACCTTGTTTTAACCAATTCCGAATATCGAAAATTTCTGACAATTGATTTCCGCATCTTACTCTTCCTTTACTATCTTCAAGACAAATTTGAATCATACGTACTAGTTTTTTCGGAATTCCCATTAAGATTAAAATTTGATATTGAGTAAAATGCTTTACTAAAGTCTACAAATAATTGGTGAACACAAATAGTGAATTCGCTTTTTTATTCTAATATCTGATTTCATGTTGATCGATTTGCGATGAAATAATATTCGAAAGAATCTTATACGATGTCGTCAAAAGGGAAATTCCCCTGTAGTTATTGCAGTTGGTCCTATTTCCCTTCTTAAAAAGTGGGATAATAATTGCTTCCTGCCATTCTAAAGGAATCTTTCCCTTATGCCAGATCCACAGACCATTCCCTTTACTAAAGGTTTTCCACTATATTTGATTAATTCCGTTGGGATCCCATCAATTCCCTCTGGTTTATTATAATAAGAGGTATTTCATTTTTTTTTAATTTTCACTTTGTGAATTAAAATGAATCAAATAATTTCTTTTTTGAAATTTTATATTTATATTAATTTTCTCAGGCATTATATTTAGGTTTTAGATGAAATTCATTTATCATTCTACGTTTACGTTAGAAAGGTAAAAATATTCTATATAAATAATCTCCATTATTTTTGTTTAATATTAATTTCATCCCATAAATGTTGTGAATTGTATTTCCAAAAATATATGTAGTATTTACATAATGTATGCTTCATACAATTAATAAAAATATATTTTAACTTAGTCAATAATTTTAATGGAATAAGTCTATAAGTTTATTGGTCACTAAATTTTTACCTGATTCCAATATTTTTTATATTCTTCTTCAATATTATCCTTCGTAAATATAGTACGTAAATATTTAAACTATTATGTTTTGAAATTATATGTTTTTTTATAAAATTATTTATTAGGAACTATCAATATTTGAAGACCACTGAAATAGAAAAACCCTGTTTGTTTATTATTCGAAAGAAAGGCATTTGTAAAAGATATTTTGTTCATAATTATATTTTTATGATCGATTTATTTATTTCTAAAAATATACAATTTATTGAGAAAATATATTACACTTAATAATTTTAAAAAAATATTATATAATAATATTCGATTAAAGTACAATCGGAGGGATAAAATATTTAAATTATTTTTAAGTAGAATTATAAATATTATATAAAATTGATACTTTCAATTGAAGACCTTAGAGCGAAACAGTGGTAAGCCACAAAATCAAAAAGTTGAGATATTGCCGTTTAAAGTTTAGAGAAAAGATATAAAACATTGGGTTTACTGCATATGTTTCAAATTTGCTCAATATGTAATATCAGTAAAGGGAAAAAGTCAGCAACTATTATTTCTTTAAATAAATCATTTTTTCTAAAAAATTAGAATTTATTTTGAAAAAAATGTGGCTTACCATGTTTTTGCTAAAACTAAACTAAACGGATGATAAAAATAACTAAGATAATATAATAGATCTATAACACATCTAAAATTTCAACATCTTTATCTACTATATTTTTTTTCACAAAAAAAAAAATAGAATTTACATAAAATGTAGCTTCACGTGTTTTTGCTTTATCTAAATTAAAACAAAATAAAGAAAAGAATGCAATACTTATTAATCATCTAAAATTTCAACCTCATCATCTACATCATCAACAGTTACATTT
The DNA here is from genome assembly GCA_963082975.1 of Labia minor. Classification (NCBI taxonomy): domain Eukaryota; kingdom Metazoa; phylum Arthropoda; class Insecta; order Dermaptera; family Spongiphoridae; genus Labia; species Labia minor. The sequence continues at coordinate 65,533,638 of OY720344.1, read as the reverse complement.
AATTGAGTGTAAAATGATTGATAGGCTGGAGGTATATAAGGCAATAATGTTTGTACATTTTTAATTTTCTTTTCTGCTATTTTTAATGGCTCGTTGTATTTATGTTTAATATCTGACAAGGTTATCATTACAGGTCTACCTTGTTTTAAGACATTAATTTTCCTGTATTCTCCATTAACTGTGTTTTTAACAAAAAATGATCCAATATTCTCTGATTTAAAGCAAAAGCTATACGTTCCTGAAAATTCCAAGTTTGTCTTATCAGAAAAGCGTGCTTTTTTGTTTATATTCGCCAACAGAGGCTCATAAGAATAAGTCTTTTTGACTTATTTTTGTTACTATAAATGGGTTTTTTCGGTTTGATTTTTGAATGACATCTAGCCAACCTTCTGGTGAATATATTTGCTCGTTGTTGGGCAATAACATCTTAAGCCACATGGCATACAATACTTTTGCATAAATTATTTACAAAATATTTTTACATAAAAACGTGGTAAGCCAAAAAAATAAAAAACTATAACCTATCTCAGAAGAATCTATCGACATATTATCGTTATTTGGTACAAAGTCTTTGTCGACACAACTGTCATCACTCTCCTCAAAAAACTCAGGACTAGAACGGTTATTTTCACGAATAATTGCTCATAAACCAGAAGTCGACGCTATATTGATGTGGCTTACCATGCTCTTCACGTAAGAAAATGAAGTAATTTTGCCAACACCAACAACATGATTTAGCGATAGCAGTGCTATTTATTACGAAACAGTCAAAATAACTTTTTTAGTGGTTTAATATTGTTCCCGCCATATGATAAATGCAATAAAACAATTTTCGGCAAAAGTGTGGCTTACCACTGTTTCGCTCTAAGGTCTTCAATTGAAAAAACATAATATAATTAGTAAAAAAGATTTTGTCATAACAAAATTCTAAAGTAAGCAATATCTAAATTTAAAATAGATAAATAACTAATTCAAATATTAATAATACATGCAATGTCATTTTTATTCAACTATTTATGATTCGATTAGAATATGATAGAAACGACAAATAGTTATGAATTACATAAAATTTTTTTCAAAATTCTCCAATTTGAATCTCTCAAATATTCGGTCTAGTATGTAATGTATATGAGTCAATATTTCTAACTGAACTTTTGACGAATCACATTATTTCTGGTTTCAAATTAACATAATCTGAAATCTTAAGAAATGCCATAAAAAATGTTTTTACCAGACTATTTTATTTATATAAAAGTTTATTTTGAAAATATAGAAAATTTTGTATTGTTTAAATAAAATAAAATTAATATAATAATATTACAATAATAATGAACCGATAAGTTATAAGTTATTATAACATTTATTTAACATTTCATTTATCTAAAAATACTATAATATACATTAAAATTTATCAAAATAAAATACATAAAAATTCAAAGAAAAAAAATTAATAGGTATCCTAAAAATATTAAAATATATGTATTTAGAAATAAATAAGCAAAGATTTTCGGTTTTTGTGTCAAGGGGTTTAGTAGTAGTGTTCTACATCCTAATCATTAAATATTATATATTAGACATTTCAGGTTTCGTTTTTTGATCTATAATCTATAGATCTATATGTTATATGTATTAAAAAATCAGTGATAATGAGTGAAATTTACTATAATATACTGATTTACAATAATTAAATAAAAAAATAACAGAGTGAATGCTGTTTCGGAACGAACCGTACAACTTTGGTTTAATTGATTCCGTTCTGGAAATCTCGTATGTGCAAAATTTTCGCCGATTCGTCATAGATAAAGTGTATGAAATTCTGCAAATTGTGGAAACTGGCATGCAAGCACTCAAACCATGGCATATTCATTAAATGTTGATTAAATACAGTTATGACTCTTAAAATAAGGCTGGTTAGTGACCCTTGATATTTAAGTGCCACATGATTTAAGATAAATAATTTATGATCAAATTTCCATTAGAACGTTACTAAAATGCAATTTCCCAAGCAATTTTGGGTGATAAAAAAGGATAAAATACAAGAATAAAAAAGGTTAAAGGTCGTGAACAAATGCTGGTGAATCATCATTAACGATATTTCCTTGGTATAAAAAACTAACGAACAAAAAACGCTTTTTTGCCAGACTTGTTAAATTGATCCTAAAAATGGCAAAAGGTCATAATTCGAAAATTTCATTCAAAAATTGACAAGAAAACCGAAAATCTTTATATTTTTAAATTAAAAAAAAAATAAACAATTGTGCGATCTTTCATTACAGATTTTGTGCTTAGTGAAATATTTTTTAAATATAGTGTCTTAAAAGAAAGTTTATATTTAGTAAATCCAATAAAAAAAATGTAACCCAACGTTCGAAAAAATTTATTAATTATTAAAGCACACGATTTTGAAATCTACTTTTTATAAGTAATATAGTTTAAATGAAAAGGACCCTCGAATGTAAAATTTCTTAAGACCCTATACAGGAGCGAGAATAATTCAAGGTATGATCTGAACTGTTCTTGGGCGAAATTTCCTTAGGGTTTGGACTGTTCAGTCTTATTTATAAATGAATATTTGGTTACATCAGGCCAAACCTTCTTAAAAATAAATTTCCAAGGGGTGTACTTTAATAGTTAATAAACATATTTTGTCAGTTGTCATACTTTTTTTCGATTAAATATAAATTTTGTTTTGATCTTTATTTTTTATAGCACATCTATTATATGTAATTTTTAAGCGTTTATAATTAATAAATAAAAACGTTTATTATTGCGAACGGCAGATTATATATATACGTATATTAATAAAATGAATAAATTTATTTTTTTTATTTCCACAATTAGGATATCACAAGTTAATTTTTTTTTCAAAACTTCATTTTTTCTAGCTTAGAGTATATAGTTGACTTGACTAAAATTGAATGAATTTTTGTAATTTAAGTCTAGCTAAAATAGAATCAATAAATTGAGATATAAATTTAAAACAAAACTAAAATATTTTTTTTTGATAAATAAAGTTTTAATTGAATGATTATATCTATTTAATTAATCTAGAAAATTATTGAAACTATAACTAAATGGGAAAGGGAGAAAAGTGTAAAAAATGATTGTCGTCGAATAGTACAATAATTCAAAAGATAAATTTGTAAGAGGAAAAAAATATTTTTCTAATACTTCTAAGTGATTTAGAAGTTATTCATTATTTCCTGCAAAACCTCGAAAAATTGATGCTATAGAAGCTGCCGCGCTTGTAACTAGTCCACCAGTGAAGCTTGCTTGTTGCAAAGATGCACATATTTCAGGACATGAAGTAAGAGCTATCTAAAAATCAAATATATTGAAATCAATTTTAAAATAAATAATAAATGAATTTAAAAAAAAAGTTTTTAAAGTTTTATTCTTAGCTCCATCATGTTTACTTGATTTATAAAAAAACTTCGAAGATGTAACTAGGCTACCCGTGAAAAATTATTTATAAAATTTTATTCTTTTAATTAGAAATATGTTTGGATAATCTTAAGAATTATATTATTATTAATATGTGTTTTTATATATTTATATTAATATCTTTAAATAATAGTGACATTCAAAAAAATATAATACTTATATATATACCGTTTCCCAATCATTAGTTAAACAGTCACTTTCTTCATCGCTTGAATCATGGTTAATTTCAAGTTCTCGGCTCAGAGGTTCCACTAAAACCTTTGCGAGTGAAGATTCTATTTCGAAAGGTTTTCTAAAAATGTACATTGAAATATTAATCAAGATTTTCCAATATAATATTTATCCAGTTATAAAGAAATTTATGAAATCAACAATAAATTATCTTACCCTTGATTATCTTCAATATGACACTGTGAATTTATAAGTTCGAGTAAATTATTAAGAGTATGTGTTGGCTGAATTAATTCTGGATTAATATTTTGAGAAAAACAAAGAAATAAAATATTCGAATTTAATTTTGCTACTTTACGAGCAAATTGTTGATCATTTAATTCATTTCCGGAAAATTCACTAAAATTATTATTTTTAATCATATATGTAAAAAAGAAGATAAACAAGATTATAAAAAATAAATTAAATTAAATATTAATAATTACCTATAATTGAGACAATAAGGAAGTTGAATGTCTAAATAAAATGAAAGAATATTTACAAGCTGAGTGGCATATTGAAGAGCTCCAATGATACTATAGGCTCGATTACGATCTGGAGATGGTTCATTCTTATTACTTACTTTATTGGTAGCAACTAAAGAGGAGAAAAAATAATTTGTAATATTAATAATTTAAATTTATTTTTTTGTATAAATTATTAGTAAATCAAATTTCAAATTTATTTTATATGTGTGGTTAATATAATATTATATATATATATTTAATAATAAATTTCATTTGCTCATTACCCCAAATATTATAAGCTGAATAATCTCCAGAACCAGGTAATCTTGGTGCAACTATACAATGATGCAGCTCCCCTGAGGTATCAGTTAAAATCCAACGACCTTTTACATAAGTTGTTCGACTAGCATCAGCAAGGGCACAAACAGTAGCTGAATCAGGACCTATATTAGAAACTTCACTAAAAGTGTGTATAACAAATTTTTGAATTCAAAATTAGTTAGTAATAATTAGATAATAAATTTAAAAAATGAAAAATTACCATTGGACAGGTTGTACCTGATGAATCGGAAATATATATTTATTAAGATTTTGAATATTTTTTTTAATACAGTTTCTAAGTTTCCTTTGAATATCTTGAAGCTTAAGCAGTTGTGCTTCTTTATTTTTTTTACTTTCATCAGTAATTTCAGAAATATTAGCTAATTTATCTTGTCGAGTACCATGCTGCCGATTAAACTTATTGTTCTCGGTCTGTTGTTGTTTGAATAAAATTAATTCCTTAATTCGATTTTTTGTCAAAGTATTTAATTTTAATTTGCTCTTTTGTTGATTGGATTTTGTTAAAATTTCAAGATGATGTTTACCTAAAAAATTAATAAATAGTGAGCTGCTAAACCCATTTAGTTTATGTAATTATAAATTCAAATTATAGTGAATCAATTGAAGATTACGCACACATTTCTAGTATATTAAAATAAAATTAAAGCAATATAATAATAAATAATACTAATACTGATGATTTGATATTTGTAAACGGAATAAAGATCCCGTGTACTTTAATATATCAGTTGTTATGAAACATTACACAATATTTAAATTAAAAAACAATATACCTGCGTTAATATTTTCTTTTTTCTCATTAATTAATGATTGAAGAATTCTTATTCGATCTTGGCAATCAGTAATGTCATTTTTCTTGAAAATATATTATGTATTAATATAAATATGTTAATAAAAAATTAATTTATAATTCAAATGAAATAGTATACCATATCATTAACTTGAATCTTTTTTTCTAATAACTTTACACACATTTCTTCAATTTTTCTTAGTTGCTTTTTAAGATATATGTAATTCATTTTTTTTTCAGCATATCTGTTAAAATTTAATAAGCTAAATTAGATATATTCTATTTAACAAAAAATATAAATAATTACCTTTCAGATAACGTATTTGAATGGTAAAAATTTCCATCTGTAACGCATTGTTGACAATAAAATACTCTTTTAGCGCTTTGACATAAAGGACATCTTCCTAATTGGTAATTGCTTTTATCATTTGTTATTGGAAAATCTGATGGAGCACTATAACTATCATCTGCATTTGTAGCCATTTGTTATTTACAAATACGAGAATTTTATTTCGCAATATAGTTTATTAATAGTTTGAAAACAATTCGAATTAATTAGTAAAATTGTATTATGAATTGTTATGATTTATATTCAAAATATAATAAATACTTATATAAAGTTAATAATCATAGAGATTAAATATATTTGATTGTTTTGCTACTTTATAAATTCATTTGAGAAATTGACATTGAACATTGAATCAAAATGTTTATATGTTTGTCCAATAGAGGGAAATACCTACATTGAAATTGAATCTGTCAATCAAAACATTAAATTAAATAATATTTTATTTTAACTAATTAATTAATAAATATTGTAATGAATATAGAAATAATTTTAAAAATTGGTAAAGGTTTACATCCGGGGCTCCGAGATAGAAATGATTGTCCCTAAGAGGGCGTAACCAACGACCACGCTTGGCTTTAGGTCAAGACAACTCAAGAGATGGCGGGGCCTTCACCATTGTGTTTGCTTTAACCCTATCATATGTCAAATATTATAGCTAAGTTTTTTTGAATTTTTTATAATTAAAATAAATATTAATTAAATAAAAAACCTTTGTACTGTATCTCTAAATTATATAACCTTATATTATATTATATTTCTAATTATTATAATTATATTTCTAAAAATCCTTTAGGATATTATTATTAGTATATATAAGGTTAAATAATTTAGAGTTATACAGTACAAAGGTTTTTTATTTAATTAATATTTATTTTAATTTTAAAAAATTCAAAAAAACTTAGCTATAATATTTTACATATGATAGGGTTAATTACAATTTTTTAAAAGACATCCTTAATAAATAGAAAAATAATAATTTTTAAATAATATAAATAATATTTAATTATAATCTAATCAAAGAAAATAAAAGTTTGAATCTATTTGATAGTTGATCTTTTTATAAATAATTAATCTCAAATTAAATATTTTTTAATATTAAAAAATAACAAATTTCATATGTATATTTATTTATTTTTAATATTAAACGTATTTCATATCTATATTTATTTTTATAAATGTTTAGGCAAATGTTGAAATTAATATATATTTAAATTTAAATTGTATTTAATAGCGCTATCTACTGGACAAGGTGAAGATCTCGCCCTCTTTTGATCATAAGTCATACTATAACTACCAAAACATGGCCCCCCCACCCCCAATTTATATGCAAATTATATTAATTTTTCTCCAGTAAACACGAAGTGAGCACCAATTATTTCTTATCAAAAATCAATCAGGGTAATCTAAGGTACGCACTGGTATTTTTTTTTTTCCGATCCGTTGAGGGATTAGGTAGGGTGGTCCTTTACCTAAAAATTAATTTATCAATAAACTAAAATCAATATAAAAAATAATTTTTATATTATACAAATTTCTTGTAAATTTTTAAATAAAATATTTATTTATTTTTTTTATTTTCCATTTCAATATAAATAATTTATATAAAAATGTTTTATTTTAGGTTCTAATAAAAAAGTCAAGTTTGAGAGTTGTTGATTTGATTAAACGAGTTGTCTAGAAGGGCAGGGAAAATAAAACCGCCAGTTAGTTCCCGCCTTTTCATAAAATAGCATAAAATTTCTATTACTTCCATTCAATCCATATTATGCAGACTTGTTAGCTTCTTTTTATAAATATTTAAAATGGTTAATAGAAATCTTTTACAAGAAAATTTTGATCTAATAGGAGTTGAAGTTAGCCCAGATATTCTTGATGTTTGTAAGTTAAATTTCATTTAATTCTTTTTCCCGATTTCTAATTATTTTATGGATTCTTAAAAGGTGAAGAACTTTGTATTATTCACCATGTCGAAGAAGAAGAATTTGTCAATATGTGGATTGCATATTCTATTTCTAAACTTAATAATCACCCACCAACATCTAAATATTTATATCAAATGGCTCAAGAACAATTAGAAAAGAAGACTGTAAAGAAAAATAAATCTCAAACTGAAAATAATGTTCCCTCTTTAAAAATATATAATGCTGATTCTTCAAAATATAATACGTATCCTTATCTAATTTCTTTATTTTTTTATCATTTTTTTTTATTTATTAAATCTTTAACATTTAAAAGTTATGATGCAAATGAAGATGACATTATAGATTCTTATTCTTCTGGACTACCTCAAAAAGTAAGTTTAATATATACACCTAAACTTAAACTCCTACACTTTTATCTGATTTTTTTGAAATTAATTAATCTTGTTCAATTCAAGATGCAATGATGGCGGTAGGCGTCTGTCCCCTCCCTTCTTTCTCCCACTCTTCGACTCCTTGAGAAGCCTCAAGGCCAGGCAGTCCCTGCGCCATACAAGCTTTTGACACACTAGAACACCTTTTCTTTGTTTAATTTAATTTTTCTGCAAGATATTCAATATTTGTCTTAATATTTATTGAAATGAATGTTTTTTATTTTCTCAATTTTAAGAAATAATCTATTAATAGAATAAACATTGAGAAAAATTAGAAATTCTTTAAACTAAAATTAAAAAAGCATTTCTTTATAATTTGATCTAGATGTTAGTAATTTTAAGGTAAGAATGTACCAAACATTTGGATTTTTCTCCCATGTAAGTTTTTACCAGTTTTGGGTCAATCGGAGGGTCATCCGACATACATCGTTGCCACGTCGTTTTGGCTGATGGCCTTGGATGAGTGCGGGTGTAGTGGGCACAGGTCAATCACTCTGTGACTAGATCCACACTCATCAAAGGCTGCCGCTCTTTGTCGACAATGGAATCACCTGTGGATCTCAACCACTTGTTGCGCGTCATCTTCATCTATTCAATATTCTATTTTATTTAGTATAAAAAAGTGTAATATAAACCTTTGATCTTATTTGTCAATTAAAATAATCAAATCCATGGGATTTAACAAAAAAACAAAAATACTACACAATTAGAACGATTCATATAAAATATCAATAATTTGATTCGGAAGATACATAGAATATTTATTCTTTTCATCAAATTGAAAATAAATAAATAAACTTAATTGAAAAAAGTGTGATATAAATTTTCAGAAATCAAGATAGGCGGGTTCGGATCGTAGTCATGTTTTATTTGATCATGACTAGATCCATACTCGTCTATCTTGTTTCAAATTGCAACGACAGAATGAAACGAAGATGGATATAAATTTAATTTTTTTTATTTGTAAATATTTTTGAAATCTGTTACATAAAATTTATTTAATTAAATATTTTCATAATATCATTTGAAAATCTTTTATTTTATCAAATTTTAAAATCCTTAAACCAAACTATTTTTAAAACAGATTTAATATGTTCTTTTTAGTATTTTTAAATTATATATACATATATATATATATATAAATATCTTAATCATTAATAATAAATTAGTCCATATTTAGCAAAGTTATAAGAATATTTTATTTAAACATATCTCTATTATTTCAAAGTATAAAATCAAAATAAATTGTGTTTAATTTTTACGAAATTACCAAAAAAATATTGATATAAGTATGTTTTTTTGTTTAAAAATATCACTCAGAAATTTCATAAAAATTTTTAATGTATCTTTAGAATAATAATAAATTATAGCTATAATATATTATAAAAGCTGATGAAAATTTAAACTTAAAAAATTTTAAATTATACAAAAAGACTAAGAAATTAATTATTAATTGAAAGTATAATATAACAAAATATAAAGAACAATTATAAAATTGTTTAATTTATATTTATTATATTTGTTTAGAAAAATGCTCCTCATATTATACTAAAGACTCCTGAACGAAGACGTAAGAGCACAGCAGATTTTTCACCAGCAAGTTTTTCTGCTAGAACGTAAGAATTTACAAATAATTATGAATCCTCAGAGTTGAATATATATTACTTTTACATAAAATGCAACATAAATACTTTATTTTAATATTGAAAAGAACAATTTCATATTGAATATAGAAGGGGTTGAACTTAAGTCAAGTAATACAAATATACTATCTCTTAAATTTTTTCAAGATGTAGATATAATTCTCTAAGATCCTTGATTCCATCTCTTGAAAAATAGTTTTTATACTAATTCCGCAACAGATTTCAATTTAGAATTGTTCAAGATGTTATATATATAGATATACTATTAAAAACAGGTACATCAATACACATTTCAACAAGAGATCATTTCTTTGTTAGAGAGTGTTTAAATATGTTTAAAATTCATTTAGTTTTGATTCAATAAACCTATCTTGTAAAGTAATTCTAATGGTAATATGCACAAGCTATATTCCTTTGTACTCATCCCAATATACTACTTTTTGAGCGTAAATATTTTTCGTTAAGAAAATAAATATTTAACTATATAAAATTTTTAATTTTTGGTTTCAATTTCAAAAATGAAAACTGTTTTAAAGATTTTTTTAATTTGTTCATATTACCCGAATAAAATTATCTGAATAGTTGAAATCAATATAGCTTTGTAAAATTTTAAGAGAAAAACAAATTGCCTAGTGCACTGGTTTCCAGGAAAATGAATATATTTTATAGCCAAAAAAAACATTGAAAGAAATCAGATATTCAAATTATATTAATAGAGAATCAAGCTAGATTTATATATTTATATATTGAATCATTTAAAATAAAATAAACTTGATTCTGATTTTTTTCACCATTAAATATACAATTAAGGGTTATTTTAATCATAAGAAAATAGTCCCGATATCAACCTTTAATAAATTTTTTTATTTGTAATTAGTTGAGTTGAAAAAACAAAATTAGGCCGTTTCATAGGAACATTAAGCCACAAAACCATAATTTTTATAATTTTTCCATTGTTGAATGTTTTTGATTATTTACTTTTAGTGGCACGCCTTCTACAAGATATGAATCTAGAACCAATGCTGGTTCAGTCGTAGCTTCCTATGGAAATATGGAAAATTCAAATTCCAATACCTCTAAGAAAAGTGATATTAAGATTTCTAATCTCTTCAATGAGCAGCCTGTTTATTTTTTTCCTTCAATAGCAAAAGATGGCGAATATTTAAAAGAACATTTTTATCAAATTAGTAAAAAAATTGTCAATCAAATACCTGAAGAATTAATAGTAAGACTTGATTAATAAACCTATCTGGAATTAAAACAAAAGCTTTATTTTAATCATTTTCCTTTTTAGAATCAGAACTACAGAATTATTTCTGGGAAAATTACTCCTACAAGCAATGAACGATTACATTTAGATAAAATTTTGCTTGAAATTGAAAATGAAGAAGAAAAATTCGTATTACATCGTTTAGTATTTAATGAGATTGATGAGGTGGCTATTTTTCCAGGACAGGTTGTTAACTCTTACATTATTAATAATTTATAATAAGATATACTTGAGATAATAATTTATTGAATAAATTTAGATTGCAACTGTATTAACTAATTTTGGAAAAGGCAAAGAATCTGATGTGGTTGCAGAAAAATTATTTACCCATGCATTGCCATCATTTCGAGTATTTACAAATGAAGGTAAATTTTATATTATTAATTTTTAACTCAATTTAATAATTACAATGTTCATATAGCTTCTCTCCAGATTCTGATTGCTTCTGGTCCATTTACGCAAAGTGATACCCTTAACTATCAGCCATTGGCCGATTTTGCAACTTATGTAGCTGAACATAAACCTGATGTTGTAATTCTTATTGGACCATTTGTTGACTCAAGTCATCCACTTATTGAAGATTGTACATTGGCAGAAACATTTCAATCATTTTTTGAAAAATTATTAATTTTATTTATGGAACCCCTTCAAGGGTATAAATAAATTCATTTTTCTTCATTTAATATTAAACACTATTTCTTTTAATTTAAATTAATTGTTTAGGTTATCTACTCAAGTTATTATTATTTCTTCTCAACGTGATGTTAATTGCCAATGCGTTTACCCAACTCCATCTTATAAAATAAAAAATATGAAAAATGTTCACTTTTTCGGTGATCCTGCTAAAATATCCATTGGAAATATTATTGTTGCTGTAACATCGACGGATGTCTTAAAACATCTTAGCAGATATGAATTATATAAGTAATTCACATTAAAACTTTGTTAAATTTAAAATTTTTATTTTAATAATTTAAAAATTTTTCTTAGATCTTCCCAGCCTTCAAAAGATCGTCTTGGACGTTTAGCTAGCCATTTATTAAGTCAACAAAATTTCTATCCGCTTTATCCTCCAGATCCTGAAGTTAGTTTGGATATGGGATTGTTTACTAAATTTTGTTATTTCGATTTAATGCCTCACATTTTAATAGTTCCTTCGGATTTAAAATATTTTATCAAAGTAAGTGGTAATGACAATAATTATTGAAATCTTTATTTTTCTAAAAATATATTTTAAAAATATTTACCATCCATTTTTCTTTTTAATAGAACATTCATGGATGTATTGTTGTAAATCCTGAAAGGCTTGCTAAAGGATTAGTAGGAGGAACATTTTCAAAATTACATATAAAACAAAAACTTCAGAATAATGAAGAACCATTTAGTGATTTTATCTATGCTGAAATAATTCATATTTAATTTAATTTTCTTTAGTTCATTACAAATATTATAATTTATATCATTTTTAACATTAATTTGTTAACTTAATAAAATAAAAAATGTCAAGTTTAAAACAATTGTACATATATTTAATATTATAAGTACTTGTTACTTCAAATACTATATAATAAATACATTTTTATTTAAAATTATTCTTGATATTATTTAGTAAATAAATTGCATATTTTAAAATAAAAAAAATGTAATTTAGATTTGTTTATCTACCTTTCTACCCATTGAGTAAGCCTATGCATTCTCATTATTAAGAGTTTTCCTAATATTGAATTTTTATAAACTTATGAAGTTTGAACCCTCTTCCTCAATTTTCCTAATCCACTTATATACCGCTGAGCTGCACTTGAAATTATAACATTTGTTCTGGTCTTAAAAAATAATCATTTAGATTTATTAGGCCCATTGCCTGATAAATTTGTTGGATAATTTTAAAAATAATTTATATACATCATCAAAACTTTAGGCTCAAAGTTTATAGATCATATCATTACACAAAGATTATATGATTTAATATAAAATTTATATATTGAATATTATATTCAAATTATCAATTTTTACAACTGTATGTATAAAACCTTTATTTAAATATCTCTACACCAGCGGCCGGGAGGCTTTTTTAATCATTACCCCAAAATACTTTTGTGTAAGTTGATATTACCTCATGGTGAAGAGCAAAAAAAAAACAAAAACGAAATCTCTTTTTAGCATCTTTCCTATTGCCCCCCCCCCCCATAATTTTTAAAAGAAAACAATAAATAAAAATTTAATTTATAAAATAGCAAAATATATACTTTTTACTCACAAAAGTTTCATTTTTACCCCATTTGGGGTAATTTACCCCGGTTCTGCTTTACACCTACTTATATAAGTTTACATGTACTTTTATCCAAGACCCCTTTCTAAATCGACCGAATATGTGAAGACCACCCAAGCTTCCCCTTACCGCTCCAGTTTCATTCACACTTAAAACATTTAATATAATTAAATTATTAAAAGATCACTTGAAAGAATCCCCTCTATGAAGACAAGATAACGATTGGTCAAGGAGTGACATCGATAAGGCGAATACATCCACTAGTCACCTCTAACTTACATATTTACTCCTCTCTCACCAGTACAATTCATCTGACTATAAATTCCAGACATCACACCAAATCAAAACACATAAATAATGCCATTCCTCAAACTAATACAGACGACTGAATTAAAATGTTTTATATGACAAACTATCAAATCAAAAGAGACCCTGTTACCTGTTTTCTGGTAAAATGCGGAAGAAGCAATTCTTTACAAGGTAACCCTCTTTCTGGCCCTTCTTTAACTCCATCATTAAAATGTGTCACTTTCCAACCCAGTAGAAATCAGCCCAGGCGAAACCGATTAGTCTACTGTCCACCATCTCTAAAATTGTTCGAGAGGGTCTTACTATCTAGACTGCGTGCCTTTCTTATAGATAATGGCATAATTAGTAACCACCAATTTGGCTTTAAAGAAAAACATGGCACTATTGAGCAAGTTCATCGAATTGTTAATGTATTAAAGAAAGATCTTGAAAACAAAACGATGCTCGGTCGTTTGGCATGAAGGTCTTCTTCCTCTATGAGAAACTCCCAGTGATTTATTAGACTGGTGAGTTGTTATCTCAATTGCAGAAGCTTTAGAGTTAAGGTTAATGAGGATGTATGCAAGGTTTAGATCAGCAGCCCCACAAGGAAGTTTATTAGAGCTTATATTATATTAACTATTTGCAGATGACTTTCCCACTAAATCAATCATAACTACAACTACCTTTACCGAAGACACCGCTATGCTTGCAGACCCGGAGTAAAACTAGACAAACCAATTCCAATTAAAAAGACAAAATACCTAGGTATGCACTTTGATAGACTTGAGGACATTCTGAATCACTTGATCCTCTTAGTTTTCTATTACTTAAGAATTCTTATTTTTATTTAATCCCTTTTCTATTTTTCTTGTGGATAACTGCCATCTGGATCCAACCCTTAGCTCTTATATCCCGTTCTGCATTTCTTCTTGATTGGTTAGTTGACTCCTCGTAGATTAACTTAGTTGCTAATGTAGATGTTGATTGGTTGGTACGAGAGAATGTTTCTGATTGACTCCATGTGGAGTTGAGGAACGATTCTGATTTTCCATTCTACTTCGCGTGGAGTGAATTAGGTGTTGTGGCTGTTTGTGAATATGCCACAGGCGTCTTCAGAAGTGGGGGACCGTTCTAACAGAGACCAAATTAGCGGATCCTAGACAGACTTTTAAGAATAATCCAACATAGATGATAGAGCGGATAACATAGCGTAGCGGAATACGTTGAATTTATTTTTTTATATTTATATCGTATGTGCTCCTTGGTATGTCCTTAACAGTATAATTCATATGGACCTGGGAATAGATTTGATGATACTGTTATAAAAAAAAATACAGCTTTCGCCAGAGTAAATATATGAATATTTTTATAAGATAAAAAAATTGTTTTAAGTAAAAAAATTTCCTTTTTGAGGTTATTCATACGAAACCGTCTGTAATTAATTAATAAATTAAAAAACTTCTAAACCCATTATTACTATTATTATTTAAACATGGAAGGTATATATATATATATATATATTTAGAAAATTAAGAAAAAAAATGAATGATTTTCATTAAAAAAGGTGCTAAGTTTTAAAAATATAATGATCTTTTAGATTATAAGTATTAAATAAATAAATATATATTTCTAACCCTAATAACTATAATATTTATAGATTATATTAATTTTAATCTACAAATAATTTTTATATATAACCTTGAAAGTATGTTTTACAGTTTACATTAATTTATCTCTCTGGTGGGTATTTTGTTAACTATCTAAGAGAAAATAAATTATTTTTTCTGTTACTAATTGCATTTCCAGATAAAGGTAATTTAATGTTATAATTATTAAATAAAATTTAATTATTAAACAAATTAAAAAAATATTGTGATTAATTTGATAACAGCATATCATAAACATTTCAAAAATTACAAATGCAAATTAAAAATCTTGTTAAAATTGTTTCTCAGTACCCATTTAAACGTTTCCCTTTACCAGTTTATCCTTTAGATAAGAAAAGTCAACATAGGTATTTTACGTCATCATATAAAATACAATTTAATAGTTCTTTGAAACGGATATATAAAAGCCGGTTTGTCACATTTCCATTACTTATACCTTAATAAAATAGATAATTGAATTTTTTTCCAGATTCTTATCAACTGCAAAAATGACAGATAAATCTCAATTTACACTTCCAAATGATCAACCAATTGTGGATTTAGATTGTAAAATTGCTTTTGATAATTTAACCTCGAAAGAGAAGTTATACGCCCATTACTTGAGTCAGGCTTGTTGGCATGGGGGATTAATTGTCTTTGTTCAAACTTCACCTGAATCACCTTTAATTTTTGTTCTCCTACATAAACTTTTATCCAGTCAATCACTATCAGATTTAAAAACAACAGCCATTAATAATGCTAAACTTACAGAAGAGGAATATAAAGTAAGAAAATATTAAATTAAATACTTTTGATTTTTAATTAATTTTTATTTAAAAATTTTTTCAGGCTTTTCTTATTTATTGTTGTGGAATATTTGCTAATTCTGGAAATTATAAAGGATTTGGTGACAGCAAATTTGTACCTAATCTTCCTCAAGAAAAATTACAAGATTTAATATTAGCTTGTAATGCTTATAATAAAGAACCCAAAGTGATTCAAGCTCTTTGGGATAAATGTAAAACTAGTATATATTCACTTAGTGATAAAGAAAAGGGTTTAGGTTTTCCTGAAAAAGTAAGTAAAATATTTATTTTTTAATTATAGAAATTATTAATCTAACTATCTTTTAGGGAATTACGACCTATTTCTCTGCAAATTGTTCACAAGAAGATGTAGATCTAATATCAGCTTATTTGAAGAAGAAAAATCTTGAGGCCTATAATACCCGCTCTTTTAAATATTTGGAAGATGGTCTTACTGTTTACGAGGTTTCATATATTGGAATAAATTTAATTTACATAAATATAAAAATTATAAAAAATTTTATTGTCTAGATTCGTCTTGCTTCTATTGAAAGTGGGGTCATCTCTGAAATACCAGAAGAAGTATTGGACGACCGAAAATATAGAGTAACTCGAGGAGATTATTCAAAATTATTAAAATTCGTAGAAGAAAACCTTAGTAAAGCTAAGGTAATAATAATTTATATTAATATTAATTAAATAGAAATATATTTTATATTATTTATTAAAATATTTAATTATTTTATATTTGTCAATGAAGGAATATGCAGCTAATGAAAATGAAGAACTTATGCTTCAAAAATATATTGCAAGTTTTACTTCAGGAAGACTTGATGATCATAAGGATGGCTCCCGTTATTGGATTAAAGATAAAGCACCTGTCATTGAAACGTAAACTATTATATATTTTTGTTGGTTTCTTTGATCTTGATTATATTTTCATTTATTTTAGCTATATAGGATTTATTGAAACTTATCGTGATCCTGCTGGAATGCGTGGAGAATTTGAAGGCTTTGTTGCAATGGTAAATAAAGAAATGTCAGCAAAGTTTTCTACACTAGTTGAAAAAGCTGAAAATTTATTACCTGAATTGCCATGGCCAAGTACTTTTGAAAAGGATAAATTTTTAAGGCCAGATTTTACTTCTTTGGATGTTTTAACATTTAGTGGAAGTGGTATACCTGCCGGAATCAATATTCCTAATTGTAAGATTATTTTTCTTAATCTAAATTTTAAAATTCTAAAAGAGGTCTTAAATATATATAATTATTATTAATTATTAACAAAATTTATCTTCAATATTTTAATATAATAAGATAGATTAAAAATGTATAAAAATTTGAATGAGCAAAAAACAAAGATGAAAGATATGAGAAGATTTATGGTTGAGGGTCACAATGTATGAGACTTTGTGTTATGGAGGGGTTAGTAGGATAGAAACAAGGGCAAGAATTGAGAGAAAGAAATGTAAATAAAATTAATTTCAATAAAAATACGAAAATTGTTGAATGCATTTGTAATATATATTTATAATAAATGGCTTGAACACGTTTAAGGAAAAAAGACGTTAAATATATTAAAGAACATGGAATATTGATAAAATAAGAAAAAAAAATTTTATTGATTGATTTAAAAAAAAATATAAAATGAAATATTGGCTTCCCTATTTTAATAATAACTTGTTTTTTTTAAATTCATTAAACTAGTTTCTTGATATATAAATTGTTTGCTAATTTAACCACATGTATATCACTTTTCGAGATAACAAATCCTGTCTTATGGATTTCTTCGATTTTTAATTTTTCCCGTGTTTACACCATACCAAGTATTGTTTTTTACAAATAATTTAAATATCAAATAAAGAAAATTAAAATGTAACAAAGCTTTTTTTATATAAGTTGAATTTATTTAAAAATTTATATTTTAGATGATGAAATTCGCCAAAGCGAAGGTTTTAAAAATGTATCTTTAGGAAATGTAATACCTGCAAGTTTTCGACAATCTGCCTCACCATTTCTAAGTGAATCCGATAAAGACTTTTTTAACAAACATCTTGTTCACTCATTTGAAGTATGTATTATTACAATATTATTTTTTTAATATGTGAGCCGTTTGATAAGCCTGAAAAAAATCAATCACCTTTACTTTTTATTCTTCAATGAAGGCGAATATTTGGTCTAACAAGTTAGGAATTTTTTATATTATCGGAAAGCAGGTTGTCTTAAAGCTTGACAAAATAATCATTAAATCACTAAAATTTACCAAACTTATCAAACGACCCTTGTAATTTAGTATCAAATATACAAAAAGTACCAAGATAAATAAATGAAATCTATTGTTTAATAGAAATTAGTAATAGTCGTTCTTTTGTAAGGAATATAAAAATTCACTTATAATTATATTTAGGTGCAAGTTGGTCTTCATGAGCTTTTAGGACATGGAACAGGAAAATTATTCCTTCGAGATAAAAATGGAACTTTTAATTTTGATAATGAAAAAGTGAAAAATCCATTAAATAAAGAAGAGGTAATTGCATAAATTTTTTTTTTTTTAATTTTTATTTATTAATTATTTATTTTGAAGATTAAATCTTGGTACGAGGATGGAGACACATATGATTCTATATTTACTTCTTTGGGTTCTGCTTATGAAGAATGCAGAGCAGAATGTGTCGGTCTTTATCTTAGTTTAAATCTTGATGTTTTGAAGTTAGTGAAAAGATTTTATAATCATAATATATATTATATATATATATATATTCTAATAAAATTTTTGTTTTTAGAATTTTTGGTTTTGAAGGGCAAGAAGCCGAAGATGTAATTTATGTGAATTGGTTAAGTCTTATTTATAATGGCGTAGCTAAAGCTCTTGAAGTTTATCAACCCGCGACCAAAACTTGGCTTCAAGTATTTATTTTGTTAATTATATACCTAAATGTTTATAAATGTATATATTTAACTTTTTACAGTCCCATTCGCAAGCACGCTTTGTAATTCTCCAAGTTCTTCTGGAAGCAGGAGAAGGATTTGTGGAAGTTAATGAAATAGAGGAGAACGGCAAAAAAACTCTGAAACTTTCTGTTGACAGAACCAAATTACAAACAGTAGGCAAAAAGGCTATTGGAGATTTTCTTTTAAAATTACAGGTAACATTTACATTTTAAAATTTGAATAATTTTATAATTTTGTCTATTCTATCATTTTTTATTTAAATATATAGGTCTATAAATCAACTGCAGATATAGCATCGGCTAAAGAATTATTTAATAAATACTCTTCTGTATCGGAAGAAGGTTCTCATCCTTGGGCAAAATGGCGAGATATTATTCTTGCACATAGACAACCTCGAAAAATATTTGTTCAATCTAACACGATCATTAAAGGTATTCTAAATAAAATATAAAAAATTATTTACAAAAATATTATGTTAATACTTAAAATAAACATTAAAATTTCTAGAAAAAGAAGTCGAAATTCGTAATTATCCATCTACATATGAAGGATTTATACAATCTTGGATTGACCGATTTCCATCTTCCGATTTAGATATAATAATGGAAGAACTTTGTGAAAAAGATCATCGTCATTTTTAATGTTTTTTTTTATTTTTGTAAAAGATTTTTGAAAAAATACATATACTTTCATTTATTAATAAATTAATCAATTGTATTATTTATTTTAAAAATAATGTTAATATTTCTCAGATTCTTCGACACCTAGCTGTCTTTTACTTTTATTTCCACGTCGGTTCGTGCATCAACATGCCATGATAATTATTTTTAAAAACTAAAATAAAATAACAACTATTTATAACCAGGTGTATACCTAACCTGGTCTTAGAATCTAATAAAAAATAATTTAATATTAAATACAAATTAAATTATTAAAAACTATTTATAATTATTAAATATATTAACTAAACTATAAAATAAAGAAGAAATAACGTAAGAAAAACTTTCAAACATACGAGAAAATTGGAAACAAAAATGTATTATGTCTTATAGAAAATTCAATGTTTTGGTACGACCCACAGAGCATCCATACACAGAGTAAATCACTCAATGCTATTTTTTTTTCTTGTTACTATTTAATATGTATGGATTAAAAATTTTCTTCAATACCAATATTTGAAACGAGAGAAACACATACGAATTGTTCTTAGTGAGAAGGAAATTTATAAATAAATAAATAAATAATCATTTCTATGTTATCAGAACAAAGGACTGGAGGGAGGATTTGAAAATATAAGTTATGAGGTACAAGAAGTATAAGACGGATATGAAGAATTCGATATAGGTGAAATAAAGAAAGCATTGAAAGGAATGAAAAATAACAAATCCCCTGGTCCTGGAGGTATTCCCGTCGAACTTTTTAAATATGCCCCAGAAATGGTATTTGAGACTATCTCAAAAATATTTAATAAATGTTTAAAGGGCGAAAATACTCCTGATGAATGGAAATTAGCCCACATAAGACCCTTATTTAAAAAAGGCAATAAAAAAGATTGCGCAAATTATCGAGGTTTGAGCATAACATCCACCATGGGAAGACTATATGGAAGGGTATTAAAAACTAGAATAGAAAATCAAATTGAAGAGAAAGAAGAACAAAGCGGATTTAGACCTGGAAGATCTTGTATCGATAATTTATTTAGCATTAAACAACTTATGGAAAAGTCAACCGCTCATGGAGGTCAATTACACCTAATATTCATAGATTTAAAAAAGGCTTACGATACCGTCCCAATACAAAAACTCTGGGAGGCAATGAAAGAAAACAAAATCGATACCAATTATATTAATGCAATAAAGGGAATCTATAAAAACAATATAAGCCAAGTTAAGACGGGGTCGGGATTGACAGATCCATTTTCGGTAACAAAAGGTCTGAGACAGGGATGTTGCCTATCTCCGACATTATTTAAAATATATTTAAATTCAGCTATAGAAAAGTGGACAAGGAAATGTAAAAGTATGGGTGTGCAGATTGGTGATAGACATATTTATACTTTATTATTTGCGGACGATCAGGTTATTCTTGCGGAGGACTTTGATGATGCTTCTTATATGCTAAGGAAACTTAAAGAAGAATATGACAGATGGGGACTAGAAATAAACACAGAAAAAACACAACACATGGCGGTAGGGTCAAAAGGAGAAGATATAAAATTAGACGGAGTATTAATAAAAACAACTAACCAATACAAATATCTTGGGAACATATTAACTAATGACGCTCGTGATGAAAAAGATATTTTAAATAAAATAGGAAAAGGACGAGCTATTACTGCACAAATAAATTCACTGCTTTGGAGTAAAAACATTCAGAATAAAACAAAACTCCATATGTTTAAATCATTGGTGGAAAGCTGTGTAACATATGGAGCAGAAGTTTGGACATTAAACAAGGCAATGAAAAACCGATTGATGGCAGTGGAAAACAGCTATTGGAGACGATGCTGTGGAGTGACACTATTCGACCATGTAAGAAACGAAATAATTAGACAGATGATAGGAGTACAAGAGACGATAGTAGAAAAGATCGAAAAAAAGCAACTATCCTGGTATGGTCATATGAGACGAATGAATGAGGAGAGAATTCCCAGGCAGACCTTCGAATGGACTCCGACTAGAAAGAAAAAAAGAGGAAGGCCACGAATACGCTGGAAAGAAGGCATTCAATCCGCAATATAGAGGTGTCTTGATGCCGATTCGTGGCGGAATAGGAGGGAATGGCAATTAGGATGCGATAAACGGCCAAACATGCTGTAAAACAGTCGCAAATATATATATTTCTATTTCCAAAAAGATACTATTTAAAAAGATCACAAGAAATCCATAAATTAATTCTAAATATAAGCGCATATAAAAAATAATTCCTATTTAAATTATGCTATTATATTAATTCACCTCAGGAAAAATGACAAATAATTTTAAAATAGTTTAAGATATTAAGAAAAATGTTATTTTATAAAATTTTTTAATATATATATTATTGGGTAAATTTATTTTATATAATAAATGAAATATAAAAGATTATATTATAATAAAATTTGCAACAATTAATAAAACAAAAAGCATTGGTTATTTTACTGGGATAAAAATTAATTTAATTAGACTTTTAAATTAATAAAAATTGATTAATTTCTAAAAAAATATATAACACTTGAAATAAAATGAGTTTTTTCATATAAAATTAAATTCTAAATATATGCGCATATAAAAAATAATTTAAATAATAAAAAATTTACTTACCTTTAATACCATGTTTGCTGGGTTTGTTTCGAATATTATGTGTACGGATGGTATGTGGTTATCGAGTTTGATATTCAAATAATAGCAGGGAATTCGGAAGGCCTGTGGGAGGGGGTGATCTTCGGTCATTTTTTTTTTGCGGTGTCATCTATTGGGCGCCTGAAGAGTCAACCGTTTTCATGTAACGCCATCTGGTGTTCGAGTTACACCGGTCCCATTGAGCTGATACCCCGTTGCTTTTCAAATTTTTCAAATTCGAAAGAAACGTGTTAGATTTTTCTTCTAATTTTTTAAATTATTATTAAGAATAAATATTATTTTTTGTCATTTTAAATTCCTTTAAATAATGCCTAAAATACGAAGAGTGAAACGTCGTCAGAAATATCGTTATAATGTTAATAGAAAAAGATTAAATAATAAAGATAAGGTTATGACTACAATAAATTGGTAAGGTTATATTATATATATATTTGAATTAATTAATAATTTGAAATGATTTAATTTTTAGTAAGGAAATTAAAAATGCCTGGGAGTTTAAGAAATCATTGAAACAAAATTTATCAGAAATGGGTTTGGTATATGATACAAATAAATCACTAAAAATCCCCACAACTCAAGAAAAATTTAAGCCACAAGAAAAAATTGATACTGAAATTGTTAATAAAATTGAAAGGCCAAAACATTCCATTGTACTCTCGCTAGAAGAAAGAGCAAATGCACCCCGTAAGAGAATGTTTCGTTTACCCCAGGCACAAGTGGATCAAATAACATATCTTATGGATAAATACGGAGAAGATTATAAAGCTATGGCTTTAGATAAGAAAAATTATTACCAAGAGACTTGGAAACAGATTCGTGGTAAAATTAAAAAATTTAAATCAATACCGGAACAATATCAAGTATATTTAAATAATAAACAATCGTAATATTTTTACATTAATAATACTTTTTAGATATAACTTTTTCCGAACCAATTTTGTAAAAATTAAAAAATTAAACTGAACTCAATGTTATTAATTCTTCTGTTTATTTATAATCTCTTTAAGTTCATATATACCAATATCATTCTCGTCAAAATAAAATGAGTATATGACAATATTTAATATTTCTTATAATTCTAAAAATCAAAAATATGATTATCTTGAATGTTTTTTTAGTCTATTATGGATATTTATTTATGAATACTTATATGAATTGATTAACTCTATAAAACAAAATATTTACTACTATTTTTACATGAGCATTGGCATTGACAAGTGAAAGAAAAGAATATAATTTTCAATTACCGAAAAATTTATCATTTATTGATGTTAAAATATATTTTAGCAATTTAATAACATATATTTGATATAAAGGGAATATATACTAATTGAATTTCATGTGATGAAATCAAAAATTAGATTTGTGATTTCAATATAAATTTGTTTTAAAGCTTTTTTTAAAATTAAAATAAGTCAATCAACTTTTATTAAATTATGATTTTATTTTTAATATATAAGGTAAAAAAATAGTATGCAACTATACATAAATTTATTCAAATTTTTTTACACTACACTTTAATTAGTAAATCATATCATCAAATTAAATTTGAATTTATTTAAATACGTTTCGAATTGATATAATCTCAATAATTTGGTTCTTATTTCAAGAGATATTTTATTGAAAAAATTCCACATGAACATTCATTAATTCTAAAATATGAAAAAAATTTTCTAAATATTTATGATAGATTTATCGAATAAATAAAATTATAACTTACGTATACAATGTAAATGTATTTGTAAATATAAATATATATACATTATCCCAAGACAAAGTTTAATATTCTACAATATGAAAATAGATAAAACAAAACTTTTCCAAATTTACACAAATATTAAAACTATATAACCAAATTAAGAAATAATATATTAATAATTTCAACAGGTTTGCTCGCATCAATTATTCAAATATTGTATATTTTATAAATGGGATTCCACTTTACATATTAGCTACTAAATAATCATTCCATCTGATGCATATGAATAGAAATATTTATATATATATATATATATAATATCATATACTGAAATAGTACTCTCGACAACGTTTTAGGTTTGGACATATTAATGTCACCTCCTTTAAACAAATATCTTAATTTATTTTAGAAGAAGATATTACTATTATTTATTAATATAAATTATATTTTTTAATTATTATAGATATCAACATTTATAGAAATTGTTAAGAGCGTCTTTATATAGTCTCATCACTTTCATATTCCAGAATATGGGACACATCATGTAAAATGTATTAAAGTTTTTTTATTATATGAAATGTGTGTGTTAAAGATTAATATAAAAAAATACAATTATCAATTTTTTAACAATAATAATATAGGAAAATGTATTCATTATAACAGAGAAAGTAAAGTCTTCTTTAAATTTTTAATAGATTGATCTATATATATTTTATTTGTTCCTGAAGATATATCGGATTTAGAAGGACGGGTTTGTGTTCCATGGAGACAAACTTGATGTTTAGAAAGTGAAATGCTAGCAATATCCAATGCCAAGCCAATTTTCATTGGTTTCATTGCTTCAGGTAGATCCTAGAAAAAATATATTAAAATAATTGAAAATTTCTGTAAAATATTTTATTTCTCTTAAAAACAAATTTGTAAAATAGATTCTAAGTCATTTAATATTTTGGGAAGGAATATGTCCAAGTTTTACTGAGTTGTATATTTTTATTATCTTGAAATATTCCGAAAAAATATATTTTTTATAAATATACCTGCTTGTTTGCTAAAATCACTATTGGTACATGATCAAGTCTATCATCTCCTAATAAATTTTTTAATTGTTGTCCAGCAATTAAAAATAGATCAGGAGCAGCTGCATCAACAACGAATACTAGAATATCAGTATCCTGAAGAAAAGTGTTCCAATGTCTCCTTACATTTTCTCCACCTCCAACTAAATAACAGAGATTTTTGATGATAACAGAAGAACTTGGGTATATATTATTTGAAACAGGCACCTCGAGGACCTTGATGAAACTTCGCCAGTTGATTCTTTGATTAATTCTAAGAAACTTTCCTTAGGCAATTATTAGGTAGACTTCTAGTTTTCGAGATAAAAAGGATTAAAGATTGGATGTAAATTAGATGGTTATGAACGGCAAAGTTTCATCAAAGTCCTCGAGGTGCCTGGTTCAAATAATATATACCCAAAATTTGAATAATAAATTATTGAGATTTAAAAATCTTACTTTCCCAAAAATTAATCACTTTATTTCCATATGGAATTGATGAAACATTGAATCCTTCGGTAGGTCTGATTTTTTCAGGTTTATATTCAATTGAAGCATTTGTTAAATTAATTAATTGTGATATTAATGTGCTTTTCCCAGCCCCACTTAATCCAACAACTAGAATTCGTTTTTCAGGATTATCTTCTATCTAAAATTATTTAAAAATTAATATTAAATAAATAAAAAGATTGAAGATGGAAGTAGGAAAAGATATTTATATTCTCAAAAGTGTATCGATTCATTTAATTTTTGATTATTTAAAATTATATTTATTATAAAACATAATTAGATAAAAATTTGTAAACTTTTTGTTTGGTATCTCAAAGATTCCAAGATGTCAAACAAACACTACCAATGTAATAAGGATTTTTGTTTAAAACAAACGAATATATATTTAAAAGTTAAATTAGGAAACAAAATAAAAGAACATTTTTTTAGTGATTACTTTTGATACATCTTCAAATCCTTCATCAATACTCTTGGCTTCCCTTCGTTTCCAATAACGATAAAATATTATTGCACAAGCCCCAAGACCTAGTCCAGATCCAAAAATTAATAAAGACTTTCCAGAAATCTATTAAAAAACAAGGTTATTAGTTAATTAAGAATATATATTTAAAGTGTTTTTTTCATTACCTTCATTTTTCTGATCTGATTAGTTATAAAATTATAACTAAAATTCACGTAGACAAAGTCATATAATATATTGTGTAATTTAAAAAATCTTCATTTTATTTTTTAATTTTTACAAATGAATAAATTTTAATTTAAGCAAAGTAAAAATATATAATTAGATTAGATTAGATTTTTGAGATGTCTATATAGAGTATTATTTAATTTAGAACATTATAATTATTTATATTTTTAATTGAATAAATTCCTATAGATTTTCCCTGTGAATTAATGAAATATATAATTTATTTTAAAATATTTATATAAATATGTTGAAAACATTAATAAAACAACCGGAGAAAACAGAAAATATATAAGTATATTGTATAAATATAAAATAAATTCTACCAACTCATTAGAAATTAAGCATTTATTAAAATATATAAGTCTAATAAATTTATACACAAATAAACTTATTTAGTTTTATTAAAGAAATATTGATATAAAAAATTGTTTAACATTTTTTTCAATTTTTTTAAATCAAATATATTTATTTATATACACATATTATTTTAATTTCGCTAAAATATTCATTAACATAATACTTGTGTGATATATTATAAATAAGAAGTCAAATAGAAAAAAGGATATATAAAAGAATTTAAAAAGCACTTTTTTAAAAAACTTTTCAGAAAACAATCTTACTGTCAATTTACAAGAATGAAAAATTCATTGTTCAAACCTCTACCAACTAAAATAATTAATTATTAAAAAATAATAAATAAAAACAAGAAATCAATCTTTAGTTTTTCATTTCTTAAATTATTTAATCAAATTTTAGTTACATGTTATAGTGTTATTTGATTTATATTGTTTCTGATTATTTTAACAACACAAATTCTTCATTTTGACATTTTCCGTCATTACTAAATACTACTAAATATACCAAATATTGTATAAATAAGGCATGCTCTTATAAGTTCTTTTGTTTATTCTATAATAATAATTTATAAAATGGGTGAGATTGAAGAAACGCATGGAAATAATGAACCTGTATTTACAAAAACTTCTAGTGTTGATGATGGTGAACATCAAAAACAGTTAATAGTACAAATTCCTCGAGTTGCAGCAAGAACAATTACTGGTCCAGCAAGTCATTTAAATAACGGAGCCATTGATTGGTACAATATATAATTTTCCAAATTGCATCTTCCGTGATTTAATGTTTTTATGTATACTTTTAATTTTAGGGGACAACACGGTCTTTTAGCATATGGGTCTAATTATACAGTTGTAATAATTGACACCCATAATATACAACCAATTCAATGTCTAGACAAGCATAAGGCAATTGTTAATAAGGTAAATTACGTTTTCTGTGTTCAATACTAATTAATTCAAGAAATATAATAAAAATTAGAACTAAGAAATTGTTTTATTCATAAATATACAAATATTAAATTTTATGAAGAAATTTTTAATAATTCAAAATTCATATCATCATGTAACTAGATGTTTAATTAAGATTTAAAAGAGAAAAACAAAAATAACTGCTAAATAGTAATTTAGAAGTAAGGTTTTAAAAATTGAGATAAACAAATTAATGCTAAACAATGTACTTTTTCCATTATACTGAACTGAAATTATAAATTAATTTTTTCAAAATAAAACAAAGTATAAAAGTTTCATTAAGATTAATCGTATTAATAGAGTATATGAAAATATATATTTGGTATTTAAAGGGTGGGATAAATAAATATTGAATACTACTGCACTTCTTTAAAAATAATCAGATTAAATAAAAACCTCAGACTTTTGTACATCCTACGCAAGGGCAGCGCCTATCAAGTTGGTTATATTAATTAAGTGTCCTATGATCAGTAAAGCGGGTCCTATCAACCTTTACTTTGATTTTCTTGATCGGAAACGCTACATTTTATCAACTAGCTTCCCAATTTTGATCCCTGAGGCTGGTTGACTCCGTCCCATATACCTCAGCTATAGAAAATTCCTTACCAGGCCCGAATACGATTAATAAATTGTATATTTAGTTTACATTCAATTCTAACCTGTAATCATGATAAAATAAAATTTCAAATTCTTTATTAAAAAATTGTTCAAATCTAAAGCTTAATCAACATATATACAATTACATTAGCCATTTTTATAAACATTTAGCAATACTTCATCCTCCATATTCACTAGTCATATGGAATTTAAAAACATTATAATAATAATAAATTATTTTAAATTTTTTATAAAAACTTCGTTAATTTTTAATAAAATTTATTCAAATTCTATTTTTCAGGTTTTATGGTGTAAATCTTCTAATGTAGATTTAACTAAACCAAGAAATATTGATTTAATTTCGGCTGATACAACTGGTCATATTATTGTGTGGGATATTGTTTCTGCTGAAACTAAGGGTATTTTACAAGATGGATTAAAACCGATTCTTGGTACATTAATTTTTTTAATCGATTATTATGCTATTATGTATAACTATTATCTTTTTTAAATATTTTTAGATATGGAGTGGGTGCCTGGTTTCGACGAAGGAGAATATTATTTAGCAGCACTTCATCCTCCTTACTCACTAGTCATATGGAATTTAAAAACATATTCTAAACTTTGGAAAAAAACTTATACAGAAAATTTAGTCAGTTTTTCATTCAATCCATTTGATTTTACAAAACTTGCATGTATGTTAAAATATCATTAAAATAACATTTATCGACTAAGTAGATTTAAAAAAAAATGTTAAACTAAATGATGTTTATTCAATTTTAGTTTTATGCACAGATTGCATTCTCTTTGTTGATGACTTTACTTTAAATAAAGTCCCATCCTCGAATGGTCGCAAATTTTATATATCAACTCCTAGAATTTCATCAAATACTACTGGTGGATCAGCATCTGGATCAAGTGGTGCAAATGCAAGTACTTCAGGAAATTTAACTCCAGGATTATCAACTGGAAGTGTTCCTAATCTAGCGGCTGTTGTTGGGTTAGAAGACCGTCAAAGAGCTCGGGATAAATTACGACGTTTAATGAAAGATTTAGTTCTTGGAGAAACCAAACCTAAGTAAATATTTTTTTGTATAAAAAATTTAACATTGAAATTTTTTAGATTCTTTTATTTATTATCTAAAGATATTCTATTATAAATATTAAAAATTATATTCTCTTTGGAACTACTTTCTACGAAAATTCTTTAAGACTTTTAAGACATGTTTTTACTTAACATCGACCCCTTAACCGCGTAATAGTCATCTCCCTCCTCGTATACTTAAGATATTCCGTTAGTTTTTTTTTCGATTATAAAAATTCTAGCTCTTAGTCTTAAATTCTAGTTTTTAGTAACCTCTTCCCAAATTTACATATTACGATTTAAATATCGATCAATCAAAAAATAATCACAAAATGTTATTTTAATAAACGAAAATTACATTCTCTTCCTCATGTTTAGAACATCTTACAATCAGACATAAAAATATAATATTAAAGTCTCTGAAGCTAACAAATCATTATTTAAATAATAAATATTCCGATTAAAATTGGCCTCATTAAGTAATAATTTGAAACTTTGCATAACTTCAGAGTTATTCATATCTCGATCTCCTATTGTCAACTTGTTTACAATCAAATATAAGATGACTTATTGTTAGTTTATTAAAAAACCATCATATATATATTATCCAAAATTTTAATACTTTCTCGTATATTGAACCTATATTTTTATTAATAAATAAATTATTGTAGGTCTGATTCATGGCTAGCAGCAAGTGAATGCCTTCGACTTCGATATCACCCTGCTCATCGAGATCATATTATTTTAGTTTATCCGCGTGAAATACTTCTACTTGATTTAAGTGTAAATCAAACTGTTGGCATTATTCCTCTTGATCGGTCATCTTCCCCTCTTTTACAGGTTCTTTTAATTTAATTATTTAATTTTTTATTGTTTTAGTTATTTATTCAAACATATATAAACATATATAAACACATATAATTATTGATATTGTTATTTCTCAAAAATTAGGTAATTCCAACAAGACAAAGAGATGTATTATTTTGCCTACATGAATCTGGAACAGTTTCTGTTAAATGTCGAAGAAAATGGCCAAGTACACCTGGATCTCCCCAATATTCAGTTAATCTTGTAGATACATCCACTGAATTTCCTATTGAACTTTGTTATGATCAACGTTGTCAAAGTGAAAGTATTCGCCAAAATAAAGGAGTTCATTTATTAGGCATTACTTTAGATCCAATCAGCGAAAAGAGAATAGGTATATAATTTGACATAAATAATTAATTTTAAATTAATTTATTTAAACTAGAATTCGATAAAATATTTTAAATGAAAGCTAGTTGAATTTGCTTTAAATTAGTGGTTCCCAACGCCCTAACAGGGAGTCAATGGAAAAAATTGATGAGTGGTCATGAGTCCAACATTTAAGGCTACTTAGTGAACAAATAAAAATTTTTAATATTAAAAATTACGCCTATGTAATTTGGCTGGCCGGGGGACATATTAAGTTTTTAGAAGCTTTGGTGGGACATATTGTAGCATAAAAATGATTGGGAAACACTACTTTAAACTAATTCTTAGATAGTTGTTCTTCCTTTTAATACAAATGCAATTTTTAAATATATAATTTCAGCACTTTTTGTAAGTACTGGAAGAATCGTATTTCTTGATCTTCGAGCAACAAACTACCCTAATGCGAATTATACAATCACCAATTCTCTTTATAATGAGTCCTTGCATTCAGCAATCACACTTTCGGATCTTATTCCTTCATTTCTTTCGGTATGTTTTATATATAATTGTTTTATATATATATATATACTAGCTGCTCCGCCCCCTGTACCCCCTATAACCATCTAACTCCTACCCTGTCCCATCTCTATAGTTTTTTATATATGTTTATTTATGCAGAAAAAATTAATTGACATAATTATTAATTTAATAAAATAAAATTTAATAATAAAATTTAATTTAATAAAATAAAATTATTTAATAAAATATTAAAATAATAAAAATTAATAAATTTGTAAAAAAAATATATAATACTTAAAAAAAATGTGCCTTTGCGAGTTTCGAACTGAGAGTGCAAAGTCATAAGATAACGCCTTAGACGGTTCACCCACGAACCACTTTTGTTTGGAAGTCTCCTATTACGATATATATATATACATGTCAAATACATGGCAGTGCCTCTATGATCTAGCATTGTAACTAAACTATTTTCATTTAAATACCTCCCCCTGGACATACCTTACCAATTAGCGGTTTAATAAAAGAAGTCTGACATGCCCTGAGACCTACTGAATATGCATAAAAAATTTCATAAGAATCGGTCCAGCCGTTTCGGAGGAGTATTATTTCAAAGTTTTGTGACACGAGAATTTTATATATAAGATATATATATTTGACTGTTTACCTTTTTACTATTAATTCAGTTGTAATTCTAATATTTATATTAGTTGGATAATTTTTACAATTTTTTATTTTTATCACCAAACAATATATAAATTTATGTAAATTAATTTTAAATTTATTATCTAATAATTTCAGAATTCTCCAATGCCTTCTTTAAAATTTCCTGTATCAGGTCTTTTATCTGGAACAGGTATCTCCCAATTTACAACAGTTCGAATGTGTCCACCTCTTACAACAAGAAATTGTCGCTATTATCAACCCCTTCTTGCTGCTGGGACAGCTTCAGGATTAGTACTTTTATTTAATATGGCTACTGGGGTTGTGGAAAAAGAATTAGCCCTACATACATTTTCTGTAAGGTAATATTTACTTTTACTTACCTATATATGGATTTGGATATATATATATAGCAAAAGGAAGTATTGCTACGGGTCTTTGATTTAGTGTTTTTATAACAGAAATATGTGTTTCCTGAATCCAAAAAAATAGTGATATGTTGGTTGATTTGGATTTAAAAAAAACTAGAAATATTTAAGGAATGAAGATATCCGAGGAAATTTTTCCACTTTACAAATAATGGCAATTTCTCTTCAGCAGTTTATTTTTTAAAAAACTTATTCCATTTCATATATTTATCTTCTTATTTTAGAGCTTTTGAATGGACAAGTTTAACATCTTTTTTATCCATTGCTTATGGATCAACCTCCAGTAATAACTCAAACAATCTTGTTCGAAATGAACTTCTTTTAACCGATACTAGAACAGGACAATCGACTCCAATTCGAACTGACAAAGGCGATGAATCTCCTATTGAATTATTACGTGTTTCTCCTCTGAAGTAACTATTCAATTATTTTCTAAAATTGTTTTTTTCAATTTTATTTATTTATTTTAATGTTTAATTATTTAATTTCCAGGCAATATTTAGTAATTGTCCCCAAGGAAGGTCCTTTTGAATTATGGGATCTACGCAACCTTTATATTTTAAGAACTATGCCTAAAAAATTTCCATATGCTATTGCTTTAGTAAGTAGAAATTTTATATTTAAGATTAAATTTAATTAAAGTGTTAAAGTACATATTTTAAAATTTAATTTCATCAAAACAAATAATAAACATAAACAAAGGTATGTTATAAATTGCTTAATAAACTTGGAAATAACTTATCATTAGACAACCACGTTGGAGTCTAAAAAGGATGATGCTTATTATGTAAATTATATTCGTAATATTTTTCACAATTTATATTTAAATATGCCTGTGAAGTGAAGCTTGTCATTTGTTTATTTAAAATAGTAAAATCTAATTGGATTAAATAATATATATATAAATATATTTATATAATCTTATTAAATTATAGTTGGCATGGTAATTTAAATAAATGACAACCTTTCTTCATTAATTAAAAAAAATATTTAAAAATCAATAGACCTTATCCATTCATTCATAAAATAAATACCTTGAAATAGCAACGAAACTGAAAAATCCTAAAAACTTATTATAAGATGAAGTTATTGTAGTTTATTTATAAACAAAGGGTTAAGCTAAATATTTTTATTTCCAAATAAGTCGAATTATTTAATGAAAAAATTTAAATGTTTTATTTTTAATCTTAATTCTTTTTTAATAATTAAAAAAAGGAAAACAATCTTTACATAAATTATTCCGATCCTTTCTTATAAGTCACGATATATATATAATCCTTATAATATTTAATAATAAAATTAATATTAATAAATTACAATTAATAATAATATGCAATATTTATATATGAAAAATGTAAAGATTTTTTATTAATACTAGTATTATTTTTGTTTTTCCAAATTTTTTTACATTAAATTTTTTGATTATACATAGATTTATACATGTTTATAATTTTTCCATTGTCATCCAGTCGCATGTGATATAAATATATACATTTTAGGAATGGTCACCGATTCATAATCTTAAATCATTACGTCGGCGATTGGCTTCAATTGAAGAACGAGAACAAACTGAACCAGCAGCAGCTGCTACAGCATCAGGAATTCCTTTGAATACATCACCCCTCTTAACACTATTAAGTCCATCTACAGAGAACGAAAATTCATTTCAAACTTCTTCATCTGCCCCTTCAACTGTTTCAAATGACAAACTACTTTTTGCAAGGGAACATTTTGTATTTAGCGATTCTGAAAGTCAACTTTATCATTTTAGTGTAGAAGGAAGTAATATTAAAGATGGTATAAAAATTCCTCCTGAGGTATTGAAAGATTCTCATTAAACTATATTTTTATAATTTTTTTAAAATAAATTACATTAAACATATACTAGTTTTTATTTTCTAGCCAGGAGTTGGTTCAGTTACTTGTTTAGCATTTAAAAATGAACAAATTGTTCAGGCTGATGCTGATGGATTATTAAGTATATGGGATTTACGTGCAAGAGCAAGTAGAGGAGTTCACACAGGAAGGGGGTGGGTACGTAAAATGCGATTTGCACCAGGAAAAGGAAATCTTAAGCTCTTAATATTATATTCTGATGGTGTTGACATCCTTGATTTAAAAAAGGTATGTTTTTTTTGTTTGATAAATATTAAATTATTTTTGATTTTAATAAAAAGTAATAAAAAATTGAAAATCTAGCTACAAAAAGAACGCATAGCTCAGTTGAAATGTCCAAGAGATATGGTAAAGATTCAAGATATAGATTGGGCTGCTTCCGATAAACCTGTATTGGTAACACAAGATGGATGTTTACGAATAATGGACCTTACTCTTACTGAGAGTTTTTCACCACTTGTACAATATGAATTTCAAGGTTTTCTACTAGTTTTACTAGTTGAGATAATAATAAACATTTAAAGTAAATTAATTTATTTTATAATGAATTCTCAAATGTCGACAGATGCTGTATTCTGTCCATCTATGTTACCATCACCTGCCCTTGTAAATTTACAATTACTTCTATCTAATCAATGGTGGCGTGGCAGTGAATATTCTCTCGATTTTAACGAATGTGACGGTTTTAGTCAGACACATCTTCAAGGTAATTAATAATTATACTAAATTTATTTAAATTATTTAAATTTAATTAATATATTTTTTTTTGACTATTTATAGCTGTGCGTGAACAACTTTCTTTATGTGATGAACATCAATTACAACTCTTTTTAAAAGGTAAACATGGAACAGCTGGCCGGAGTTTAGCAGCTGCTCGTTTTTGTGGGGATATAGAAGGTGTTGAATTTTGGACAGTCGCATTATTTTATCTCACCTGGGCCAGTAAAAAGTTAAAACAAACGTAAATAAAAAATATTTTTGTATATTTTGAAAATTGTCATGTAATGGAAAACTTAATAATTTTTATATAATTTAGTTTATAAAAGATGTATCTTTTATTTTTCTTTTAAAGGTCGAATATAGACAGTGAAAATAAATTAGATATAGAATGTCTTGATACATGTTATGATATTCTATCTGATCAACAAACATTTAGGGTAATTTCATTTAATAAAACACCTGGAAATACAAGTCATAATTCATATTTTTTTTTATTTATATTTTAGGAAACTCAATTAGGGCGCATCGCAGTTCATGAGTCTAAGGCAAGTTCTGGTGGGAGAGATCATGCAAGGCGACTAGTTGAAAGATTAATTTTACTTGGTGAAACTGATCGAGCCGTCCAGCTACTCCTCGAGATGGATGTAGATGATCCTGGTTATTTTGCTGATGCTATAAAGTAAATACTTTTAAAACAAATTTATTTGAATATTAATAAAATAATATCTTTCTTCTCCCTATGATAGAGCTTGTTTAGTTGCAACAATTCAATCTGGAGGTGCAACTGCCGCTCAGAGTACAGTTAAATTAGTGGCAACTAATTTAATTGCAAATGGTAGCAGTCGATTAAGTGAAGGAGTTCAGCTTCTTTGTTTAATAAATAAACCTGGCGATGCATGTCGTTATTTAGCTTCAATTGGATTATGGTATGATGCAATTTGGCTTGCACGTGCTGTGCTATCTTCAACAGGGAAAGAAGCACAAGAATTATTTCGCAAATGGTCAGATCATTTATGGTCACATGGACAAAAGGTATGTACTAAGATTATTTAATCTTGATAAAATTAGTGAGAACATGATTAAATTACAGAGTCAAGCAATCTTAGTAGCTATTTCAATACTTGCTTTCGATCGAGTTCTTGAGATGCTTGGGATGCTTCGTCTTCACACCAGAGCAGCTTTATTTCTTCAAGCGTGCCGTGAACTTGGACTTGATTCACATTTTAATCAAGCTGATATCCTTTTAAAAATTTTTACACACACATATATGTATATATATAATTTGAAACTATTAATTTAATTTAAATGAATTTATTTGTTGTCATTTTTCTTAATTTTTAATACAATCACTTATTAAGGCAGTGGATTTAGATCTTGCGCGAACTCTTTTTACTCTGGGGAATGAACAAGGTGCGTTTAGAGTATGTGATTCTCTTGGAAATCCTGGAGCTAAGTTAGCTGAAGAATTTCGTATATTATCTGCTGAGAGAGAAACATCAAGATCAGAAATAGCACTGAGTGATGATATTTCTCTCTTAAATTAATGAAACATGGTAAGTATATTTATTTTTACAAAATATAAGTTTTTTTAAATAAAATAATATAAATAATTTATTTATTAATATTTTTTTTGTATTTCTTCAAGATTTTTCTATTAAGAATCGATATTTGAAAAAAGGCATTTTATTTTTGGTCTCTTCAATTAATTCATTAATTTGGTCATTCGTTAATTTAATAAAATATTCTTTATTTGTTTCAGAAATGGTTATTAATTCAGCTATTTTCTTCTCATCGACAGGTTCTATAACCTATAACAAAATTGATACATTCCCCTTTAAATAATTAAAATGAAAAACATTATATCTTTATAATACAGATATTTATAGAATTTTTATATATTTGGGGCATAGGGAAAAATAATAATTATAACGTATATAATTAAAAATAGGCCTAGAATACTAGATTTAGAGAATTCGTTTTTGTGTTACTATTGAAGAAAGTGAGACTGACAATACCTTACCAATTTATTTATTAATTTTAATAAGTAAAAAAAAAAATTTAAATTACAATTGTTTTTTGTTCTTTCCGCACAATGGAAAGTAATAGTTGACCATTTTCATATATATATTATTAATTTAATTTAAATTCATTTTTTTTTTTTAAATTATCAATACAATTCCTTATTAAGGCAGTGGATTTTGATATATATATATATATATATATATATTATTTATAATATTAATATATCGTATTTAATTTTAATAAAATACATCCAGTCAAATTCATAGTCCTCCAAAGAATTGGCAAGTCCAATGAATATTTTGCATTTAACGAATAATATTTCAACTTTATTATTAATTAATTAATCTATTTTTAAACTAAAGAAAATATCATTATTTTTCTAACCAAATATATAATGTCTAAATTATGTTTATTAAAGAAATATTCTTATGTTAATAGATTACATTTCAATATATTATTTTATTTATTTAAAAATGTGATTTTATAATAATTTATATATTATTTTGTTAAAATAAATATTTTTATAAAATTAATTAAAGTTTTTGTTTCAATCAACGACCTAATTATTGTTTTATTATTATTTTTTTCACAGTAAATTCCAAAAGTAAATTAAATAAAATGACTTTTTATTTTTTTTTAGTACCTTATCTTTATAAGAAAATTCCTTTATCATTTTATTAATCTCTTGAAGTTGAATTTCATCTTTCCAATTTTCATAATTTTCCTTCTCATTTGAATTATTTTTTTGTATAGGATTAATTTCATTTATTTTCTAAAAATATTCATATATATAAATTTTAATTTGAATGAATATTTGAATATATATTTATATATATTATTTGAAAATTTATATTATGCAAATATTACATATAAGGAAAAAGAAAAAAAGATAATCAAAATAAGACTATTTTTATGTCTTAATTAATTTCAATTCTTTCATACAAGATATTTAAATAATATATATAAATTAAAATAATATAAATATATAAATAACCTCCAATTTTATATCTATTTCTTCTAATTCATTGTCGATCTCCTTTAAGTCATATAACAAAATAGGATTATTATTATCATTATATTCTACAGTTTCATTTTCTTGTAAAATATTATCAATTCTGTTCTGTTCTTTGTCGGTCATTGATAAAAGACCTAATCCATTTACTGAAAGCTATAAAACATAATTAATATTTGTATACCTTATAAATCACTTTATAACAAATAATTCGTTCATTTGGAAACCAAAAGTTGAAATAAAACAGACTTATAAATATTCACATTTCTTATCATATATGTAAAAAATTAAAATTTATTATGAAATTCTTTCATCGCCCCTTAAAAATTAAAGAAATATTTTAATTTAAATATATTAATCTTAATAAAAATAATAATAAAGATAATAAGAAACTTAGATATCAAGGATATTTTTATTCTACAAATGAATCTTTACGAATATTAAAAGAAATAAGTTGACCTGTGGCCAGGTCCGAACCGACCGACGGTTTGAAGTAAATTAATTTCCAACTACAGAAACAATTTCAAATAATTTTAACATATTTATTAATGTAATAAAAACAGATATGGATATAACATAAATATTTTTAATTTTATTTTATTTATAATATATATGTGAGACCAGGCTGTGACGTCATGAATGGCTGGATAACGTCATATAATTTTAAATCAAGAAAAAACTAATAAATATGATTTTTCTCGAGGATAAAACCAATACAAAGTGCATGATTCGTGGTGATATATAAAAAAATCTCCTTTGGTGTGAAAATAACCCTTCCCTTCCTATCGTCGATCGCTAATACTACCACTTCCGGTTTCTGGAATTGCACCAAAAGTTGATCAATTCATCCCACTGATGCATTAAGTAAATATACCAAATTTCATCAAAATCGGTTGAGCCGTTCAGGCTGTACACATCTATACGGACGGACAGACCCACGGACAGACATCATGCTAAAAATACTTTTTTCGGTTTAGAAAATGCATGATTCATGGAGATATGTAAAAATCTCCACATGTGAAATTTGGTGTGAAAACAATACCTCCCTTACTATCGTCGGTCGGTAAAAATATTATTAGATTGTGAAAAAAATAAAAAGTTAATCACGTAATGATGATTTTAATCTAGAATTGTGATTAATTATGAGATCCAATATATATCCAAAAATAGTTATTACAGATAGTTTGCTTATAATTTATGTTTTGAAAAGATCTAATAAATAATATTTGAAATTTTCCCAAAAAGATATTTTATTCTACCGCCTCTACTCATAATATATGCAAAATAATGAATTATCATTTTTTTCAATCTTTAAAAATATTTACGTAGAATTAAAACTAAAATAAATAAATCTTACTTCTATATTTCGTTCAATAAAATGCTTATTTTCATTATTTATATCTTTCAAATTATTTTGTTCACTTGATTTCTTTTCTTTTGTTTTTGAATCTTGTATAGATTTCCTAATTTTAATCTCTTCATTTTTAGTAATTGAAAGTTCCTTAGGTGTTTCTAAAAAATAAATTAAATATTTAATTCCTAAAAATTTTTAAAATAAATATTAAGGTTTACCTCGAAATTCCTTACAAAGTTTAAAAAAAGCATTTGTATTCTCTAATAACTCTTTATTTTGATATTGTAAATCTTGATCATCATTTATAATTTCTGCTAAATCATTTCTTAATTGAATTTGAAAATCAATTGTTTCTTTTAAAATTCTCTAAATATTTAAAATAATTTTGTAAATAATATTTTTTTATAAAATAAGCAATTTTGATAAGAAATAAATTATATTCTAATTTAAAAAAAAAGTAAAAACAAACATTATTAAATTAGATATTTTAATTGAATAAACTTATTAATTTTAAAATTGTATTTTATTGTAAAAAACTTCCACTAATTGGTCTTTTAAAATTTTTTTATAAAATAAATAATATATAAACTAAACTATAATTTTGATAATGCATAGGTGAACATTTCTTGCCATGGTTATAACGCCCGAGCATTGTCGATAAGAAAAGAATAACTGGGGAATTCCACATGTTTAAGAACATTTTTTTTTTACAAAATAATCTTAGGATTCTAATATAATATATGAAAATTTTTTATCCCATTTTAAAGTCACTAGAACCGCATATAAATTATATGTTAGCACAGTAATAGGTTCAACAAATGAATAAAATATAGTATAATAAAGAATTACTGATAAGTCAAAATCTAAAATAAATCATGGTTGAATATACATATTAAGAAACTCTCTTCTAGGATGTTAGTAATTCATTTGGTATTCTCAACTATGTTAACGATAATCGTGAAATAAGGAAATCCTTTAAAAATTATTTTTGAATTATTTTTTATTTTCATGAAGGATATAACAGAGATATAAATTAATCAAAAATATTTTTCATTACTTTTTATTTTTACTAATATAGATGAATGAACAAGTTTATATAAATATTAGTTAATAAATATATATAACAAACACCATAGAGTAGATTTATATGTAAAATTATTAAATATATTTATATTATAAAAATATTTGGCCCACCATTTCTTCCACTTCCATTTTCTCAAGTGTCTCATCCATATTAACTATTTGATTCACTTGCTTTGTTAAATTGTCACAATTAAAATTTTCCTTATTTCTTACATTCTGCGAACACTCATTATTTTTAGTTTGGATTCTATTAATTAATGAGTGAGTATCCATATACTCTGTTTTTAATTCATTGATTATTGAAATGATTTCCTGATCTAACATTTGAGCTTGCTCAAAATAATCATCTTCATCCGTCATAATTTTATTCTGTTCAATTTCATTTTCGAATAAAACTAAATCATTAACATTTTCTTTTTGTTCCATTTTGGTTTAATTCTAATATATCTAATAGTAAATGCAATAATAGTTATTTCTTTTAGTTAAAAATCTTTATTTCTATGACAACGAACCAATTAAAACACTTTATTTACAGTCATAAACAAGTTTGGAGATTAGAATAACAATGATGAATTATATTAAACCGTTTGATCTTCAACTCTTGCGACGACTGAAACAAAATTATAACAATAATTAATTATATAAAATATTGTTTTATATAGAAATATTATTAAAAGTATTTTATGAACATTTAAGAAAAATATTTGAAAAATTTTATATTTCTTAATTGCTTAATTCTCAATTAACATTTTAATATTGAAATTATTTTGAAATAATCTCGAAATTAACATTTCTTATACGACTATTTTAATTTTCTTTTTTTAGAGGAGGGGAAAAAATTTTACAAATTATTTTAGTATAATTAAAGTTGCTTTTATGCTTATTATTTTTCAATTCTTTTTTTATTATTTTTAAAAAAATAAATCTTTTTATGATTTGATATGTTATTCCTAATTTTAAAAAAATGTAAAACAAAAGAGGTTAATTTTAATTTTAAAATAGAACGCCTGTTATTAGGCAACATTCACTACACGATATTTATCATAATTTATAAAAATTTTCAGATGAATAATGCCTGTAAAATTGTCAAGATGTATTATTAAATATGATTATTGTTTATTATATATATATATGAATTATAATAACAAGAAACCGTTTATTTATTTTAAATTAAAAATGGAATTTTGTTATTCAATTCTTTAATTTTTACCATCTCGTAAGAGATAGTATTGCGATCACTAAAATTTTCGATGTTGAGATTTTGATGTTTTTATTCGTTTTGAAGGTTCCTGAATCATTTTCACTAAGGTTGAGAAAAATGTCTGTGTGTGTGTATGTATGTAACCAAGATTACGCAAAAACGGTTTGAGATAGAATGATGAAATTTGGTACATGGGCATTATTAAAAATTCATAGTTTTCTATCAACTTTTGAGAAATGTAGCTCAACCGGAAGAGGGTCATTACCTACAACGTTTTGATTTTTTTCTTCTAAAGTGACCGTAAATAAAGATATATGTTTAATCATTTTTCACATGATTAATAATTTTATAAAACTGCTATATCTAGAATTTTAGCTTGATTGATTTGCTGAAAGTTCTAGAATTAATTTTTGAACACTGCAAATCTCAAGCTTCAACACGTTACGTGCTGCCATCAACAAAGAGCCAAACATGCGCTGGTTTAATAAATATGATTTATTAATTTTAATTTATAATTTAATTAATTAAATTGAATTTAAATATAATATATGTTATTTAATCCAATTCAAATTTGCGAGATAGTCGAGTGGAGACACTCCAGCTAATTTAATAAAGAGATCAAAATTATTATCTTACTCTAATAATATTATTTATTTTGCTTGGTTGTTTTTATATAATATTATTATATTATTATTATTTATATTATATAATAATAATAAATTAAAATACTGGTATATCATATTTTCAACGAACTTTTAGTTCGTTTATAAAATCTATGTCTTTGTGTCTGTCGCCAAAAATTTTCGATTTTTTAAATTTTGATTTTGGATTCGAGTAGAGCTTAAAAAAGTGTAATGTAAAGTAGTCTTGGTTTTTTAAAATTCGGTTGGGAACATGGTCAAATAGGGGGTCTAAGTTATAATATATGGGAAATTTTCACAACTATGACCGCCGATTTGACCATGTTCCTAACCGAATTTTAAAAAACCAAGACTACTTTACATTACACTTTTTTAAGCTCTACTCGAATCCAAAATCAAAATTTAAAAAATCGAAAATTTTTGGCGACAGACACACACAGACTCACAGACATATAGATTTAATATTAAAATTTATATTTATATATATTGTAATTATAAATCTTGAAAACAATTTAAAAACATTGTTTCTTATTTTGATTAAAATTGCATTTTCATTCTGTAAATTAAATAATTTTATTTCATTTAAATAAATATCTATTTTTAAATATTTTTTGCTCTCTACATCAGTGGTGGGCAAATACTTTTAAGCGCGAGCCAAAATGAAATTTTCAAAATGTCTCCCGGGCCGGAGGACGATATTTCGAAAATACCAAACCGGAGCATTTGTAAAAAAAATTTACCATTTTTTTTAGAGCCATATTGAATGAAATTGAATGAAAGATCGAAATAAGAGCCAAACTTTTCAACGGGCCGGCGGGCCGAATCCGGCCCGCGGGCCGGCTTTTGCCCACCCCTGCTCTACATTATTTATCTAATTCTCACAATATATTAAGATCATATAAATTGGAATTATTTATGCATAAATTTTTGTGATAAATATGAATAAAAGTTCGTTGATAGTAATGCTTCATAGCATTCCCAGATGTTTTCAATTGAAATTTATTTATTATAAATGTTAATTTAAAAATACTTAAATAAAAAACAATAAAAATATTACAAAATTTTTTTAATAATTAAGAATTCATTGTTTTCATTATGTCATTTTTAATATAAATTTTTAGAATTATAATACATAAGTATATCAATATTTTATGATTAGTATTTTTGAAGTTGTCGAATTCATTCAATTACTATAATTACCTTGTTGTGCCAAGCTAGCTAATTTTATGCTTCCTCTTTTTGGTCGCCAAGATATTTCCTCTTGTTCCTTTTGAGAATTTGTTTCTCCAGATACTTCCATTTTATTTGACTCTGATGTTAAAGGAGTAGTAGTAGCAATTGAATGAGGTCGAGATTTGTGCTTTTTTGACGTTCTTTTTCCGCCTGCGCATCGATTTCTCAGTGGAGAAGATCGAATTGTA